>VZSR01002014.1:902941-941317 GCA_013398615.1 Brachypodius melanocephalos
AGCTTTGATAAATCACCTTAACATTGACTCTTGCTTAACCAGACATGATTAAGAAGGTGTGAACGTCACCTTTGAGGAATGAAGGGATAGCTGAGAGTGTTTAAATTGAAGGAGTCAGCCCTGAAATGAGTCTGCGTGCACATTTAGATGTGCTAATCACACCATCCTCAGTGACTGGCTGTGATGTTTCTTTCTGAATTAGTTTTGTGTTTCAGATGAACAACAGGATCCTTTACTCAATTACAGCAGCACTCCTGATGAGTTTGTTGACATATTTACTAATTTTCCCATGGCAGTGTGTTTTGGAGGGTGCACATACATTATTAATGAGCTGAAATTGCCTGGTATTCAATCATTTGTCTTTTACCCAGGTGTTGATCCCACGTAGAATCAGACTCCATTCCTGAATGGAATTTCCCCTTTGTTTTGCTACTGACTTCGTTCCATTGAATGATCCTGGCATGTTAAAAACCACATAAATAAATAAATAGATAAATAAATAGATAAATAAACCCCCAACCTCCTCTCTAATTCTCACTCTTACTCTCCAGACTAGAATTGCCATGGGAAAGATCTTTCCAAGAGTTTTGATCATACTCTATGTACAAGTTAGGCTGATTTCAAGCAGAAATGGTTGATAAAGTGAATTGGATTGCAGGAGGCAAGAGTTTCACTCCTTCCTGTGCCACTGTGCCCCTGGAAAACCCTGGTTAAGTCTTTGAAAAGATACTTATCTACCCTAAGTTTAGACTTTGGCCTAAATGAGTTGCCCAGGCAATGGAAAGAGGCAGCTTTCTCCAAGGAGAGGTTCAGCTGATGCTAAAATGGAAGGGAGAAGAATTAATCACCCACTGGAAGAGTCTCTCTGCCTCTGATTAACACTCATAACAAATAAAAGAAACAAGGCAAACGAGCTGGGTGAGGTGGAACAGGTGGCAGAGCTGCCACCTCACTTGCTCTTCACTTCCAGAGATTTACAGATGAGTCACACAGTTATGAGTAAAAACCAGACTTGGTCAAGTTTTAACCATGAAATATCCTCATTCTGGCGTTTGGTTTGATCCTACTGGTAATTTAAGAAAGAGAGACCCAAAAACAAACCTGGGAAAAAAACTCTGCAGTGTAAACTCGCTCCCAAACATCTTTGTTCCCAGCCAGATCCAGTTACAGGCTCTGAAAATAAATCTCACTGTTAGGGGATGAAGAAAGGAAAATTTGGCTGCACGAGCTCTGCAAGAGCAAATAAAGAGAAAAGATGAGATGGGAGGGAAAAGAGCTTTTCAGAAAGGTTTTAACAGGAAGATGTGGGAATGTGCAGCCCTATTCAGCTCCCAGTTTAGCACCTATTGTGATCCCAGGCACTGTGGGTGGATCCTGCCCAGCCTCAGTATTCTCTGCTGCTTCTCTTAAATCCTGTCACCTCTCTGGGAGCCACCCACAGGTCCCCGTGTGGGGCAGTGCCACCAGATGCCTCTGTTCAGGGAAATGAGTCCAGCCCTGGAGAGCCTTGGGAATTCAGCTCCTTGAGTTCAATGGGGATTATTTAAGGACTGCCTGAGCATTCTGGGATACCCAGATTTCGACCAACTTTCAGCAAGTGGCAGGAGTCTGTGGGAGCATGGGAAGTATTTTAGGCAGGAGAAAGAATTCTCGGTGCCAAAGGAAGAGCGAAGCATCTGGGCCCCAGAGCAGATTGTGAATTTTCACTCTGAGCTGAACCGAGGCTGAGAGTTGTGCAAATCTCGCAACATTTTGGTCCAAAGTGGTGGAAACAGGCATGGTGAAGCTATCTCTAACTGGCACACTGATAAATTGTTAAATCTTTCCCTGGGCTCAAACGCATGCAAGTGCAGCCCAGGTGGAATAGAACAAATTAGGTCAGAGCCTCTCGAATTCTCTGCATCTCTCTGGCACATTTAAGACACGAATCAGACTAAGCCCAGATAAGCCTATCAGCACTAACAGAACTTGGCTAGACTTCAGCATTTATCATACTCTCCACAGAGTGACTAATAAAATCAGACTATTCCATTATGGCATTCAAATACATTCATATTCACCAGGTAAATAGAGATTTTGTATGTAGGGCTCGTTGCAACATTCTAATTTTCATTCCAGTTATCATTAAAAAGTATGAATGAGGTCACTGAAAATTGGAATTTTTCATCCTAAGGAAAACATTTTTAAATTCCTTTTCAGGCTGCACTTGTGCCAGCTATTTCACTCTGACAAAACCCAATGTTATTGTTTGGATTTTGCCATTAGCCAGCAGGAAATGTCAGTGTCAAAGAAAAGCTGTTAATTTATTTTTGGAGGGCCCCATCCAAGAGCTACATTTCTGTTGGGTACCAGATTCCACTGAATCCACATGTTTAACTTAACTGATGCTGTCTCAGGTTTAAAACACACAAATTGTGAGTAACAAGGCTCCTCCAGCAGAGTGAGCACACTCATCATCACCTCTTGACATCAGCCCATCAGCTGTGGGCTTGCAAACAGGCTGGGTGCATTTCAGCGGGGGGTTTAAACTGCAGCAGGCATTCTCTGTGCTGTCACTTCGCCTCGTATCCACATTTGGAGCTGGCAGCAAACATTTCCACCTGAGACAGGGGAAATTCAGTTCTTTTTTCTACCTGGAACCAAAGCCAAGTGTGCACACCACGGCACTGGGCAGGGCAGCCCACCTGCAGTGTGGGTTCATGGTACCTCCTTTAGGACAAACCAGGGGGTCTCTGTAATATTTGAGATGTATAAATTCGTATATTTTAATCTGTGTGGTGTATAAATTCATGTATTAAGCATATCCAACTGTGATACATGCTTTGGGTAAATTCGTGTATCAAAATACATTGTATGTATAACCTAAAAATCATGTTGCAAGCTCTGACTTCCAAAAGATTGCAGAAGGTTTCTCTGGCTGCTGAAACTCATATCCATTTGTAAAGGTCTTCAGAATAATAGCAGAGACCCCACTACTCGAGACATCAACACCTGATACCAATCAAGGAGGGAGGACAGGAGATGGAGAGGGATTCAACATTTCAATGAACAATTCCAGGAACCTGATTCAGACGCCAAACTCCTCCAGGAAATCCTTTCAGAACCAGACAGTAAATAAAAAGGATGGCATGAATATGCCCACTGGACAGAGACACACAATGAATTTGCCCCAGGGCAGAAAAACAGTATAAAAACTAGACCCTGGAAGCTGGAGGGTGTGGATGGGGAAGGTCAGCTCACTTGAGACTGTCCCCCTGCCCACCCAACACCGGTGTTGCTTGTTTTTATTGTGGCTATTTCAAATTGGTTTTAGGAATTGTAAAATAAATTGCTTGATACTGACTTTGATTCTGATTCATTTATAACAGTCTCCATTATAAAAACATTATTAGAGAAGGGTTGAACACCTTTGGAAAGGCCATGGAAGATGACAGGGTATAGAGTGTGCCAGTGCCAGAATCTCTTGGAGAAACAACCAGTGCCACACAAAATAGATGTGAAAAACGAGGTTCACTTCTTTCAAGAAAATTTTAAGTTTAATAAAAATAAAAAAAAAATAGACAATTCAGGAGACAGAAAGTAAAAGTTTCTTGGCTGAGGGTGCCTTACCAGAAAGCACAAACCCTCCCAAAAAATTCTTCTTTTTAAAGATTAACCTTTTGCATAGGCGTTTTTCAAACATTCCTTTGAGACCAGGTGTTCCTTTGGTTTTTGCCCCCTCTTAGTTCGAAACTTGCTCCATTGTACCAAATTAACATTTTATCGAATAAAAATCTTTGTTAGTGCTTGGTGGTCTTTTAGGAGATCAATGAATTCTTTCTTGTAGCTTCTCATAAATTCTTCTTTTGAGGTTTCTGGTTACCTTCAGAAGTAGGCTTATGCAGGAATGCAGGGTGACTTTTTTTTTTACTTTCTGGTCTGGTCAGTCTAGGTATTTACAAAGAGAAAAAAAAAGTAGTCTTTTAGCACTATGTTACAATCAGAAAATACATTGATCACTTTTTAAAACTCTAGTAGTAAAAGATAATACAGTACAATTATACCTATGGTATTCATTTAAATATTTGCAAAAAGCCAACTTTATAATATGCATTTATAACATAGACACAGAGGCTCTTATGGAGTGATGGTCATCATCAGAAACTGAGTTCCAGGAGCTGTCTGCCCATCACCCCCTTCCTCTTGTCCAGCTGGATGAAAGTTTTTGGATCCATGGACACAGCAAGAGGTGGAGATTGCCTTGACCTCCTCTGCTTTGGTTTGGGACAGCCCTGAAGTTCCTGGGAGCACAGTCAGCACAGGAGTGGCCGTGACAAAGCCTCTGGAACAAACACAACAGGATCCCAAAAGTGTTAGGAAACTTAATCCACAAATGCCAGAGGTTTATGTCCAAAAAAGGAGACAGAGGAGTCCTTTTACTTTATTCCAATAAAGGGAGAGGCCATGGGGCATTTCTCCTGGGGTCTCTCAGATTTTTGGGGGATGCAGCCTCCTTTTTATCCTAATTTCCCAGCTGCATTTCCCTCTCTCTTTCCTCACTAGCTGAGGTACTTGAGAGGTACAGACTTCCCAAAATGCCTAATGTCTAAAATTCCCCTTTAATGTATAACCTCCCTTTTAATTTTTAATTCTTGTGGAATTTATGGGTTTTCCTCATTGTTTCTTTCATCTTTCAATATCCAATTTCATTTATCAGCAAACCTACAGTTTATTTGTAAAGACAAATATCTTCTTTTCCATTCATCAATCAGTGGAATCCTTCCCATTGGTTCTTTTATCTCTCAGTGCTAGTTTTATCTGCCAGCAGACCCACTGCTTGTTTGTAAAGACAAATCTGTCATCCCTCTCAAAAGAATTTAGAATTTATTAGTTTTTATCAGCATTAAATTTAGTTTGTATCAGCATCCATGGTCAGTTCGTAATTCCAAGGGAAACAGATTTTGATTTCTTCCCCTTCTTTCCCACTCTAAACACATTTGTGTTCCTAAAGCAGGTGATATTCTAGACAGGGAGAAGGGGAGTCAGCTTCACTCATTTGCAAATATTTCCCAACTCTAATATTAACAACAGCATTTTCAGTTTTTAGACCTCCTTCAAGTTCTGCCCAAGATCCATCATTGTGTATTTGTGGAGTGATTTTCTAACTGCAAGCACTTTGAGGTGGAACTTACCCACATTTGTAACATATTTGGACTTTTTTACCAGAATCACCACAAGCCATTTTGTTCGAGCTCTTTGATCTTGTGCAGGGTTTCACATCTATAAAATCTGATTGCAATAAATTGAGTGGAAGATGGATGTGCAAAGCACAGAACTTCAGAGAGGTCATAAAGTGAGAAAGGACCCATATGGCATCTTTTTATGCCTCTACAGAGCACAGATTTCAGGCATAATGGGTGCTGGATTAAATTATCTCTTGGTCAAATCAGTGGAATAATAAGAGGAAAAACAGCAAACAGGATCAAGTCACCATTTGTCCCTTTGGGTGTTAATTCCAGAAAGCCACAGTGGGAGGATCAGAGTGTTTGGATGCTCTAATCCGTCAAGACAACACCTTTAATTTTAAGTGCAAAGCCCTTCCTTCTCTGCCATCCGACACAGAGTTATATTGTACTTACCCAGATGGGAAATTCACTTGCCATCAGCTCCCTCAAAACAGCCTGCCTTTCTGTCCCAATTGTGTCCTGCAGGAAAATAACATTTGTACCCATGGATTTATCAGAATGAACTACAGGTGAATTTCTTTTGGAGTTTTCTCTTCTTGTCAGGACACGCCAGCATTGTAAAGCTGTTGTGAAAATGAAGAGTGCTATTAAAAAGGGGTGTTTCTTGTGGAGTTACCACTGCTCCAGCTGGAGTTGTGTTTTCTTATTCCTTCCTGTCCCAAAGGTGTGTTACCCTGACATTCCTTAATATCTGTCACGTAATTACTGCTGCTGGAATAACAGGAAACCAACTCAACAGTGCGAAAGGAAGAGAATCTGGGAGAGAAAATCCAGTTTTTAGGGTAACAAACAAAATATTGCCCAGCCCCATCACAGCTGCATCAAGGGGCAAACCCAGCAGTGGGGCAGGTGAGCGTTAAAGAGCACTGGGAGGGGTGTTACAGGACACTGCTCAGCTCCCTCCACAGCCAGTGCCTTCCCAGAGTTCTGGCACACAGCAGGTGGGAAAGGGCAGAGCATCAATCTCTGTGTGCAGTGAGAGCTCAGGGAATTTAGTACTGAGAGGAGCAAAAATCAATCCAAGGATCGAAGGCTGTTCAGCTCCCCGTTGTTCAGATCTTCAAGCTTTCCCTTGGATGAGCACAGAGCTGTCTCATCCTCCTTTATCCCCATGGGGTGGAAGGTGATGCCATGCAAAAGGACACTCCTGTGAGAGCTGGGCCAGAGGCACCCAGTGAGTTCAGAGCTGGATTCAGCAGGTGGTGACCTGCTAAAAGGGATGTGTTGAACTGCTAAAAAGCATCCCTGACCCTGAAGTGGTCCTTATGCAGTCCTCTGAAATCCCTTGAGGAGGTTTACTCCAGGATGAAAAGGTATTAGACATGTAGATAGGAGAGAGGTGTTTGATCCATTTCCTCTTTATCTGCACTCCTAAAGCTCTTTCAGTGCTGACAAGGTTGCCCTAACTCGTGTTTGAGCTCGAGTTGTGCTGACTGTAATGGAATTGATCTCACTGCAACCTGCAGCCCTGTTCAGCTCACCCTAAAGCAGATCTTTAAATCTGATCAGCTGAACTGCCAAACCATGGCAGGGGGGCTGGAGCTGGGTGATCTTTAAGGTTCTTTCTGACCCAAAACTTTTCTGTGGTACTCTGATTCTCTGACATCCTTCCCTGGGTTATTATGGACTGCGGAGCTTGTGCTGACCCCAGAGATTCTGTGGGATGGGAAGGTGCTCTGCTGCAGCCTTGAGGCTGCTGAGATCCCAGTGCAGCACTCCTGGAAGGGCCAGGGACAGAACAAAGCCCCCAGGAACTGCTGGCTTTGCTGGCGTGAAGTCAAGCACAGCTCTTTTCACCCTGCCAACCTCCAGCATTGCCTGGAGACAGGCAGAGAGGGCTGTGAGCAAGAGGACAAGGCTGCTGTCTGTCTCTGAGAGCTGAACTTCCACCTCGGAGGGAGAACAGCCAGGGACTGGCAAAGAGCTGTTTAAAAACACAGCACAAAACCAATTAAAGGGAAGAGTCCCAGCTGATGAGTCCTTGAAGTACCTCAGCACTGAGAGTGCTCTGACAGCTTCAAGTGCCCTGAATTGCAGCAGCCACTGGCAATGGCTGGTGAAGCAGCAGGGAACAGTCACAGAGGAGATGCTGGACGTGGCTGATATTGCTCCATCAGTGACCCTCTGTAACCTCTTGATGCCTTTGCTTTAGCAAAGCAGGATGCTCAAGGTTTGATCAAGCCCAGGTTTTACTGGAGATGCCCTGAGTTTCTTCCTGGGCTTTTTGACCAAATGGAATGTGAGGCTTTATCACAGCTGTGGGTTTGTTGGTGCTCAGTGCAACCAGAAATGTTGCAGGTGAGAATTAAGGCAAATCCTTCCTGAAAATGTCAGACTTCCCACGTTGTACACAGACCCACATGTTGGCCTGCCACAAACACTGCAGCTGACAACAACCCAGGGGATTTAACACAGCAGACTCAGAATTAACTCCCAAATTTAACACAGATTTTTGTGTGAGACCCCGTGAGGCTTCACTTCATCTCTGTGTGCCCTCCATCTCGACAGAGGAAATGCCACATCTGGTGCCTTGAACCATCTGGAAACAGTTGTCAGCTCTCTGCACTGCCCAGAATATCATTTCCCTGAACTGTTAAACACATGCTACTGCGGTGGTTTCATAAATAACATTATGAAATAGTCAAACTTCACTTAAAACTTCGGATTTCGAAGTTAAAAGCAGGAAGTCTGGACTGTGTAAGTTATTGTTACGCTCACCTGTTTTGATGTTACCACTTTCTTCGATTTTTACCACAAAAATACCCCCAAATTACTAGGATTTCCTTTAGCGATAGGTTTCCAAAATGTAATGTTCATAAGAATCATGAACTTTCTGTGGAGCTCCAGTTCCTTGTTGAACAGCCCAGGTGTGCTTCAAATTGGATGCAGCTTTCTCAGGAAAGGTCACGAACCTTGGTAATACCTTTATAACCATCCCAGCTTCAGAAAGATTTCTGGGGAAAATTAAGTGCCTAAAGGCTAAACTGTATCCTGTCTCAGAGCTCCCACGTTAAGGTCATATTTAGAGGGTATAAATTAGCTGTGTCTGTTAGTAGCTCTCTGACCTTAAGCCTTCAATGTAAAATCCTGTAGTTTTTTGGCTTAAAGTGAATTAGAAAAACACAAAGCAGGTAGTTAAGTGGATAAAATGACAGAGCAGCAGCAGCAGCACACAGATGTTGTTATGTTCCTGCAAAGACTGTCCTTTGCACCCTCCAAGCTGTCTTTTCTTCTCATTCTCCAAAATATGCATTATATTTAACATTAAAATGAGAGCTTGTAGCGCCGGGTATCTTTGCCCATCTGTTTCTCCTCTGAAGTGCTCCGTATTTTAGGAAACTAATAAAAATAACAGAGTGGAAAGAGCCAAGTTTGTGCCGAAGGGACTGGTTGTTTTGGAGCAGTGCTGGGAGAACTGGCCCCTTTCCAAAGAGGTGAACATAAAAGTCCACCCTGGGCTGGGTTATGACCATACCCCAGCCTTGCCTGGGAACCCATAGAGGGAATAAAAGCTGCTGGCCCAGCCTGCTTCATTCAGGGAGCTTGGGGCCAAAGCTGTGTGCAGTGTGCTCCTCCTAAAAGCTGCTCTTTGAAGTCTTTGCAGATGATGTGTCTCTAAAACTCCCTTTGGGATTGATCCGCTGAAATCACTCAGAGCTTTTTCCATTTCCTCCATTCTCTTTTTTAAGCTGTAAACACGTGGCCCAGTGTCTCCTTGGGGATGGAGGGAAGGATTTGGCCTTTTCTGAGCTGTTACTCTCCTCTCACCTCCACACTTGAAGGTGCCTGTAACAGGGTTCAGCTGCTGACTGAGGGTGTTTCTGCTCCAGGCTGAAACCTCGGATGTTCCCAGCTGTGGTTCTTCTCTCTGGCTTCCCCCTGAACTACTGATCCTGGCTCTACTGCTTCCCTCCCCTCTCCACTCACCTTCTCTCCACCCAAAGCTGTGCTATCACCTCACTGACTTCTTCCAAACCCTGGCACACTTGTGCTCCAAGCACCAAGAGGAGGAGAGCAGATGGGGAAGATGGAGGTGATGACAGGATGGCATCAACTGGCTCCCTGGATGCCTGTGAGGAGCAACAGGCACCACCAAGGATGTCCTGCTCACTGTCCTCTTGCAATTCTGTCCAAACCCGTGTTTAAGACATTGACCCTCAGCCCTGTCTGTAATTTCCTCCCAAGGGCAGGAGGAGGGGCAGGCACTGATCTCTTCTTTCTGGTGACAGTGACAGGACCCAAGGGAATGGCCTGAAGTTGTGTCAGGGGAGTTTTGGGTTGGATATCAGGGAAAGGTTCTTCCCCCAGAGGGTTCTGGGCACTGCCCAGGCTCCCCAGGGAATGGGCACAGCCCCAAGCCTGCCAGAGCTCCAGGAGGATTGGGACAACGCTCCCAGGGATGCACAGGGTGGGATAATTGGAGTGTCCTGGGCAGGGCCAAGAGCTGGACTTGACCTTCTGGCCCCCTTCCAACTGAGGGGATCCCACGATTCTGTGCTATCTCCAGCACAAAAGAGCACAGCCTTCACAGTCCATAACCTGGAGCAGGTCATGTTTGGTAGGTGGAGCTGTTCCCAGTGGCCCTTCAGGAGAGCAGAGGTGCCCTCGAATGGATGCTTCAAATACCTGATTAACCTGCAGGAATGCAGCACAAAGAGTCTCATCCAAAGGTCACCAGAGGCACTGAGAAGTCGGACCTGAGCCACAGCTTGGGGAAGTTTTGCCAAAAGCCAGAGCTGTGCAGGGAATAAAGATTGCTTGTGCCGATTCCTGCCATTCCCACCTTGCTGCTTCCATTAACACTATTGCCTCCCCTCCTTTCCCCACTCCTTCCTCTCCTCTCTCAGCATAAAAAACGAGCCTGCCAGACAATGCATTCACAAGTTAACACAGTGCAACAGACTGTGACTACATTAAGAGCAGCTCACAGGCAGGTTTTACATCCAGGCTCTGGGGAATGAGCAGTGAAATAGGAGGATGGAGCTTGGCACTGCTGCGAAGCTGAGCAGCTTCAGCTATAAAAAGAAGCCTTTTACACAGATATATAAAATGAAATAGCATCTGAAAGCCTCTCTGCTTCTGGAGAGAAGGTTAAGCAGCAGGACGTGAGCACCAAGAGAGTGCTTGGGTTGGACATGTGCAGAAGAAAGATGTTCAAAGGCCAGGGTTGCAGTGGTCAGCCTCAAAGCAGCCCTGCAGAGGGTGCATCCAGGCTTGAGGGGGTTTTACCTGGGCAAGAAGGGTCCCAGGTCTGGCTTGCTCCTCGTGGGCAGGTGTTTCACACATGGCTTTCCCCCTGCGGGGGTTTGGAAGCTGTTTCAGGATGAAATGTGATCATATAAGCATTTACTGCACTCCTCTAAGCACTTCAATGAACTGTGCAGACTCTTTGTACAAGCTCCAGCTCCAGCAGCGGTGACATTGCCCAAAAACACTCCTATTGTCTCAGGATCCTGGGCCAGGACTTGAAGTGCAGAGGCTGTGGAAGTGTGAACAGCAGACAGGGCTTGTCACCCATCACCCATCACCCATCACCTGTCACCCATCACCCATCGCCCATCACCCATCACCCATCACCTCCAGTATCTGTCAGTTCCCTGCTGCCCTGGGTCACAGCCCAGCAGCTCCTGGGAGCAGCATTTCTCACACAGAGTGTCTGCAGGTTGTGTGGAGACCTCAGGAGTTCACTCCCTCAGCTCCTCAGCTGCAATTGTAAATTTTTATTTCTGGGGTAAAAAAGCAGAGGCCTTGCTGCCTGAGGTTTTTCTCTGCCATCCAACAGTGGATCTTGCTGTTTTGTGTTAGTTTAAATAACCCCCTAAATGCTTTGCTCTTTCTTTTGGAACTTGCAGTTCTGGGTTGCAGTCAGGTCACCTCTCAATCATATTTCTGACAAACTGAAGAGACTGAGCTCATTAAATCACTTACCAAAAGTGCATTCCCCAGCCCTCCAATAATCTTATGTATTGCTTCTCGTCCCTGATTAGTTTATCCATGTGCTGACACCAAAACATACCATGTGGGTCTGCCCAGTGCTCCCAGCTAAAGGGGTTTTTTACCCAACTGCTCCTCTCCCCAAAAACCTAAAAGGTGGATGAGACACCTCCCTCCAAACCACACAAACAACTCTCAGTCTGTGGCTACCAGGGCAGCCTGAACTGCTCAGATTTATACCCACAAGATTGTCTTCAGAGTCGCTGTTTTCAAAACACCCTGTGTTCTCCAAGAACTACCTGCATTCTTAGAGGCAGCAGACCGCATTTCTCTGCAATAAAAAGACCATTTGCACAGGCCTCACTGACAAGCAGTCAGAATTGCCCTCCCTAAATGTCTTGTCTTCATTATTATTTATAGGTGCTTCATCATTTTGACACCCACAAATTTTATCGGCTGTGATTGCATATTTACTTTGGGATCATTAATGACACTGTTGACAGTGCTGGGCTCAGAGCCAATCTTGTAAAATGCCAGTAAAGCATCTCAAGAAGTCATTTCATTAGCTACAGGAATGCTGTCGCCCTTGTTCTTAATCATTTCAAAGTGTTTCTGTGGATAAGAATATCTATTCACATGATCTATTGCTCATTATAGCCCCAAATATTGCTCAATATTAATTAAAAGCATTTGAGAGATGCTTTTGGAGTATTTATGCACAAATCTTTCCAAATTTCCCTTGATCAAGTGTCCAACAGCCCCATGTTCAATAAAGCCATGCTGGCACACGGGATAATTGCATTGTGCCTTCACTAATCAAATCCCATATCAGCTTTTCCATAATTCTGCCCAGGGCTGGGAATCCAATAAAGTGGCATGTAGTTAATGGGATTATTTGATACTTAAACTTCTAAAATTAGCTCCTTGCTGAGTTCTCAAAAAATGCTGTGACACATCCCATTGAATCCCCCAGAAATGTAACGTTTCCAATAGTTTGGGCTTAATCCACTCTCAGAGATGCTCTGACACAGGGACACTGTCAGGCTGAGCTGCAGAGATTGAATAAAAGATGCTCCCAGCCCCTCAGCCACTTAAATACCTTAACACAAACCTAACTTTGTTTATCTACCTATATAATTCTATAATCTGCTCATCACCGTAGCAACCAAAATACGATACCCTCAGCATACCACCAGTAACTGCATTTGGAGAGAATCTTTCCTCTAGAAATGTCCCTGTTTAGCTTTGCATTAATCCCCATGGCCACTCTCTTCACACCAACGCTGCAAGCTCAGGGAAGCACAAATGTGTGAACTCACAGCCACAGAAGAGGTTTCAAGAGCTATCTGACACTTACCACTTGAATTTATGGATGAGTTAGCCTGCTTCTCTCGCTGTGAACAGTTTTGTCTCACAGCTTTAGGGAGCTCTGCTCACAGCTCAGGACTTACACACTCCCTCTCAAGAGAGCAGAAACACATCTTGGAAAATTAAAAGTGTTTGTGACCTTCTTTCTTGGTTGGTTTTTTTTTAGGTTTTTTTTGGGTTTTTTTTGGTGGGTTTTTTTAATTTTTTTTTTTTAAACAGGAAAATTTCAGCTCTGTAAATGAAGTTCAGAGCTAGAGACAGTACAAAAAGAGAGTTATACTACTATAATTGAATTCCACTCTCCTGAAATCCAGTGTTTGTAGTGTGCTCTTTCAGGGTCCAGGGCTCTACTCTTTCACAGCCATTATGGCCAAGATTGTCACAGAATGGTTTGGGTTGAAAGGGACCTGAGAGATCATCCAGTTCCAACCCCCCTCCATGGTTCCCTATCCCAGGGTTCTCCAAGCCCTGCCCAACCTGGCCTTGGACATTTCCAGGGATCCAGGGGCAGCCACAGCTTCTTTGGGCACCCTGTGCCAGGGGCTCACCACCCTCTGGGGTAAAGAACTTCTTCCTAAAATCCAACCTAAATCTCTCTTCTTTTAGTTTAAAACTATTATCTGCTTCTGTAAAAATCTGCTCTTCTGCTTCTTTATGATCCCTTTTTAGGTACTGGAAGGCTAGAATAATCTCTCCCAGGATCCTTCTCTTCTCCAGGCTGAACAACCCCAACTCCCTCAGCCTGTCCCCAGAGCAGAGATGCTGCAGCTCTCAGAGCATCACAAGGACTGAGCATCTCCAGAAGCCACTACACCCCAAAACCCAGATGAAAACCAAGAGTGGCTAAAAGCCAAAGCTTAGGAAAAAGGAAAAGGAGGGAAAAAAAAATTCTTTGGAACATATTGCTTCTAAATTTCCTGATTCGAATTGCAGCTTTTAATGTGGCCTTGAAGCCTTAAGCTTCTCTGTTTTTCATGATTCTGTACTGCCTAGGTGTGTAGTTCTGAGCCTCATATTCAATGTTAGTAAGCTCCCTTCACAGGGTAGGTAGACAAAACAAATTCTTTTCCTGCTGGAGATCAAGGAGAGCCATTACAAGTTTTCAGCACCAAAAGCACAAACAACGGTGGCTGAAGGGAGAAGACAAGAAAGATGGGACTGCAGAACCTGGAGCTGCAATTGGACAATTCAACCCCAAGGTGCAAATGGACCAAAACTGATCAAAGTGGGAGACCTCATGACCTGTTGTCCATTTTGTGACCATTTTGTGTCCATTTTGTGACCATTTTGGGTCCACCTTGGGTGTAGCCCTGGCCTGGCTCTTGTCCTGCCCAAGGTGTATCCTTAAAGGCATTTTAATAAATATCTGCTTTATTCTGCAGCTGTGTCCAGTCTCTGTTCCAGCTCAGCCTCCCCAAGGCATCAGCCTCTGGCTAATTAGAGAGGAAAGTGCAAAAATCAGCAGATAACCTTTCAGTGACTCTAAAGAGAGGCAAACAGCACGCACATTGCTGGAGTCACATCCAGGATGAGAATCCAGGACAGGCTCATTTAGGCCCTACACTCCTCTCTCTCAAACATTAAGAGATGAATTTGATCCTGCATAGAGAGGCAGAACTGAAAGTCATCCTCTCATCTCTCCCCAGTCTAGACACAGCTGGCACATGCACATCCACCAGGAGGAGAAGACAAATCCTCAGCTAAGCCAAAACACCATACCAGGAGCTCTCACTTAAGGTATTTCATGGTAGAATTTCCATTCCTGACATCTGTAAAATCTCGATAAAGACCCTTACACACTGTGTGACAAAGCTGCGAGGTTTAGGCAAGCCCTGAGCCCTGCAGACACTACACCCTTGCCCCAGAGCTCGTTGTACACAGCCTTTGATGCTGCTTTCAGTACCTCTCCAGCAAGCAGTTATATAAATAAATGTCAGGCTGCATGACTGCATAATCGTACAGAGCAGGAAGAAGGCACAAAAGCCCTCAGTAAAAGGAACAGACTCTTTAAATAATTTGCATTAGCTGGAGTGCAGTGAAATATTAAACTGAAAGAAAGAAATGGCCTTCAGAAGTTGTTATCTTGCCCTTTCTGTCAGTCCCTGTGGGTAAGAACATGCTGTACCCTCGTCTGCATTTTGGTTTCTGGGCTGGTTCTTCAACCCAGCCCAGGCCAGTGAGGTCCTCTCAAAGGTGGTCCTGGAAACAGCAGGACTTGGAAAAGGGAAGATCTTTCTGCAGTTCAGAAATCCAGATTAACAGCTGGCTTAAAACTTCGTTCATAGAATCACAGAATGGTTTGGGTTGGGGATGACCTTAAAGACCATCTCATTCCAACTCCCCAAACCAAACATGGGACCCCAACATTGGTTTGTGAGTTTTGAACCACTGTAAACATGAATTAGAGTTCTGAGAACTGCCACTATGGCCAAAATGAGACATCCAGCACCATCTGCCATTATTTGGTCAGGAAAGATACTCCAGGTCCTTATTCCTGAGCTTGAGAAGAGAGTTCCACACCTGCATTACTGTGACCCCATTTCTTCCAGCACGTCTTTTCCTCAACATCTGTAATCCCTCATTGCTACAGCAGTTCTACACTACAAAAGCACTACAAAGGGAAATAATGGAGAAATAAGAGAAGTTTAGGGAATAAAGGATTAAAAGGAGGGCTATTAGAGAAGGCAGGCATATTGCAAGAAGAATTCCAGATGCAATATGCACAGAAAAAGGAGGGATAAGATGAGGGCAGGAGGTCAGAGCTGCTGTGGGGAGGGCACCAGCTGAAGCCCTGGCACAAGGCTGGCTGCTGACATGTGCCATCATTAATAACACTTTGCAGAACAAACACCAAAGGGCATCTCCTGGGTTCTGACTGGCTCATTCCCATCAGCAGGGCACTTTTCCTGTCAGTGTTTCTGTCCATAATGGCCAAACCCTCCTGCTTAATTAGTTCCAGGTAGCACCACTGCAGGAATGCACCCCACACCCGAGCAGGTGTTTCCACATAAGGAAAAGGGGTCTCAGTTTGACCCCTGACTTTCAAGGAGGAGCACCTGAACTTTCTGTTCTTCTCTTATCACTGTTGGCCCAATGCCAGCACAGGGGCACTGGTTGGGCTTTAGAAATGTTTCTCAAAACCTGTAAATGTCTCTGTTGGCAGCAAGCCAATTTATTCCTCCTTAATCATTGTATAGTTAAGATGGAGCACAGAGGTGCTCAAGTGCTTTTATTGGACTGCCTTAGCCAGTGCAAGAATTTTCACTACACTGTGTTTGACTCATATTTCTTTTGTTTGACACTGTTTGTTATTTTTATCATTATTAAAACCTTTTTATTTTTTACAAAGCACATCCAGAGAAGTTGTCTCGCTGTTATTAATCCACTCTGGGAGGCTGCAGGTCAACCCTCAGACCTGATACATCTTCAGGGGGCTCATTCCACTCTGGCCATGTGTGAGACTGAATCACATCCCCATGGACAGAGCCACCTGCCCCCCTGGCTCTGCTCCAGCTGGGTGGGCACAGTTCCATGCCAGCACTGACACCCTCCTCCCAACACTTATTTTCCACCCAGAGACTTCCAGCTTCCTCTGCCAGTGGCCATTCCCACCACCACCAGCCACAGGCTGATGGCTCCTTTGGCTCCCTTGGGTTCCATCAGAGCAGCTCTCAATCCCCAAATAACACATTTGGTGGTGATGTGTGAGCAGGCTGGCACAGGGGACGGCTGGTGGCTGTTCCTCAAAGCTGACAGCCACTGTCCACTCCCCCAAACCTGTTCCTGCAGACAGATACCCACCCCTGTCCAAACCAGACCCTGGGCAGCTCAAGGGCTGTCCCCAGCAGTGCCACTGTGCCACACATGGCTGGGATGGCTGAGCACCTCTTCCCCCTATTTTGTGTTTATTTCCTGGCTCAAATCTTTCCATTTGTTAGGTCTGGCTCGATGCCAGGCACAGCTGAAGAGCCAAAAAGCCAAGGGCAGAGGGCTGCTATTTCACCTTTGATAGATGGGAACTGAAGTTACTCTTGGCACTGACTTGAGGCTGCTGTAAAGAATAAAAATGGGACCTGGTTGCCACAGGGCAGTGCTCTGCAGGTTCTGCTAGCAGGGTTAATTGGGATTACCCGAGCTTGGCTTTAATCAGCACCAGAAACATATTGTTTTCAGGATTATCTTGCTGAAGTGTGTTTAGAAATGTCATGGTGGGTTTTGATTATGGTCGGACCAACTACAGGATCCCTAAATGAATTTAAAAAAAAATCAAATCCAAACAACAATGAAACAATCTGATCTCCTCAATGTCATCTCAAATTTGCACTGTAAGTACAGAACTGCACAAAATACACGAGTTCTGATGTAAGAAGAGAGTCTGACAAAGTCAAGGATTTTAAATCTTTTGGAGTTTTCTTAATTTCAAGAGCTTTAGTCCCTAAAGTTGTTCAGTCTTTTCCTGCCTTTGGTATAAATTTTAGAAACGCAGCAAGTGTTTAAGGTACACATGTGATATTCACAAAGAACAATGTGAAGTTTTGTAGATGTTCACATGCCGTGAGAAAGAAATGATGAAGTCATTTAATTTTTTATAAGCTGTCTTTTTATCTGGAGACCTCAAAGACAGCTCTCAGGCAAAGGGCATCATCTTTTGATTCAAACAATCAGAAGCTGCAGCACCTTTGATTTGTGCAGCATCTCCCACCTTGCTCTTGGAAGAGCCATAAGCACAAAGGGTCACTTTGGGGTTGAATTTGTTGCTTTAACCATCACCCAACGTGGCCCCTCAGACACCTGGCTACAAAACCTGAACCCCAGCCTCTGTCAAACCTGATTGGGATCTCAGCTGATGGAAGCAGCTCCCCAAAACCCAGTGGAGCCGTATCTAGGTTTGCCAGATGAATATCAGGCCCTCAATATTTCATGTTAATGTATCTCTGCAATTCACCACGTCTGTTCTAAGCGTTCCTTAATCTTTTATTACTTCTGTGTCAAGGACTGCAGAATTTTCTGGCTTTGTATAATTTTTCAGACGTCTGAGAACACCAAAACATTCCATTTTAACTCCTCTTTCTAATGGATAAACATTTAAACCCGTTCCCAATCAGTTAGCCTTACTTTGAGGGCCAATCTCTGAATAAGCGGGCTGTGACAGAAAGGAGCTCTGAGATGATCTAAGTGCCACAGATGCCTCCGGGCAGATTTAGACTTAATGACAGACAAACCCAGCTCCAGCCAAATCCATGGCAGCCTGTTTTCATCTCAGCACTCAGCAGGAAAGAAATCCCACTGGAATCTGGGCTGGGGGTGGGACTGGGTTTTTTCACTCTTGAAGAAGAAGGAGGTGAGAAGTCCAGAATATTGAAGTCCCTTGGGAGTTCAGGTCCACATTCCAGCAGGTATCCTTGTGATCCTTCCCCCAGCAAGTTCTAGGTCTAAAAGTGTTGTATGGAAGTGGCAGATCCTGGGACAGGTGGCAGGGACTTGTGTCAGTATGCAGTGGAGATGTGGGGGGAGAACAAATGACCTTTAGTCTCCCAGATACCGCGTTAATCCTGAACTCCACATTGATGTTGGAAATGGGCCACATGTTAGAAAATCCTCGTGTGACCCCAAGAGCCTGAACCACACAGGCAGCCCTGTCAGGAACCTGCTTGCCCACAGCTCCAGGCTGTCCATAGTTCAGTCCATAATTCAGGGGTTGGTTTTATGTGTTGTCTTTGCAATGGTCTTCTGGAATATTGGCCCAGAGGGCTGATCTAACTTCTCCTACGTGGATACCCTGAAGGAAGCACAGTCCTGAGGGGACACATGTAGAAAACAGGTTTATAAATGTGATTTTCTATGTGAGGAAGAGCCTTCAGTTTTCCCAGAAGGCATGAGGTCCCCATTTTCCCTGCATGTAGTGAATCACGCAATATTGCAGGCATTACCTTTCAAAATTCAGCAAATTCAATGAATTTTGAAATTGTCGATCTTCTCCTCAGCGCTTTGATTTATGATTAGTGTCATTAAAGCCCATGGTATGGAGTTGGAACCAGATCCACCCTGGCTAATGAAAGTGTACCACAATCCACTGGGTTTTAGCATCCTGATTTATTCTCCAGGTTGGTTTGATCACTCCACAAATCCTGTGTTCAGTCAAGGCACTGGGCAGCAGTTGCCAGAGGAAGCCTGTGCTTGTCAACTCACTCCTCCATGAGCTCAGCAGCTATTCTTTCCAGCTGGAAAAATCTGAATTGTTTCCAAACATCTTCCTTCCTGAAATACCAGAAGCAATATAAAAAGTTTACTCTGCTGGGCAAGCTTGGCTTTCTCAAATCTATCCTTTTCCCTTCTGTGTGTCTTCCCTCTCTCTCACAGGACAGGAAAGCTTAACTCAGAAATCAGATTCACCCCAGGCAAAATGGGCTGTGGATGGAAGCAACTGTGAGGTGTGGTTAAAAAATGATGAGTGGTTCAGGTGTGCACAGTAGAAATGAGCATTGTGATATAGACAAATAAATAACAGATATAGTAGAAACAGTAACAACAACAGCAACAATAATAACAACAACAGTAATGAAATAACTTGATAAATTACTCTTCCTTCTCCCCCAGATGTTTTACAAATGACTTTGCCTGTAACTGGAAGCAATTTCCCTCTATCTCCGATTCCACTTTGGCTCCTCATGCCAACATCATATCCAGGTTTTCCGGATATATTGGATTTTTTACCAGCTGCCACAGGACAGCATCAGGATTTTGCCTTGGGCTGCACATGTGTGTTAGGTAAACCCTGCACACCCAGACAGATGCCAGAGTGATTGAGGAGAAACTGGACCCAGCCCAGCATCAATTATTCCTTTTGAGATGGAGCTGGAGATTAATTTCACCTCACCTCAGCCACCTTTGAACTCACAGCTTAGACTGCTGGCAGGATTTGACAGGTGCAGTGGCAGCAAGTGATGCTCAGGTGAAATGCTGCCTGCTTTGGTGGAAAGTTATGATTCCATTCCACGTGGCACACCACTTCTGGGATGTTGTGTGTGTCCTGCACAAGCAAGATGTTGAGAAATTTGAGTGAGGGACATGAAGGGTGTTTGGGGTCTACCAACCTGGGGGATGTGAGGCATGAGGAGAGCCTGGAAGAGTTTTTTCAGCCTGGGAAAGACCGAGATGGATCCAAATGACTTCTATTACCTCTCAAGTAAGGGAAAATAGAGATGAGGAGCCAGACTGCTGAGCAGGGCACAGCAGATGGACATGAAACGGGAATTACACAGTGAAGGAAGGGAAATTCCCACCTGAAAAACTAAAACTGGTTTTGCCATGACAGTGGTGGAGCATGGGAACAGAGCCTCTGAGGGGCTGTGGAACCCCACAGAATCATGGATTGGATGGGATTAGCAGGGATTTCTCCAGATCTTCTAGCCCAACCCTTTTTTTTTAAGCAGGGTCAGGGACAAAAGGTTGCCCAGGATCACGTCCAAATGGGTTTTGAATATTTGCAAAGATAGAGGCTCCACAACCTCTTGAGCCAAAGTGTTCCAATGTTCAACCACAATGTTCAACCAACAATCCATCGCTGCAGATTTTCAGAACTGCACTAAAACCTTGAGCAGCCTGGTTTGGAATAGAATCCAGCACTGCTCTGGGCAAGACTTTGGGAACAGACAATCTAAGGGTCAATTCCAACCCAAAGAGTTTCATGATTCTCCAAATGATGACCACAGATGTGTCAAGGCTCCAGCTTTATGAATTCAAAAATCTGTTAGATAAGACAGACTCCAGCTAAAGTAAAATAAGGCATTTTTATTGAGATGAAAAACCAAAAAATGCAGAGTTAGGAGATTCCTCTACACTCATTCCTGGCAGCAACAGATCAAGAATTAGTTCTGTTTCCCAAATTTCACTCCAGAAACTTCCCCATCATCACCTTGATCCTTAACTTTCCATCCTACTTTTTGTATCAGTTTAAGTTCATGAACTCCAACTTCCCGTGTGCCTCTTAGCTGTAAGTGCACAGTATTATTTTTTAAAATCAGAAATGGATGAGAAACATGTGCAAAGTAAAAGAATAATGCAGAGCAGACAACTGGGGTCCTGCATCTGACGTGTGTCCCACGGTGAGGAACCACCTGGAGGGGTACATGACCTTAAATTCGTGCATGTAACCAGGGTAAGGTTGGGTGAACATCTGGATTTGGACTCACCGTGACCCAAAAGCACTGTAAAGTGGGATTGCTGTGAAAGGTTATGGCAAGTCTTAACCATGAAAAAGCTTAACTTCTACTTAAAAGCTCTTAATTTTGTCCCTGCTGCCAGCTGCTCTTGGAAGAGCAGCCCAGGTGGCCCACACCTGTCTTTTTTGTGTCAGTACCAGTGCAATGCCCTAGAAACACCGACAGAACCAGTCTTTGGGTTACTGGCTGTTTCCCTCCAAAACAGTTTGGGTTGGAAGGTTAAAAACTCACTTGATCCATCCCCTGCCATGGGCAGGGCCACCTTCCACTATCCCAGGTTGCTCCAAGCCCTGTCCAGCCTGGCCTTGGACACTGCCAAGGATCCAGGAGAAGCCACAGCTTCTCTGGGCACCCTGTGCCAGAGTCCCATCACCCTCATACTGAGGAATTTCCTCCTAATACCTCACCTAAACCTCTCCTCTTTAAGTTTGAAGCCATTCCTCCTTGTCCCATCACTCCATGCATGTACTTGTTCCCAGTCCCTCTCCAGCTCTCCTGGAGGCCCTTTAAACACTAAAAAGAGCTCTAAGGTCTCCTTGGAGCCTTCTCATTTCCAGGCTGAACCACCCCAACTCTCTCAGCTTGTCCTTATAGAAAGATGGAGCTAATACTCAATTTTTCTGAATAATTTTAAAACTAGGACAAGAAATTATACTCACCCCACATGTTGTTAGAGCCGTGAATGCATTCACTCCCAAAGAATAAGCAATTAAAAAAATATATATTTAGGTACCTACTTGGGAGACAATAGAAATGAAATTCAGAGAAGCTCCTTATCACAAGTATATTGACAATGAGGCAGAATTACACACATCTGCTGAAGACAAAGCCACTGCATTGATTCTTTTTCCATTTTCTAGGTATTTAGCAGCTATTTAACCTTCTTTGCTGAGAGGATGATACCTGGAAATTGCACCATTTCTGTGTCTGTCCAGTACAGTTTGTGGTAGAAGGAACTGATTTTTCAGCACCAAGAGCAGAACTGAGGTAACACTGGTCCTTCAATAAGTGCTTCAACAGCTGCTCTTAGAGCTACTTAGAAATTTCTGTGCAATAAATAGCACATTTTCCCTGAAAGCAGAAGCCTCATCATTTCCATGCTCATTCAGCCTCAAGGTTTTTCACCCGTGCTGGTCAGTTTTACTGATGCCCTGAGTTAACCTGGCAAAATCCTCTTTTGAAGCAAAAAAGTTGGTAACAACTGAAATAATTAAAAAGATACAAGAAGATAACCACCACCACCACCACTGCTGCTGGATGAAGGTCCTTTCCAAAGTGTGCTGCAAAATGTAAACACTTCCAGGGAAGGATGAAAATATCCATTAATTCTCTTAATTATGTCAGCATCAGGGGTCTTGCTGAGATGAGGCTTTGTTGCTTGGGTTGCTGTAGCATCCTTTGGAGATGGTGCCAAAAGAAAAGAGTGAAGGAGAGCGAGACAGGGACAGTTATTCTTGTTTTATACCCAGAGACTCAAGGGGAAAAATGATTAAAAGGCTTCTGCAAAGTGTGACCAAAAAATCTTTCAGGCTGAGAACAGAATCCAGACGTCTTTGGTCTCTTCAGAGCACAGCTACAGGCTCTTTGTCCTTGGCATCAATCTGGTAAAGCTTTTATACTCTATTTTTGCTCAAGTCAGACAGAAAATTCCCTCTTTTACAGCCTGGAGCCTCCATAGAATATGTGGAAGTGTCCGACAACAGCCACAACAGACTGCTCCCTACCACAGCCCCAGCAACATCATCACCCCAGAGCTGCTTCACACACCAGACATTAATTTTGTACATCTACTCAAAAGTGACAGACCAGCCCTGGAGCAGAATGAGGGTTCATGTGGCATCAAGAAAACTCTGTTTGGCCAAACATTAACATCTCACCTGACCACATCCCACTATAAATGATTGTTCTAAAGTGATGCCACAATTAGTTCCTATTTATTATGTCAGTATGATAATACTCAAAGCAAGATATAAAATATTCAGAAAACATGCATTCCTCAAACAGAAATGTCAGACTTGGAGATGAAACAGTTGAAGGAATTGAAGAAATAAGACATGTCAAGGAGCCTAACCCTAAAACACCTTCAATTTTTAAAAAAGTCGTTCCTCCCTCTCAAAACACTATTAAACATAAAAAGCATTGACAGAAAAACTTTACGGCCAAAGAAAATTACAACAAGGGTGAGAAAGCCTGATGTTTCAAAACATTAAAAAACATGATTCCTATAGTTCCTAACTTCCCAGGAACAAGGTTTTTTTATGTTTATGACAAAATTGAGGTGGTTATGCCTCACACAAAAGAAATAATTTAGAGGATGAAATGGTTCTGCTCCAAGTGGCTGCTTTCAGTGCAGTGCTCGAAAACAAAACAAGATCCATCGAGACGAAACAGCAAGATTATTACACAGCAATGGAAGTGCATCCAAGTGGTTGTTTGGTGTTAAAAACTTCAGTGCTAATAATGGAATGAAAACATGATATTCTGAGGGAGGCTTTCCACACTCCAGGGCAACATTCCCACTCCCAGGCCCTTTCTGTGTGGGTTGAGGGGCTGCTGTTCTGTTTGTTGGGAGGTTGGGATGCATGATGGGTTTTCTGCAGGGGGAGAAGCAGAAGGGCAGTACAGCTAATGCCTTGGGATTTTAAGATTTTATATTTTTCAGATGCTGTACTGCTTTAGCGTATAGCTCTAAAACATCGTAGTGTGTCAGATGGTGTTCTCCTGTTTTATCAGATAAAAAATTCCTCTCTGGGTACCTCACTGTCTCAGGCCCCAAGAGATGTAAACAGCAGTGAACTGGGGGGAGAAAACTTGGAGTAAATGACTTCATCACCTGAAGCTGTAAATGGAGGATCAATCCTGATATGTAAATGGACCAAACTTGTAACTGTATGAAAAACTTGTGACCATAATCCATCTTGTATATAGCCCCTTGGAGGCTTTTGACTGCCCAAGGTGTATCTACTGAAGGCCTTTAATAAATACCCACTTTTATTCTCTTTTCTTGTTGAGCCTCTGTTTCAGGCAGCCACTCCAAGGCATCACAGCCTTCCAACATCTCTGCCAAGGCACTGAGGTGCACAACCACCTGTGGGAGAAGAGAACACAGGTGCCCTCACCCCTCATAAATAACAATAATGTGTGTTAATTAACAATACAGCCTCGCCACTGATGAGTAACAGCTATACCCAATGAGGATGAGTGAGATAAAAGAGGGGGTGAGCTGGTAAGGGCTGTATAATCATGGAGGAGGAACTTTGAGGAGCATTAAGGAGAGACTCATGAAGCATGATCCTGAGGAGAGAAGATCACTGCTGCGGGGTCAGGCTGGGTCTGCAGTTTGAGCCTGTTGTTGGAACCTGCAGTCAGAGTCTGCACAGATCCCTGCAGTCACAGTCTAGCTGGGTAAAAGCCTGCAGTCAGAGTCTGCACACTGATCCCTGCAGTCACAGTCCAGCTGGGTAAAAGTCTGCAGTCACAGTGTGCACACTGATCCCTGCAGTCACAGTCTGGCTGGGTAAAAGCCTGCAGTCACAGCCTCAAACTGATCCCTGCAGTCAGCATTTAGCAGCAAATAACCAGCAGTCAGAGGCTGCAAGAGAAACCTACAGCAGGAGCTTGTTGCAGCCAGAGGCAGTGAATAGTCAGAGTTAAGATGAGTAAGCTCGGAAGAGAAATAAACCAGGACCCTTTTTATGCTGTGCTTAAGAAGTCTGTGTCTTGGCTGACTTTTACCCTCTAACAGGAGGGCTGCTGCAATAACCAACCACCCCTGAGACCACCCCCCCTCCCCAAGACTTCAGCTCAGCCCTGGCACCATGTCCAGATGTCACAGCCCACCCAAGAATTCCCTCCTGGCAAGCACATCCCAAAGGGCATAACCCAGAGGGACAATTGCTCCAGGCCCCACAAGTGACAAGGGCAGTGTGGAGGTTGTTTATTCTGAGCACACAGAGGCCAGCTCAGGTGACTGATTCTTCTCCCACACTTGCACATGGGTGCATTCACACTCCTGTTAGTGTGAAAAACAACCTCATGCTGCCACTGCAGGGGAACAGCTCTTTTGTGAAGCCTCTTGTGGCCTGCCCAGGCTCCCAGGGACTGGGGAGTGCAGGAAACTGATGGATTTGGGGAAGTGGAGGCACCCACATTTCCTTTCCCAAGTGATGCCTGGCTGAGAGCAGAGCAGGGTGGAAAAGGTAAAAAAAATCCCCATGCTAGAGCAGGATGGCAAAAAGAGCGAGAAAAAGGCCAGCAGCCTGTGAACCTTGCAGCTCCTCAGCAGGGCTGATCTTCCTGCATCCTGCCCAAGCTCCAGGGAGTGAAATGGTGCAGTGACCATTCCATTCTGCTCCAGCAAGCTGCAGAAACTTAATTTAATAGATTTCTCTTCCTGCACCTGCCTTTCCCTCTTTGCTCTCCCTGGGAAGTTATCACAAGGGCAAGGGAGAACCCTCCCGAGAGAATGATGTTCTCATGCAGCCTTGAGAACTCTTCCACCAGGGACTCCAAATCTTACAATTTCTAGTCCACTGTGCCATGCCACAATTTAAGAGGGTGATAAAGAAGTGCAGATCTCAAGGAGAGAGATTTTGTGTTTAAGTTAGTGCATCTGAGGCTGGTTTATCCTTGCTTTAATTTTTTCTTTTCAGTTGACTCACTTTCCACCTCGTCCAGCTCCCCTTATGCTCTCTGAGCTCAGCTGCCAGCTGCATGGGGCAAACACTCTCAGTCTGGGCAGTTTTCACACCAAATAACCACACAGCAAGAATGAGAACACAGTTCCTGAGGCACAGACTGGTTTTTGTGTCAGGCAGCTCCTGCAGCTTCTCACCAGGGCACAGATTGGAAATTCTCCATTGTCCCAGTCTCAATTATTATAAAAAAGTATCAGAGAAAAGGCAAATTCTGATAACGGAGTCAGGAGAGCAGAAAAATTAGCTGCTCTGAGTGATTCATCCTCTCAGACCGCTGATGTAATCCCTCCCAAATTCAATTACAGCTAATTAAAAATAATTCTCTCATCTGAGTTGATCACTTGTGGTTCCAAGTTCCAGTTAAATCCTGCTGTAACAGCGACCATAAAATCGAACACTCCGAGGGAAACTGCAAGGTCTGCTCCTGATGCAAGCAGGGTTAAACCACAACACACTGAGCTGGCAGCCTGCTGGCAGGTAGGTTGGAGTAAAGAAAGATGGAATTACAGTCCTGAGTATCCCAGACCCTCTCCTTTTGCTCTCCCTGTGCCCCAAGCTGAGGTTGATTGCTCGGGAGAAGCAGCACTCCAGAAAGTGCTGCTGCACTTCACACACAACTCCACACAGAATCCCATTTGTAAATGAGTGCTGCTCTGCAAAGGGTTTTAAAAGCCATGCATTCCTCTTCCCTGCATTCAGTAGGACCAGATCTCACCCAGTTGTAGGAGTTAGACATCCATATTCTGCTCTCATTCACTGCACAGCAACTCAGGAGGCAGCCACAAGTCATAAAGCACCATCCTCTGCTTCCTGCCCCGTGGCCAGAAGTGCTGAACTCCTGGGAGTCTCTATTAGCAATTCTTTTATTGTGTTATGTGGATAATAAACCAACTACTCACATGGATTTACTGACAGGAGCAACTACAGGGCTTGCAGTAGCAAAACAAAGCTGCTGTTGGCTTTCAGGCTGCCAAGATCAACACGAGGCAGAACGGCAGTGACAGGAAATTTGTTATGGAAGGACACTGTTCAGGAGGGAAAACAATATTTTGGTGTTTTCACCCTCAACCCAAGCAAGACTCGCTAATGACTGACCTTATTAAAATATTGGAAAATAGATGTTTCATCCCACAGGCTTCAGGACAGAGGCCAGTGATTGTTTTCTGGGTGTACCAGAGCGCAGAAATTCTTCTCAAAAATGTGATTATCCCAGGAGTTGTCATTGTTCTCTGACATCCCTTCTTGAAGGGATCAGAATATGCTATTAAGAAGACAACCAGAGTGGATCTCCAATCCAAGGAAAAAACACTTCATAGGGGAAATTTCCTCTGGCTCTTGCAGAGAACAATTAAGTCATGTTGCACATGATGTAATTATACACATTTTTACCACCTTTTGTGCCTTAATCACTATTACAGTATGCTTGGCAAGGCATCACTCAGCAGCTCACAATCCCAGCCTTTGAGTGCATTATTTCATTCATTAAATTATGAAAGCAGCCAAAGAAAGCTGCAAACACAGGCTCTGGTTTCTGGCCAGCCACAGCCCTCCAAGCACACCCAGCTGACTGCAGGGGCAGGACTGTTTACTCATTTTAAATGAATTGCCCTCAATTAGGCTGCACAGCATCTTTTTGGCATGTTTCTACAACAGCTGAGAAAATGCAAGTATCAGTCCCTGGGTAGATGCTTTCTTAATTTTTATGGGTTTTTTTTTTTTTTTTTTTTTTGGTGTTTAGAGGTGGGAAGAGAAGGTTCCTGCATATTCTCAACACGCTGTGTTGTCTTCACCCCGAAGGAGAAACAGAAGTGGGTCAAAAGTTTATAAAAAGAAAATAAAAATAAAAATATTCTTTGTGATTTTTGCATCTTCTGTCCATGTTGTCCTGCTCCAAGCAAGGCTCAGCTTTGAGCCTCTCTCAGCTCTGGCAGAGCTCTGCTCTCAGGGCAGCTCTGGGGTTCCTCTCCCACACAAGATCTCCTGAGGATGGAAAGGGAGTTGGTCTTCTGCAGCCACCCCAGGGACAGCACTTTTCACAGATCTTCACAAAGCTTGGAGGAATGCTGCAGATTTCAGGACTCTTTCCTGCATCATCTTCCAAATCATGCCATCCTAATAAGGATATTAAGGATTAACAGATAGGAAAGGGAAAAAAAATAAAACCACAAAAACCATCAACAAGACAGATGGAGAAGGACTTTTAACAAGGGCATGGAAAAATGGCTTTAAACGAAAGTGGGCATGTTGAGATTTTAGGAAGAAATTCTTCCCTGTGATGGTAGGAAGGCCCTGGCACAGAGAAGCTATGGCTCCCAATCCCTGGAAGTGTCCAAGGCCAGGTTGGACAGGGCTTGGAGCAACCTGGGATATTGGAAAGTGTCCCTGCTGATGGCAGGGGAGTGGGACTGGGTGAATTTAAGGTCCTTTACAACCCAAACCATTCTGTGATTAAGAAAACATTACCTTTCCCAAATTATATTACAAATATTGTATAAATTATAGAATAGAATAGAATAGAATAGAATAGAATAGAATAGAATAATTTCAGTTGAAGGTGATTTACAACAATCGTCTAATCTGTCTGCACCAATCCAGGGCTGACCAAAACTCATGTTAAGGTCATTGTTCAAATGCTTCTTAAACCCTGACAGAGTTGGAGCACCAACCACCTCTCTAGGAAGCCAGTTCCAGTGTTTGACAACCCTCTCAGGAAAGAAATGCTTCCTCCTGTTCCATCTAAGCCTCCCCTGGCACAGCTTTGAAGGAGAAATTGTTAGTTTTTCACTAAAGGAATCATAATTCTCTCACGCACTTGACAGTCCCTGGCACGTAAGGCCAGATCAGCTTTTCTCCTGGAATCAGACTCGTTCCTCCATCTTCACTTTGCTGTCAATTTATTGCAGTAATGAAAAAAAAGGCAATGGAAAGAAATTCAGTCGATGCCAGTGCAATACATAAAGCATCCAAAAATGAGTCTGAGCCAGAAATATTTCAGTTCTGGAGCACAAGGAAGGAGAAGGTGCCACCTGGCTGCATCTTGCCTACAAAGAAGATACAATAATCTTACCAAGAGCCCTGGCAGTGGTGAGGTTAGAGGAGCTACAACCAGAATTTGGCAACATATTAAGATTCTATGGCTAAATCTTTCACCAGCTTGGTGATATTACAAATATATCAAAATGATATTACCAAAAATATCAAAATGACATCTTTTCATGCTTTAGGAAGCAACTCCAGCTGACACCTGATTTTTGACCTAGGAAATAGGAATTAAAAAAGAGCCCACACCTTCTGTAATAGTTTTTTACACCTCTCCATCATTTTGGTTTTTCAGTAGTTTCATCTTTCCCTCTTTTTGCATATTTAACCAGGTAAGGGCAGGTCTTCTCATTTTATATTGCATCCCAAAACCAGCTGCTTCTCCCACTCTCCACACCCTCAAGTCTTCATGGAAAGCCTCCTCTGCTCCTCCCAGAAGATATTTTCATAGCAGAAAATCGAATCACAAAATTATTCCACTCATGGTTCCAAAGTGTGCTGAAGTGTGGTATAAATTCACTTCCCAATAAACACAGAGGGCACCATCACGGATGTAAACTACAAATGTTTAGACTCACTTCGATTCTGAGATTGATTGCCAAAACAGAGAGATGCTTGTAAATAAGGAAATTTAACAAATGCTTCTTAATAAATAGTTGGGGGAAAAATATCTGCAGTTACTGGTCTGTTAACACTCTACAAGTGATTGATTATGGACTTATGATAATGGTAGTTCATTTTAAGAGCCTCCACAGGGATGTAAATGAGCTTTAATTAAAAGATGATATGAAAAATCACTTGTTGAAATATGAGTTTGTGAATAAAATTCAGTGATAAATTACATGGTTGGTTTAACTGGAAAGAAAGCGCTCTGCCACACTTAATTCAGCTCTATTTATTTTCACATAAATGTATGCACTGAAAGCATTTTAAGGGTAACTCTGGTATGATTTAAGGAAAGAGAAGTCTCAGTCTGTGGCACTCAGACAATATGAGGGGATTTACAGGGCTTAAAGTGGTGTTGAGGAAGCACATCTCAAATACAGCAGCGTGTTCTGAAGGATTCTCATTTTAGCAGGGGCACAGAATTTCTAAAAGACAACTCTTCTGTTTAAACATTTGGGCTTTAGGAAGTCTGAAAACACCAAGAGGTGTTTTTGGTGGGTTTTTACTGGATGTTTTCCCCTTAATCCTAATCTTACTTCTATGCTAAATGCAGGCACACCAGGGAACAACTCCAGGCTCTCAGAGAAGCCCCTGGTGAATGGGCAGCTGAAAACCCTCTCAGGAAAGAAATGCTTCCTCCTGTTCCATCCAAGCCTTCCCTGGCACAGCTTTCATTGAGAAATTGTTACTTTTTCACTAAAGGAATCGTAATTCTCTCAAACACTTGGCAGTCCCTGGCACATATGGCCAGATCAGCTTTTCTCCTGGAATCTTTTCGAGATGTAAATTGGAGGACACAGGATACAGAGACCTGTCTCTACTGATTACAGAAAACCTGGAATGAACCAAACCCAGCCTTCACTACCAAAGGAGCTGATTTTTGCCTCTGCTGGAGGGCCTGGGAATTAACCAGCATAGTCAATCACAGATCATAGAAAACAGAGAGCCAAGCTGGTTAACAGGGTAGACTTGTCCCTCATTAGTATCACAGACTCTGGAGTGATTTTTTTCCCCAAAAAAGTAAATTAAACTTTTATCATTTAAATCCCATCAGGGATTGAGTGGCCCTGTTGTAACAGGAAGGATTCTTGCTTTTTGAAATATGTACAATACCTATTTTCTGCAAGTCAATCCTCCTGGGATAACTGGGCATCCAGGACCTGTCATCCTGCCATCCATATATTTCATATTAAACACAATTTTTCAGTTCGTTCTGTTCTGAGTCCGATACCCCAAAAATATTCCTGAGAAAGTATGCAGTCCAATAATGTGGGTAAATAAATCTTTACATGTTTGGGCAGGAGTGTTTTTGTGCTTGATTTCTATTGCCATAGCAATTTGCAGTGGGATGGTTGGTACTGAAAAAAAAAGAAAACACTGGCTCAGCAGAGGAGCCACCACAGTAAACAGCAATAAAAGAGCTGCTGTGTCAGTATCTAAAAGTAAAAACACATCAGCACCTTGTATCAAAGTGGTCACAGGCTGACAAAGTTCAAGGAGTGTTTGGAAAATGCTCTCAGGCACAGGGTGGAGTTGTTGGGGTCTGTGCAGGGAGAAGAACTGGATTCAATGATCCTGCGAGATCCCTTCCAGCTCAGCTGATTGATTCTTTGATTATGTGATTCTGTGATTCTTAATTCTGCAACAAGCTTAGGGTCCTCCTTTTGGCTCTCCAGAAAAACTGTGGCTGTCCCTGGATCCCTGGAAGTGTCCAAGGCCAGGTTAAATGGGGCTTGGAACAACCTGGGATCATGGAAGGTGTCCCTGCCCATAGCAGAGGGTTGGAATTATGATCTTTCAAGTCCCTTGCAACTCAAACCATTCCAGGATTCTATGAATTATTTTAATTGCTGTGGAAATATTTTCATCTGCGCCTTTATGCTCAAAAAGCAGAAAAAAGCCACTTGGAGTTCAGCATTTGGAGGTTAATCCATGATTTGGAGTGCCAAGAGGATAAAATCTTGATGTTTTTTAGACTAGATCCATCCAGGTGTGGTCTAGTGAAAGGTGTCCCTACCCCTGGCAGGGGGAGGAAGGAGATGCTCTTCATGGTCACTTCCAACCCAAACCATTCTGGGATTCCTTTAGCTTTCAGTGGAATATCCTGCTTAGTTGTTTAATTGTTTGGTCTGACCAAAGATGGGTAAGAAAACTAAAATGTGAGCCAAGAAGGTTCAATTTCATTGATTTTCACTCCTCTTAACCTGACAGTAAGCTCCAGCTGCTCAGTTAGCAGCGTATCTCATTGGATCCCAACTATTTCGTCCATGCTTCCATTTCCAGGAAATGGGGAGACTGGCACCTCCAGGAGGTGCCTCATCCCACCTTTTTGAGGTACTACCCTGGAACAGATGGCACAAACCACTCACCAAATCCCACCTTCCTCCTGCGCTGGCAAGGAAACCTAGCTCAGCCACCCAGAAATTCAGCACCTTGTTCCAAGTTGCAGGAAGAAATCCAATCCAGCACCTGAGTCACCTGGTGAGTTGTGATGTCCTCAACCCACTGGACTCACTTTGCAGAGAAAATGAAGCACCTGCACAGTTCTTAGATCTTGCCTTTGGGGCAGCAGCCCTTGGAATAAAAGCCCTCTTGATTTGAAGGCAGGCTGGTTGTGGTACAGATCTCGTGGACATGCACAAAAGCCCATTATTAGTTCTCCCAGCATGCCCGTGAAAAAGGGATTCTGAAGTGAATGAATACAATAAAAAACACCTGTCTCCAGGATCCCTTTTGATATGCTGAAAGCAGTACTAAAGACAGAATTTTAGCTGGGGGCTGATTTCATTGCAAGGGGAACAAAATGCCACACATAGAGAGTAACTGAGACCCCTCACTTGCACATCAGGAAGGGACAGAGAAGCAAAAGCCCTGCTGTTTGATTTACAACACCCATTTTAACATTTTACAGTCGAGAGGAAAGTCAGAAAAATGCTTGAGCAGAATGTAACAATGGCAAGAGACAAATTTCATATGATTTTTTATTTTACTATTTTGTTTTCCAATATTTCCACTTATTGTAGAATATCCTACTGCTTAGAGAGCCCAAAAGTGCTGCCAGTCAAAATGGAAGAGGACAGAGTGGATCAAATTCAAGCCAGGGTCGATACTGCTGGAAGAAGCAGTTGTTTTGAATGACTAGAAGTGGAGAGAAAAATAGAAAAAAAAACCTCAAGAAGCTGGTTGGAAATTGAACTCAGCTTGCTCAAAAAGGCTCATAGAGGTATTTAAATCATTATTGTGGATCTCCTTACTTGTGTCCTCCCACTTGTCCTACACTTCTCTGTGTACTGAGGGGTTTTATGTTCCCATCATCTCCAGTTCCCTGTGCTGCTTCCCCAGAGCTGCCTGGGCCAGAATCTAAACTGGTTCCTCCCCAGAGACCAGCTGAACTTCAGGGAACTCTAGTACAGCTGAACTATATTTTTCAGGCGTTATTCAAACACTTCCAGCGAGACTTTCCTTTTCAAGACCTGATTTAAATCAAGAAGTCTTTGTTTTCGGTAGTGCTGCATCATAAAATTAGGCAATTACTCTTGTAAATCTGTCAGGGCTTTAAGTAATTATCTAATTTAGAGCAGTTAAAATAAAAAAGGCAGGAAAATTTGTCTCTCTGGGGTGCGTTACATAGAGGAATTAACCTGGGGGATAGGGATGTGCTGGTGAAATCTGTTCCATGGGGTGAGTTGGGTCAGCAGGGAAATATCCATGAATATATGGCCAACTTGAAATGAGTGATCCTTTGGCTGCAGTCATCCTCCTTTCCTGTTCCAATTGCAGCAAATTAGAGAAGTTATTGCAAAGAATGAAATTCCTGCCTTCAGCTGTCTAGACAAAGGTTGTGGGGAAGACAAAACCAGACTGAAAGGACAAGAGGCAACGGACAGAAATTGCACCAAGGGGAATTTGGGGAGGAATAAGCAACAGCTTTTTTCAATGTGAGGCTGGTGCAGCACCAGGACAGGTGTCTGGAATGTCTGTGGAATCCCTGTCCTTGGGGATTTTCAGCTAATAAAATCCTCAGGCCACGTGATCTGACTGGGAAGTGTGTCCTGCTGGAAACCAAGGTTGGACCAGGGAGCTCCAGAGATCCCTTCCAACCTAAATGGCTTTGTAGTTCTAACAAGCAGAGACACAGCTCTGTAATTCTGTAATTCTTAATTCTGTAATTTATAATTATATAAAGCTGAAACCACAGGGAAAGGGTCTCTCCTGCTGGGATTGTGGAAATCCTCCAGCATCTGAGATGAAGTTAACATTGAACCAGAATTTATCAAAACCATGGGTAGAGCAGGTCTTCAGTGACATTTGCAGAGAAATCACAGAATGGTTTGGGTTGGAATGGACCTGAAACATCATCTTGTTCCACCCCTGCCATGGGCAGGGACACCTTCCACTATCCCAGGTGCTCCAGCCTGGTCTTGAATGTGTCCAGGGATGGGGCAGCTTCTCTGGGCAACCCGTGCCAGGGCTTCACCACCCTCACAGGGAAGAATTTCTTTATAATATCTCTTCCTAGTATTTCTTCCTAATATCTTCCTAGTATCTCTTCATAATATCCTCATCTAACCCTGCACTCCTTCAGCTTAAGGCCATTCCCCCTTGTCCTGTCCCTACATGCCCCTGTGAAATTTTAGGCTTTAGCATCGTGCTTTCAAAGAACTGGAAAATAAGGAAAAATAACTACAAACATTTCAGACCAACTTGCACACACAAACACCCTTCTCCTTATTCCCTCCCCTTCTGTGGGGTGTTCACTCAACAACTCCTGGGCTCAAATCTTGCTGCAAAAGCAGCATCTGACATCACTGAGAGCTTGTCTTTGACAGCAAAGCTGCTGCTGCTGCAGGAAGCTGCCTTCTCCCCCCACCCAGCCCCATAGCTCCACACTGGCAGCCACACGCATTCCAAAGTGTCCCTATTTTTCACAAAGCAGATGCACAGTTTCCCAGCCAGCTCTACTTGAGAGAGTCCCTGTACCTCCCTCCATCTGCTCCCCGCGCGACAAACTGTGCAACCTTATATGAGGAGCTTGGCTTGGTGCCTCCACCAATGAAAAAAAAAAAAAAATTAAAAAAAGAAGAAAAAAACCCCCCTCCTCCACTTCAGCTAGTTAAAGTATCTATAATTAGCTTCCCTCAAAAAACATGAACATAAGACCGTAGATATTTTTGATAAAGCTTGAGTGATGATCCTAAAGAGAGCACAGGAATATCTTGGAGCCACGAATGTTTCAAAGCTTCCTTCTGGACGTTTGTAATTTATAACAGGCTTCTAATATGGAAGGCATGCCTTCAGTAGGAAAGGAAACAGGATGAGAAATGCTTGCTAGGGCTGCTGGAAAGGCAGGACACAATTTCCATTGGAATTTTACCTTTCCATTCCCCCCAGTGAAAAATTTTAATGTTTCTCCAGAGGAGCAGATTCCAATACCTTTGATGGCTGGGCAGACCTCAAGGTCTTCATTCAAATGAGATGAACATGTGAAGTAGGAGCAGCCCTCAGGCACAATGCATTTTAAATCCAAATTTTAAATACCTCTGAATTTTGAAAGAGATTCAAGGTTCAGGGGCAGTCTGTTGCAGGAGGGAAGAACACAATTGACATTGGAGACAACACAAGTTTGATATCATAGAATATGAATGCTCTTAACAGCCAAACATTTTAATTGTAGGTTAACTGAAGGAGAAACCTTTGGTCTTACTTCTTCTCCAGAATCTCCATTAGAAATAACTTTTACTTTCCCCTGCAATTTCACTGTACCTAATTTCAGTTGAATATTCCTGTTGCAACCAATCCCTGCTCCATTTCCCAATCCAAACCAGCTCCCGTGAATATTTTCACTGAACAACGCTGTACCACAAACAAAACCTCCCCACACATCTGGCAGGGGGAAGCAGAGGCTCTAACAATTAGACATTATCATTAAACAACATCACTCTAATGAGAGCAGTTGTTCAGAAAAAGGAAGAGCATTGTCAGAGGGGAATAAACACCCCGGGAAAAAGAGCAATCAAAAGAAGTGACACTCACGTTAGCAACAACTGTGACCTTACAGTCATGCTGGAGTAAAGACATATTTGCTCATGCATAAACATTAGAAGGGAAACGTGCCTCAATAAATAAAGGATTAAACTTTGAGAGCACCCACAAACAAGAGGAGGAAACAGAGAGGCCACAGACACCTCTTTGGAAGCAGGTGAGCAGCGATGCTCCCCAGCCTCCTGTGCTCAAAGCCTGCTCCTGGGAAGCCTCTGTCACTGGAAGCTTCAGCTCCGTGAGGATTTCTCTCACTTAAAACATGGGGAAAGTGACTGGTGAAATGGTGACATCCAAACCAGGTGCCTCTTCTTGAGGCTCACCTGTGCAGCAAAACCTGCGTGACCCAGGCTGGTGCAGGAGAGATGGGGACGAGCTCCAGATTCTGCTCCAGCTCAAATAACATGCCCTTCATGGGGCTCATTAAACACGTTCCTTACTCAAATTCTCTGAGTCTTTGTTTCTAAGGCCTGGATGGAGGTCCCCACCACCAGAACTGTTGTGAAGAAGAGAGAATCCAATGGAAATGAGGACTGCTGAGTGCCATTAAAATTTGAGAAGAGAAGCAAAGTTTAGCCAGGCCTATGCACTGCAGATTTTCTTGCTCCTTCTTTTGAAATATCCAGCATCAAAGAACCATAGAGTCGCAGAATGGTTGGGGTTGGAAGGGACATTAAAAATTATCTAGTTACAATTCCACTGTCCGGGGCAGGGACACCTTCCACTAGATCAGACCTGGGTAGATCTAGTCTAAACCCCAAGATTTTATCCTCTTAGTACTCCAAAACATGGATTTAAGCCCAAAAGTTGAACTCCAAACCTGCAGTAAGGTCTGGGTCAGTTAATCTAATTCTGAGTCAAACATATTTGAAAAGACCATGTGGGAACTTGCCATTCTCCATAGTTGGGGTGCAAATAAGGAGTAAAATTGCCTTGTTTTTGATGGCAGCAATGCTGAGGGCTGAAAAAATGGCCAGCACAGCAACCACAAAATGTTTTTTCTTAATATATTTACATACACATGACCACATACACAAGGCCAGCACACTTCTGTCTGACTTCAGCCTTATTTCTTAATCCAAACATTGACCATTTTCAATTGTTTTGTAGTTCTGCAGCTCTAAATAAACTGAATTTGTCACGCAGCCTGGGTACCAAACCCAAACAAGTTTGTAAGCTGCTGAACTGGAAATCATTCAAATTACTGTGTAACAAAATGCTGGGATTCCTGCAGGAGCCTGGGACAGATAGACTTTAGCTTGGCTCTCAGCAAACATTCAGGCATTCCTTTTTTTAGCAGAAGTACTCATAAGAAATTAGTTTGGAGATCTCAGGGGTGCATATTTGAGGCTCCAGAGAGGATCTGTACACACACAAGAATGTGATTCATGCCAGAGCTGCTCATCCAATCAAGGAACGGAAATGCTGCTATTGCTTGTGGTTCATTTACCCAAACACTCCCAAAATACCACAAAGGAAATTTAGAATAGTTGGGACCACTGCGAGAGGGAAGATATTCCAAAAATGCATGATCAAAATTCTAATGTTTCAGTAAAACCCCTGTGCTGTTGTCAGAGTGGAATAAAAATAAAAAAATAATTTAAAAAAAAAAAAAAAAGGCAGTTGTATTAAGTGGGTTCTCAACACCTGCAACTGTTACTGGTAAGAAAAAAAAAAAGAGTAAACAGCAGATAAACATCTGTAAAATCAGCATTTGTGAATTCCCTACTGAGAAAATTGTTTAATTGTTTAATTCTTGCATTAAATTGCATTTCAACTTTAACTAGCCACAAATTTGCTGTGATATGGAGTAAAAGGCAATATTCTGTTGAAAGTTTCTCTTTTATTTACTGTTAGAACATGAGGAGGCTCGGCTCTCCAAAAAAGCATCTGGAAAAACGAAACCATGAATCAGGAGCTCTCCCTAGTGTTTCAATATCAGACTGCAGTGAGGAGCTAAAAAATCCTTCATATTTTACTTGGTGTTTTCATAAACCATTTTACTGTGCACCTTGTCTGTATAAAATAACCCCAAAAATTCCTTGCCATTCCTCTGATTTCTTTCTGTTAGTATTTAACAAATGCTTCCTCATCTGCCTCTCCCATTTTACAACAAAATGGACATACTCCAGTGTTTTGATGCACATTTTGGTGTCAATTAATTAATATCAATCAGTAAATTACAGTTTATTTTGCAGGCTCCAAGGACAGCAGCATTTACCTTGGGCAGTCCTCAACAAATTGTTAGTGAGTATTTTATTCTAAGATACAAGACAGAAGAAAGGAGAGAGGGGAAAAGCAACAGCTAAAAATCTGAAGCATTTCATGTGGAATTTATACAAAATTCTCAATTCATTCATGACCTGGTTTTTAGAAATGAGTCCATTTACATAAATACAGCCTACATGCAGCTGTCTTTCTAATTTTTCTTCCTCTTTGTGCCTTTTAATTTTTCATTCCAAATAAAATAACACATTTTAGGCACACAGATCAATGCCAGGGCATGTAGGGACTTAAAAAGGGGAAATAATTTAAGCTGAAGGAGGGCAAGGATAGAGTGGACATTAGGGAGAAATTGTTTTTTGTGAGGGTGGTGAGGCCCTGGCACAGGGTGCCCAGAGAATCTGTGGCTGCCCCTGGATCCCTGGAAGTGCCCAAGGCCAGGCTGGATGGGGCTTGGAGCAAACCGGGATAGTGGAAGGTGTCCCTGCCCATGGCAGGGGGTGGGATAGGGTGAGCTTTAAAGTTTCTTTCAACCCAACCCAACCATCTTGGTTTGGAAAGACAGGTGTCTGCCCAGGAAAGCTGGAGCTTCCCTTGAAATGGAGAATGTAAACCATCTCCCTCTGAATTATTATAATTTTTAAATGAGGGGCTTTCAGGCAAAGATATGGAATAGGAATAACAGTTCTTTACTAGGAAAATTAAAAATTAAAATATAGTAGTACAAAGTAAGCAAACAAAAAAAAAAAAAAAAAAAAGAAAAAAAAGAAAAACACTGATAGGGTCAGAATACAACCTGAACACAATCCCAACCCTGTTGGTCAGGATGTTGGCAGCAGTCCAATCAAGTCCTCCTACAGTGACAGATGTGGTTCTGTTGGAGCAGAGATGATCCTGTAGCAGGGTCCAGTAGTGATGAAGTGGGTCCAGTTTTCCTCTGGGAATCCAGTGCACACAGGCTGT
>VZSR01002014.1:962463-1007271 GCA_013398615.1 Brachypodius melanocephalos
TCCAGTCTCTGTTTCAGGTCAGCCTTCCCAAGGCATCAGTTCAGGGGTATTCCAGGCACCAGGGTGGTTTATGGCTGTGGAAATGGGATTCAGGTGCCTTTTCCATCCCAAAGCTGAGCCTCTCCCATGCATTGTGGCTCCACCACCAGGAAAGGCCCGGTGAGGTCAGGGCCAGGGTTTCTCCTCCTCCCAGTGTCTCTCTGCTGAGTTCCTCACAGGTGGGCACTGTTTAGTGCTTCCCATTCCCAAAATATCCCTTGTTGTTTGGTGAGAAGCCTTTTTCTAGCAGTGCTCTGCATTCTAACACGGACAGGGTTGGGTTAGGGAATTGCCATAGACACCAAGTGGAACATTACTCATATTTCATAAAATCTTAGAAATTATGCATGGAAAAGAACTTCTAGGGTCATTTTTTTCTATGGCAGATTAATCACTGCTGTATATATTTATATCTGCTGTGATACTTTTTCCAGGTTTTGTATAGTCCAATCTTAAATGACTCAAGTCACATCTGTCCCCAGACAATGCATTCCACTTTCTAGCAGTTCTTATTATAAAGAATTTTTTTTATTGTGTTCACCTTCCATTTGCTATTTTTTGTCCTGTTACCCATAGCTGGAGTTGTTTTTTTGACTGGTGTTCTCGTTCCTTGCCACATATTCACCTCTGTTAAAATACTCTAAATATTTTTCATGTTCCTTTAGGCATTTTTTGTCTGAAGCTTGTACCATCTGCTAAATATTTTTATCTCTCCTGCTCTGAACTTTTGCGGTTGTTTTTCTATTACATTTCTTTTCTATTAGGTTTTCTATTTAGGTTGATTTGTTTTGTATTTCCTCCATGTATTTAGGGGTGTCTCTAACATTGTCACACTGTGACTCTCAGATAACAGGGCAAGAACTGCCACCTTTTGCTCCTGGCCTGGTCCTCAGCATTATAAAATCACAGTACAGGTGAACCCATTGTGTTAGTGAAAATTCTGCTTTTTCTCTTTCATTATGTTAAAAAAAAAAGGCCCTGAAAACTTCTTTACAGAAATAAGAAATCTCTAGAGGAAAACAATAAACATCTTTAAAGAAATGCCTTAAATCCTTTAAAAATGTATTCAGGGTTATTTAGTTGTTTTGGTTTTTTATTCTTTTAGATATCTGACACTTTCAAAATATTGTTGTATAAATATTATAAGGACCATAATGCTTTCAAAATATTAAAGTCCTTAAAGGATTGATATTCATGCCCTCTGTTATTAACAGGAATAAAAAAGCTTATTTTCCATGTGAAGACTGAGCCAAGACCTGTCAATTATAGATGGCTGAGTGCCTGAAACTGTAAATATCCTCTCCTATCTTTTTATCCTGCATCATCCCCAGCCACAATCTGGGCTGATCTGCATCAGGAGATTGGCAGAGAACATTGGCCATGAGTTTCTGAGCAAGTCCTGAGCAGGATTTGGTGTTCCCTCAGTCAGTGTAAGCAACAAAGCTGAGCACAGGCAACCCAGGAGGCTTCAGGACTGCACTGATAATTCCTTGACACAGTGAAACAAGAGAATTCATTTTGTGAGGAATACTAATTAACTTTCCAGTTTTAATGCTATTTTTTGAAAATAAAAATTGAATTTCCAACCAAAAGGAGAAATAGTTGCAGCAAAGTTGGGTAATGCGCATTAGTTATCCACTTTTGCTTGGCTTCAGTCTTTCCCACTGTGCATTTTGGTGTAAAAGTAGGTTTTCTAGGAACATTCTGTATTGTTTGCCTGGTGGGCTGCAGTATTTCAGTGTTATGCACAAAATCGGTGTGTGGGATGGGATGGCTTTGTCTAAAATAATAAAAATAAAACAAAAAGGCAATTTGGTGAGTACTAAAGTTCTGATCCTGGGAAGTGTTGAGCAGTTCCTAAAAGTCCTCACCACATGGACAGCCAGTTCTGTGGAACGAGGGCTGAGCTCCCATGTCCGAGTTGTTTTGGACCTTATCTCGTTTAAAAGCAGCCAGAAAGCCCCAGATTATTCCAGCATTCTCAGTGCGTGTGTGAGCAATGCCTGAGGAATCAACTCACTTTTTCCCACTGTGAGAGGAAGAGGATGCATTGGGCCGGGGTGGGATTTCTAGAAAGTAGGAGTTGAGTCAGAGTTCCGGACGAAGGAGCGGAAAGGAACGCGGGACTGGAGCAGCGCGGGAATAAATTACATTGGCACATTTCCTTCCACCTTTGTCTGGGATCTCTGTGTTGTCCTTCAAGCCACACTTTGTATCATCTCCAGTGCTTTGGAGTGATTTTGGAGGCAGGAAACACAGTAAGAGCAGTGCTGGAGCAGCCTGGGGTGAATTACCATGGCACATTTCCTTCTGCCTTTGTCTGGGATCTCTGGTTGTCCTTCAGCCACCCTCTGCATCATCTCCAGTGCTTTGGAGTGATTTTGGGGGCAGGAAACACGGTGAGAGCAGTGCAGCCACACCTTCCTGGGCAGAGGAACCAAACCCTCCTGGAGGGGTTGTGCCCCCTTACTCCAGGGAGTAAATCTGGATTTGACTCATACAACGGGCAGCAGAGGAACGTCTGTCCAACAAAACGGGCTCATCCATGGGGAACATGGGTTTGACTCGCCCGTGGATGAAAAGAGAGGTTGTGGTTGCCAAATCAGGAGTGAAAACCTTCAAATGCCTGGAGTTGCATAACACCCTTTATAACATAATGCTTGGACCGGAAAAAAGGGCCTAAAATAAGAGTTGTAAACTATTGTGACTTTCTTGTGGTGCCAATGGATTTATGGCAGCAGAGCCTGTGGTGTAACATCTGTGGGGCTGCCATTTGCCCTTTTAGTATTTTTCCAGCACTCCATAGGAAGAGGCACTTTGCAATTACTGGAAATGACAAATGGCTTCTGTATCATTTCTTTATTTTTGGAAAGGAGGTAAATCTGGAGAAGTCCAGCCTTTTGCCTGAAATGCAGTCAAGGAGTTGAGAATTTGAGTTAGAGGATCACTGAGGTGCCTTCCAACTCAAACTATCCCGTGACTCTGTGGAATTACTTGCTCCTTAAAAAAAAAAAAATCAGTTGTGTGCGAGTAGCACGAGGAATTTTTTTTTACCTCTGTTTATCCCCCAGATTACTTTACCAGGAGGTAAAATCTCTGTGGCCTCACCTGGAACCCGTTTTTTGAATTCACCTCTTTTTTAATAATGAGATGAGATAGTGTAAGCTTTTATCTCCCAATTTAACGGTTGATATTAGTTTCCAGGAAGATCGTTTATATTGCTGATACCTGTCAGGTTTGAACTGTTAAAAATCTGAGTTTCTGACAGGAAATAGAAGACCACAAATATTCCACATCCTTAAAAATTAAATGGCCCAAGAGCTGAAGGCCCAAACCAGACAGAGTGAGTGTTTTACGGATGGTGAACAGAGCAGAGGGTTGGATTCATCTCCACTGATGTGAATTGGTTGAGTGGCAAAATCTGGGAATTTTCTGTGCTTTATGTAGTGTCTTGTGGGTGCTGTGCATTTTCATTGAATGGAATTTTATCTCTTTTTTTTTTAAAAACAAAAAAAAATTACTGATTTTGTTTATTTTGCTGACAGCTGTTTAGAGTTGCTGAACATAATGGTGAGTTCACACAGGTGCTACTGAGTTCCTTGGAAATTCCAGTGGGAGGTTGTCATACTCCAAAATCTTTGGAGAGCAGTAGGAACAAAGCAGCTTCATTTTTATTTTAATTGATTTTATATCTGGAGATAAATATTCATTCATAGCCTATGGATGAGCTTTGTGTTCAGGTGAGCCCAGCTTATCAGGAACTTCAAACCATCTTGTAGCTCAACCTGTGATTATAGTAATTCTTGTTTTATGTACAAACCTTCTCAACAAAGATTTCACATTGTCACAATTAGTAAAATTCAGCAGGACAAATGCAGATTCATGTGTGAGGAAATCTATTTCTGTCAGAAGTGACCACTTCTATTGGGAATTACCCTTTCAATACCAGGTTTCTCATCTACCTGTTTTATATCTGTCAGTGTTCACAAATCTATCTGTCATCTCTTCCCCAGTTAATTTTTGATATTGCAAATGTTCAAATCAAATCAGATGCAGGTCTTCACTAAAAAGGAAATTTTGGGAAATTAGGTGTATGAGCCTCCGTTCCCTTTGTCAATCAAACTTGCCAACTATAAATGATAAATTCTATAAATGATAGAATTTATATTAAATCCTCATGATAAGACCTTTTTCCTGTGGAAAAATATCGCCTGGCATTGATTGTGATCACGTCCTTTGCATCTTTACAATTGCTTTTAATAATTCTGGTTTTACAATTGTGCTCCAAAGCAGTGACAAGCTGCTCCACATAGAATGGCTTTTTTACCCTTTTGCAAACAGCAATAGGGGTAATTTTTAAATTATCTACTCTGCAGATTTTACTCACTCATTCCAAGATTATTGGATGTATCTGCCTATACTGCATCCAGTAGAAAAGCTGTTGTAATCTGGCAATAAAAATGGGTTTTACCGCCACACTCACCTTAAAGCCACTGATGTTTAATTTTTAAGCCCCTTTGTTTATTTGACCTCTTGTGAGTGTTGGTGTAAATAGGAAATGGTGGAATGCACATCCATTATTGTGCCAAGGAGCTCCCTCTCTGCGAGTCCAGCTCTTCTCTGTAAATCCATTTTCCTACAATGCTCGGGGGCCAATAGGAATGTTCAAATATTTAGAGAAAGTACTGTATAGTATGTTTAGAATGAAACATATTTTCTTCCTGCCCCATTTTCCTGCCATGATGGATGACTTCCCCCTTCCCTAAGTGTTCCAACCAAATGGTTTTACACCTGCAATAAATTTTCCTGGAACAGCAGCCCTGTGCTGAAATGGAAATTGCAATAAATGTCTTGGCTGTTTTGAGAAACACAAGTTCCCTTCAAGGAGGGGAACCTCCACCTGCAAAAATACCCCACTTAAGCAGAAAACACCCAACATTAATCTTGGATGTCAGTGCTTTCCTCAGCTTGATGGGAATTCTCAGCCTTGAGCATTCAGAGCACTTTGCATCCTGGGCTTGGTTCTTCCTGCAATGGGTATAGAACCAACACCTTTTTAGACTTCTCAGAGAGAATTAACACTGCCAAAACTGGTGCCAGGTGAGCTATATGTGAATTGTAAAATGGGTGGCTGTGTTTTCATTTATAGATGGAAACTGTCGTGCTGCATTAAGTGTGAGAATCACAAAATCACGGAATCACAGGATATCAGAATCACAAATCTCAATCACAGAATCTCAGAATGGTTTTGTTGGAAATGACCTTAAAGATTATTTGGTTCTAACCCTGTGCCAAGGTGGGGACACCTCCCCCTAGACTAGGTTGCTGCAAGCCCTGTCCAACCTGGCCTTGGAAGGTGTTAAAAACTCTTGGAAAATGAGATAGAAATGGATTGACTGGGAAGGAACACTAGAAAAGAAGGGAGAAGGGAGTGTGCAATCTCAGACAAAACAAAAAATGTGGCTTTTGGTTATGCCTGAGTGACATGACTTGGCTGAAAAGTATTTTATTGGTGGATTTATTGTCATTAAGACCCTTTTCTTGACCAGGAGAGAGGAAAATAGTAGCAAGCAGCTATGGGGAGGGAATCTCAGTTGAAATTCATGTTAGGAAACATCAAGGAGAGATCTGACTGTGCTGTAAAATGCATCACAATCAACTCTATTAAATTCTATATCACATAAAAATACAGTAATACTCAGTGGGAGCTCAGTGCTGCTTATGCCACTACACAAATTTGCTCTCAGCCCTCTTATTTTTATTGACCTGCTGGGCCTCCCACTTATTTTTACCTGGAGTTCCTAGAATGTGGGTGATTCATTTCCATTCTGTCTGGCCTGAATCGGGACCACCCACGTTTCATTGCCTCATTCCTTTAACTTATTTATAGCTAAAAAGAGAAGTATTTCTGTTCTTATAGTACCAAATACTATCTGTGAGAAAGCTGCCAAAATGCCTTTAAGCTGGGCAAGTCCAGAGTGTGATATGTCTGTGTTCTGGTTTTATTATTTCATCCTCTGAAAAGGAAATTAAGCTCATGGAAAGTATGTGACATGACAGCAGTTGTTGCTGTAATACTGTGCATACAAAGAATGTTGCTGAGGAAACTATTCCATACTATTTTTGAAAGGATTGTCAGTGCAATACCTTTTTTCCAAAGCAAAAGCCAACGATACAACGATATTGCTTTTTTTGGGGGGAGAAATAATAAAAAAAGAAAATATATTTTTAGTGTTTATAGAAATAGTTATTCAAAACTTCTCCTTGATTTGGAATTCGTTTTGGTGTGATTTCAACAGGAAGAATAAAACCCATCTACTCTCCAAAAATCTAATGTTTTATTTCAGCTCTGACTTCACAGCCAAATTTAAATGCTTAGTCCTTTTAATAGTTATTCATATGAGCTTTAACCTTTTAACTGTGCAATACACCATTAAATCACAAGAGGAATTGAAAAACTGATCCCTCTTAGTGGATTAAAATAATACCCTGGTAAAGGAGCCAGTCTAAGACCTATTCCCACTTTTATTATTTGGATACTTCAAGTAATTTAATGTCTAATTTGAAACTTATCCTGATCCCTGTCAGAGATGTAAATTTTAATATTTTATTTTAATATTTTATTTTAAATTATTTTTAAATGAAATTAGCTTGATGCTGAAACGGGACTGAAACAGCTCTGTTCTGGCTGCTTTTCCTGATGAACTCCTGGAGTGCAGCTTTCTTCCCCTGAGAGAGGCTTTTCTCTAAGACCATTTATTTCTTAGACCATGTATTTTTTATATATACATGCACACACACATATAAAAGTTATATCCTTGTGTGGGAATATTCCCTATTTCTTTCTGTCTATTCAAACAACTTTTCTCATTTAAAATGAACATTTTGTCCTTCATTTCTTGATTAATTTTCGTGTAGGAAGTCTCCAACATCCACTGGCTATAAAGAAGACCAGATGAAAGAAGTCCTAGAATTGGGTAAGTTATGTCAAGTTTCAGTTTGGCTTTGCCATCTTTTGTATTGCTCAGAGCAGCTGTAGCCAAATAAATACGTAGGAGTGGTTGCTTTTGTAACTCATACTTGATTTAGAGCAATTGCATTTGCTATAAACATTCAGATAAGACAAAGAAATCATTAGGAAATAATCAAGCAAAGGCTGGCTCATGTATTTTTATCTGACTGAAACTGTATTTTCCTTTTCATAAAGACAATAAATGTTAATTTTTATGTTGATGTCCCCCTAGAACAGGATATTCTGAGGAAAACAGTTTTCTCCATCCAACACTTGATTTTTTTTTTTCTTTCAGTCGATGTTGAGGATGAAGAAACAACTGGAGAAGTTAATAAGACTCCAGATCTTTCAACACTCTATATGCTTCAAATAGTATCAAAGGCAATTGATATTTCTCTTGCAAAAGTAAGACTAATTATGGTAAATATAAGTAGGTTTGTGAGGCTGTTGTTTGAGTTTCTTTAGCCAAAGCTGCAGTGGATTGCTCTGTGTTACACTTATGTGCTGTATTCCTGAGTATATTCTTTGTCCAGGTGACAAATTTAGGGATGCCTAAATTCAGAAAAACACCCTCGTACATCAGCCCACTTGAAGCACAGGTAACAGCTTTAATTAATTAGGCTTGTATTAATTCCTTAATTAGAGACATCTAGAGACATTCATGTGCTTATTCTCCAGTCCTTTTAACTGACAATGGTTTATTATTCTCCTGTCACTGTTTCTGCCTTGCTTATCTCCCCTGGTTTGAGCAGAGATGAAATTATTAAATACTTTTCCTTCCCATTCAGGCAGAGGAGAAAAAAACCCAGAGCAAATAACGGGGGTGTCTTCCAATTTAATTTCTAGCTCAAAGAGCTTGGAGTAGCTCTAGCAGCCCTGAGTAGTCTTTTTTTATTTCCTGAGCTCTGCTTCAGCATGAATGCAATTTATTCAGTCTGGCTATTGCTGGAAGGTTGTGGTCTGCAGTTGTGCAGGGCCAAAGTCTGGATTTGTGCCACCTGAAATACAGAAATCAAACATTTCATTCACATTTATCTCTTACAGGGTCCTTTTCTCCCTCATGTCACCGTTGGTTGCACTTCCAGCTGTTAAATTTCAGGCAATGTTCTGGGATGCTTTCATGGGAAACTGTGCCCCAGACATTAGGCATAAATATTTTCCAGCGCTGAGCAGCTCCCAGGATTATGAGTGGAAGGAATATGGCAGGAAAAGGAAAATATTGCTCCTTTTCATTGGGGTGTTGCTATTTACAGTATGGATAAAACAGAAGAGGGTGGTTGCACAGAGTTAGTCACTACCCTTCCACGCTCCTCCTTTCTTTTCTACAAGTTACTGTCTTTTTTTTAATGGGATTTTTTTTCTTTTCTTTCTTTTATAGGAGTTAAAAAATCTTCTGTTTGGCTCTAGTCTTTGTTGCTTCAGTGAAGAATGGAAAATCCAGAGTTTTACATTTAGCAATATCCCACAGCTAAAGTATGGCATTGTGCAGAAAAAGGTACTGTAAATTCCTTCCTAACAGTGATCTTTGCTTTTTACACTGACTTTACAAAGGCTCTGTGTTTCAGCAGTGAAAAAAATGCTTTTCTAAAGACTTTTCTCTTTCTTTAAACTCTGATTACCAGAGTTGTGAAATTGTGATGGGAGACTTGATGGAGGAGAATGTGAAGGAGCTGCAGAAAGTGTGCAAATGTGTGTATGTGTGGTGGGGAATTATTCACAGGGACGAAGAGGAGCCCCTGCAGCTGAAAGAAATAAAACTTTGGTGGTAAAAGAATAAAAGAGCATAAATCAAGGGTGGAGTATAAGAGAAAAATGACATGTGGGACCAAACAAATTTCAAAATGAGATGTAGCAGGAGTTGCCTAGAAAATGGAGATTTTTAGTTCCTGAAGATACTGGGGTCAGGTGATGAGGTTCATTCCTAAAATAAAAGGAGCAGACACCTTGCAGGCTCCCTGGGACACTGGCACTGCTGATGCCACCTTTCTGTAATTCTGTAATTCCTCTCCTGCAGCCACAAGATCCCAGCTCCTGCCTACAATGAGGTTTTCATCAATTCCCCAGCAACATCCAGCAGGTGGATGGATCTGGGATGTCCAGCAGGTCCCTGTGGTGACTCCAGCTGGTAAAACCACTGCCTTGGGCCAGCCTGGACAGCACATGCCCAATCCAGAGAGATTTTTTTGGTGCTCTCTGATCCAGGGCCAGCCTGGACAGCACCTGCCCAATCCAGAGAGATTTTTTGGTGCTCTCTGATCCAGGGCATTCAGTGACTGCTCTGAGCTGTCCCTTTCAGCCCTGCCTGAGCATCTGGCTCACAGATTGTTCTTCACCCCTCTCTGCTCTCTTGCTCACCGTGGTTTCACAGGCTCAGCCCAGGGACCACGCTCATGCCACAGCGTCGTGGAGCTGCCCCCAAAATCCAGCAGATCCCTTGGAAGAATGGATCCTCCCCAGCTCCCTGATGCTTTTGTGCCAGTCCTGTGTGCTCCTGGGGTGTCCACATCAGGTCTCTCCCCTCTGGAGCAGGGATCTGAGGAATTCAATAAATACTTGTAGGCTTCTCTGTACAAAACACTCATTAAGCCTCTGTGCTGATGCAGAAACTCCTTATCTGGCCTAAGAGAAGTGGGCCATTGTACAGAAATGAGAGGAAGAGAGGCTTTGAGGCAAGGACAATGGCTAATAAACATGTCATTAAGATGTTTAATTAACTTAACTCGTCTAGTTAAATATTTCATTAGGCTGGTGATCTCAGAAGAAAGCTGCTTATCTTACAAAGCCTAGCAGAAAAGGGAGATACTAAATCTTAATTTAAACTCCAGAAGGAGCTGTGGCAGTGGTGGTCACTGGCCTGCAGTAAATGTTATTTAGTGTTTTCAGCCTGGAGAAAGGATATCTCATCACTTCCAGTCACTCACTGGCCATTAAATTCCCCGCCATGGATTCCAGTGCAGGAATGGTGTTTGGCTTGGATTGTGCCTGTTCCAGCTCATTCATATATTTCCTCCTCACTTCCAAAATTCAATTCAGCTGAACAAGTGTTTGGTTCTTTCTTATGTTAATTTTTTTTTTGTGCTATAAGATTTTTAGAATAAATCTTGTGACTTTTTTGACTGGGAGGCTCTCTCTGATGGATTGACACAAACCTTGCTTTTTCCCTTGATATATTTCAGATTATTCACTTATCAGTTATTTAAATAAATCTAGGGAGGCAGAGTATGTGTAATATAAATGAGACATGGGAAGGTGTCAATATCTAAGCTGTTTCCTAATTCCAGGAATTAGGTGATTTTTTAAGTTCCATCCTGCATTTACCTGCATTTAAATGCTCAGTCCTTTTAGTAGTTGTTCATATGAATTTTAACCTTTTAATTGTGTAATACACAATTAAATCACAAGAGAAGTTGAACTGATCCCTCTTAGTGGATTAAAATAATACCCTGGTAAAGGAGCCAGTCTAAAACCTATTCCCACTTTTATTATTTGGATATTTCAAGTAGTTTAATGTCCTAATTTGAAACTTATCCTGATCCCTATCAGGGTTATAAATTTTTTCCTTTTTTTTCCTTTTTCCCCCCTTTTTTTGCTTTTCCTGCTATCCCCTTCCCTTGGTGCTGCACTTGAGACAATCAGAGAATTATAACTGCTCCTTTAATCCCATTGCTGTATGAAAGCAGCAGTGCTGGCTTCTGCAGGATTTTGGGAGTTTGATGGGGGACATTGTGGTGTCTGTGATGTCAGCCTTGTGTCCTGCATGTAACCCAAACCAGCTACGAATCTGCTTTCCATAAAATTTAAACTTAATACGGCATTTCTTGGTGTTGTGTTTTTTTTTCCTCTGGGACTGATAATTTGAAAGATTCAGACTTTCTTGGTTTTCTTTCTCTTCCCTGGAGAGAGAGGGAGAGAAGTGCAGGAGGCTGTACTGAAACCTGAAATCTTTGTTTAGTGATGCAGGTGGGAACTCGGGGTTGCTGAGAGGACGTACAAGAGCAAGGCTTGTTTCCAGTCCTTGCAAAACACTCAGATTTGATTCCTCTCTGAAAATTAAACTGCAGCTTGTTGGAACCCTGGAAATGAGGATTTTAGGCTTTCTGTGCTGACAGGAACTGACCCTCAGGCAAGCACTACATTTGACCTGAGGCCGTGGAACAGGCTTCCAAAATTGAGTGACAGCACTGGGATTATGGGGGTGTAATTTGAATAGAAGTGTGTAATGCCACAGGGTGGAAAACTTAGGATTTAAGGTGTTAATATATTGTAATATATAATAAAGCAAGATGGAGGACTTAGGGTGTTGGCTGAGTTCTTCTTCTTTCACCTTCTTCTTCATGGGTCTGGGTGGTGTCTTGTAATTGTGTGAAAAAGTCCGCATTTTGGACTATGGATATTTGGTTATTGGGTTAAAAGGAAAAATAATTTAAGTGTCATCTCAATATTGGATAATTAATGCTTAAAAAACCTTGGAAAGAGTTCGAGATGGAGACATTTTCTACCCTTTTGGCTGGGACTCACAACATGTGAGACTGTGCTGTAGATAAGAATTAACAAACAACAGTCTGAACACGATAACTGCATCTCCTGAGCGTTTAATCCCAGCTGTAACAGAAGAAAAGAAGATAACAAACCTACAGCAGATCAATAGGGAGATTTTTAGTTCGTACATCCCAGATTTAAATAAAACCCCACATTTCTCTGGACAATATAGATGTCTAAGTCTTTTCAGGAAAAACAGGCAGGGACCACAAAAACACTTAAAACCACTGATTTTCTTTGGCTTGCACAGAACCCCAGAGCCAGAGAGAGCACTGTGGAGTCATGGCTGGAAAGAGAGGGATGGAAGGATGGCTTTGGGCTGGATGGGAGCTCACGGGGATTTTTTTAAGCATCCATCAGTTTTTTGCTCATGGAGTGTCCCATTTACCCCCAGGGTGGCCCGTGTGGGGTTCTGGCTGCAGTCCAAGCCTGTGTCCTGCAGCAGCTGATCTTTGCAGACAGCAACAGGAACAGAGACACCCGGTAAGGCACTGAAATTCCAGAAATTGTCCTTACAGAAGTAAAAAAACCCATTTATTTCTCTGCTGCAGCCACTCAGGAGCCTTTTGAGCTTGAACTTACTGAACTTCTTTTTGTTTCAGAGAGAGAGAGAAAGAAAGCAGCATCTGATTTACTTGTGTTTACTTCCCATTAAAGTGTAGGAATGTAGAAGTTGGTGTCTTATTTGTAATAGCTTGTGATTAACCCAAGGACCTCTGCAAAACCCAAACAGCTTGAATTGAGGCCAATGAAAATTATATAGCCTCGAGGTTCTCGTGGAAATTGGATTTCAAACAAAAAAGTAATCAAGGTTTGAAAGGCCGTGAAGCTCACAACAGTGTTTGACACTAAACGTCTCAACAGGGTTGAAAAATTAAAGTTATAACGATTTTTTTTTTCTTGTAGCTGTATTTGATCATTCCTGTTTAAACTCCTTAATGGGATTTGAATTTATATTCTGTCTATTTTCTACTTGCTTTAAAGGAATTTTGTTAGGTGTTGCTGCTGATGGGGAAATTGCTTGGACTGCTATAATAATAATAATAATAATAATAATGTACTTGTCACGTTACTAAAGAAACGTGGGTTACTGAATTAAATTCTGGAAACTAATGCCTCAAAAATAACTTCATTACCAGTTTTCATGTATTTGCCTTTTGTGTTCAATAACACTTTAAGTCCATTACAAAAGAAAAATTACACATTGCCTTAAAGGAACGGAATGTTTAATAGGGAAAATTATTTTTACTGGTTTGTGCTGCCACCACCTTCTTTAATTTGTGACCTCCATTAGTCTGACCTCAATGTAGAGATCCTTTGGAACTTCATTAGCTTACAATATAAAAATGTTCCTCTTGTATTAAATTTTGGCCTTGAATAGCCATTTTTCTGCTCGGTACTGTGTAGGAAAATGCTGTGGTCTCTGCTGATATTCTTTAGTGTTGTCTGGTTTACCTTTAATGTAAATTCATTGTTTGGGCTGGTTTTCATCAATATTGGAAAGAAACAGGTATCTTTAGAGCTTCATTATTTGTCTTCAGCATCCAGAATGGGAAGTGACACAAATTATCCTAAACTTTAGGATTCTAATTTAGATTCTAATGAGGGCAGACTTTTCAAGGTTCTTGTCTACATAAAAGAAAAATCTCAGAAACTTTCTTGCAGGAAGCTCAGTGCATTCTTAGATTTTATGACCAGGAATCTCTACAGAATTATTGTTTCTGGTTGTGAAAACCAAGAATTTCTTTCAGCTTTGAGGACAGCCTTTGATCATCTGCTCCTTGGTCCCTTTGTGTCTCAGGTCATCCTTAGTGAAAATAGAGATATTAATTCCCTTTTGCAGCATGGTTCAGAGATCAGAAATGGAATAAAATTATATGGCACCCAAATGAGTGGATGGAGGCCAGGTTGTTTAAACTGAGTGTCCCAACTCGTGCCAGCTTCAGCCTGTCTTGTTTACTTGGAAGAATTTGCCTCTCCTATTTTCTCCCTGTTATTATCCACATGGTTTTAAAAGATTTTTGGTTTTTAGTCATGAGATAAACATACTTTTCTTATGCTGTGTTTGCCACAGGCAGAAACTTTGAGCAGGCAGAAAGAAAGGGAAGTCTCAGAGCTTCAAATGAGAGGATAAATATTCCTTTCTAATTCTAACCTGGATTTTCAAATTATCAACCACTTCACAGGCTTCTTCAGCATCCAGTAAATAATTATCATGTCTCCTTCTTCCTCTGTTGCCTCTCTCACATACATAAATTACTCATGACTCCCACGAATTTCTGGGTGTCTGTATTAGAACACAGGCAGAGATAAGAGAAAGTCGTGATTATATTGTTTCTTTTCACTTGAAAACTCTCACCAATTATTTCCCATATCTCACATCCTTCAGAGAGGGAAACATTCTCTAAATGAACATTACATTCAAGACAGACATTGAACTTGAAAGTCTGTTTAATTTTTTTGATGTTTGGTGTTTGTTGTTTAGTCTTTTGAATTATTAGATCTTTTACTCAAACAGTGGGAACAGGTTTTGTCCTCATCTCCCAGGCTGGTAACACTCAAAAACTGATAAAATCTGAATTTCAGAAACTGCCATTCTTGAAGCCACTAGAGAAAACTCCAGTTTTGTTCTTCCCAGGGGCATGGGATCTTTTGGCCACTTCTTCAGTCTCATGGGTATTGGGTTTATTCTCAGATCTGCCAGTTTTCCACTTTGTGACTAATGTTTTAGATCTTGGTTTTGGGGCACACCTTATTTTTTAAAAATGCAGCAGCATTTATTGCAGATTGTACTTTGGAGAAAGTTTAGTAGTGGGTAAAAACATTGTGGTGTAGATTTGTTTAAAAGTATTAAGAAGTAAAAACTTCGGAAAGAAATGAAGTATGAATGCCTTTAGAAATAAAAATTGTCTTTAAAACATAAAACAATCCTGTTGGAGAATATTGCAAGTTTTATTACATATTTAAAGATGAAGCAGCTTCTCTTGTCCATTATTTGCCAATATGATGTTGTTCCCTGAAGCATTTACTTGCTTTTTTGTTCAAACAATTAAAAATATGTTCTGTGGAAGAGGAACTCTTTCTTTTAGAAGACCAGGGTGTGATAATAGATCTGTGCTTAACCAGTTCCTGTAAATCATACCTGATTTACTCTTCTCTTGATTTTCATCCATTGCTTTTAATGATACAAACAGTTTTATTTTAATCATTCCTCCTAAATCAGACCCCAGCTTAGGTAATGATCTCCTAGAAGTAAAGACTGAATTCCATCACTTAAATCCACCTGTATGACAGGGGCAGTGTCACAGACCACAGAGACAGCAAGTTCAAAATTATTTATAACTATCCTTAGGAGCAACATAAACTCTTAGAGGTCCCCCAAAAAGCAGCACAGAGCTGTTAACACCTGACTTTGCTGAATTAATGTCCTTCCAATGTCTGTTTTCCTTCTGACTTGAGAAGAAGCCCACCCAGTGTGCTCAGATTGTTCTGCAGCAATCTAAAGAGAGAGTTTTTCTCCTTACAGCTCTCTTCGTTGGGTCTGATTGTCTTCAGGGCCCAAGGTACCTTTTTAAATGCCTAAAATGAGGTTTCTCCTCAGAGAATGGTTCCAAAAAGCCCAGTGGTGGCACCAATTCCATCTCCCTGTTGAGAGCTCTGTTGCTGCTGAGAAATCTCAGCGCAGGGTGTGCAGGGAGTGCTCTCGTGCCCTCTCATTCAGCTGCTTCATTCCCAAAGAAAGGTGGGATCCTGCTCCACCTTTCCTCCTGGAATATCTCCCCAGTGACAACACCAGCTGCCTCTTCAACTCACAGGAGGTTTGGCCATCCAGGTTGTAGAAGAACTGGGGTACCCTAAATAATGATTTCCTGACGCAGCTCACCGGAGCCTTGTTATTAACCATTACAAAACTGTCTCTAAAGATGCTTTTGCTCTCTTTGGGACAAACCTGCCATGAATCTGTTTTCCCCTCACGTTTTGGTGCTTGTTCTCTCTCCTTTATTTCCTGGCCTGCAGTTGTCTCCAGCCCTCAGAAGCTCACAGGACCAAGTGCCTCTCCTTGGCTCTCGCTGACATTCTGTGGCGTGCGGGGGGCCACGAGAAAGCCCTGGTGGCTCTGTGAGTAGGAGAAGCACTTTTAATCACTGTACACTGCCCTTGCACCTCTGTCTGCCCCAAATCTGCATAATTTACAATAAAAATGCTTTGTAAGCTGCATTTATGCCACCTAAAACAGCCAAAGGAGCAATGAAAATGTAGTTTCTGCTGCCCCAGCAGCTGGGACAGAGTAAGTGAAACACTTTGAAGTTGCTATGAAAGATCCTGGGGATTTAACTGATTGGAGGGATCCTCCAAAATCTTTTTATTAAGAGTTATTTTTCCAAATGCAGCTTTCTGCTCCTGTATTGCAGGATATTTCGTTGTGGCTGGAATTAAGCTCCTTTCGCTGTGTTTTCCTGCTTAGTTTATGCAATGCAATTAGGCTGCTTGTACACAAAACATCCAACTTTTAAATTCCAGCTTTGGCTGAACTGGAACCTAAAGGACATTTTTAAGTGAGTCAGGTTTTGTGGCCATAATTAATTTCCATTATTAGATCAACTAAGATAGCTCCAAAATAACAGAGAGGCTTTGGGACACAGAAATCCTTCATAAACCTGAAATAGAAGCAGCAAATTCGAAGACATTTCAAATGCTATTTCACATATTTTGCACCTCAAACCTTCTTCCTCTGTGATATTTTATGTATGTTCTTCTGCTTGTGTGAATGTCATTGCTCTAAAAATATCTTTTTGAGAAAAACTGTCATTAACATTATAAATTTGTATTTCTCCTCTTTCTGTATGGAGAAATTTGTAATTCATGTTAGAGAGCACAGCACAGATAAAGTGTTTGTTTCACTGATACGAGTTTGATTTGCTGTATAAACTTACTTAAAAGAATTTTTTTTAAAAAAAGACATTGAAAACAATAATGATACAAATCTTTGGCACATCATTCAGCTCATATAACATGTTGATTTCTCTTTAGTGCCACTTTCTTCTTTTTAACATGAGTTTTGTCTGAATATCCCCTTCAGGCCATCAGGAAGACAGCAGTTCACTCCCACAGGGAAATACAAGGCAGATGGAATCCTAGAAACTGTAAGGCTCTGTGTGACTCCCCTTCTCCACATCTTCTTTCTTGCTTTCCCTGTTTCAATTCAATGAATCTGATTTCCCTTGCTCTCCTAATGCTTTAAAATCGAATTAGTTATAAGTGAAAATAAAATCCTGCCTGGCTCTGAGTTGTCCCAATGGCTGTGGGCAATTGGGGTCTCTGAAATCCCCTTTTTTTTCCCCATTTACCTTCCAGACCTAAAAACTCTTCCTGCTTTTAATGACACACAGTAAAAATGAACATGGGCCCTTCCAATTGACCATGAGCATGAAAAGGCACTATTTTCTTCTTGTCTTACACAGAATTCTTTGCCTTTTTTCCTCCCTTCCAGAAGCTCCAAATGGCAGAACACTTTCCAGTTATGCCTTGTTTCCATCTGAGGCTCTCAGATGGTTTTGCAAGCAGTGGTGCCTCCAGCCAGGCTTTAGTGGTTGGAGGAAATGATTTTGGCCTCCTAAACGGGGGAATGGATGTCTCAAAAAAATCTGAAGATGGAAAAACAGGCAGAGAATATTGAAGTGAGGGCCTGGATCTGTGAGCTCTCCTGGATTTCATGTTAAATAGGAATACTCATATTCTCTGAGTGTACCCTATGGGTACAAACCCCTGAGCTTCTTGCCCATCCTGTGTCTTCTAAAACTTGAGTATTCCTCTGTTCTAGGAATTGTTTTTCATTGCATAGACAATGCTTAAAATTGAATGTCTAAAATTGAATCAAAGTGTCCGTTCAAGAAACTTAGACACCATCAAAAAGCAGCAGTGAAAAATTCAGAATATGTGAGGTTCCGAGAGAATTCTATGCCAAATGACAGCAGTAAGAGATAGATTTCCTTAGATCTTTATTTCTTTTTGTTAGTTCAGGTCTTTCCAGGCAGTTTGAAAGTTTTTGACTAATTCATTTCAGCTTTCAGGTTATAAAAATGAGTTTGTTGCTGTTCTTTAAGTCACCTTTTTTCCTTCTTGCATTTCTTCCCAGCTAATACTTCACAGTGCCACGAGATACGAGGATCTGATTGTACTTCTACAGCAGAATATTCACCAGGTACTGCGTTTAATTACATATTAATGAAACAAATTATGGTTCAGCTGCCAGCCTTTGTGTCTATTAGTCTCACACAATGTGCTCTGAGCACTGTTTCTAACTCTCTGTGGACTTGTCTTGCATTTTAACACACACAGCAACAAATTCAGCCTTAGAATAAATCGCAGCAGTTCTTTCTGCCTTCAGCTCCATTTGCATTTCTGGAGGACTGGGCAAAAAATTTATACACAACAGACAAAATAACACCAAAATCCTAGACAAACCAACATGCAAACAAAGTAACAGCAGAAAAAAACCCTTTTCTTTTTCAGTTTGAAACTGGTCCCTATGGGTGCATCCTCCTGACTGTGTCTGTCATCTTCTCAAGATCCATCAACCTGTGAGTGCCTCTCTTGCCTTGTTTCATAAACTGCAATAGCAGAGTGAGCTGTGAAAACCGTGGAAAAATCCATGGTGTGCCTAAATCTCTGGCCTTTTTAATCTCTTGTGGTGTTTGCTCTGATAAAATGGGAGAGTTATGCACATTTACTCACCTAAGCTTGGCTTTTCTTGTTGTATCCCCACACTTGTGTGTATAATTATATATATCTATATATATATATATCTATGATAGTGATCAGTCCACCACATCTGATCTCAAATACTCCATCTAAACATTAGGTATCATGTCTGAGGGAGTTTTCTGTTCTCCCTGCCTTGACAGTTTAAGCAAGACTCGTTTAAAGGGGTATTTCTTTCTCATACTTGAGGTATTTTAGGTAGGGGGGAATTACCTCATTGTGATGACTCCCCCAGTCTCTGTCAGTGATAATGATAAGAAAAAGTCAGAATAAAATGGATGAGGCAGCTCATTTTTAGGTAGCTGTAAGTAATTGTGACAAATCTGGCCTCAGTTTATTGCTGTAATGAATATTCTGAGCTCTAACTCACGGAAAGTCATCATAACCTCTTTAGATGAGGCTTGCCCAGGCACAGTGGCATTTAATTGAGCTTTTATAGAGACTGGAGGTGTTTCTGTGGTGCTGTGAGTGTCACTGGGTCAAAATACAAAGGCTTCCTCAGTTTAGTCAGGTTTTCACTGCTGTGAAGATCCCCAGGAGCAGGGGGAAGCTGCTCCCTGCCAGTTTGCAGTAACAAGTGACACCGAGAGAGCAGCTGCACTTGAAAGCAGCACGAGTCTGATTTATGGAAGCTTTTATTTCTCACAGCTCTGCATTGTCTTGAACAGAAACAGCAACTGAGTCCAAATTTGAGATCCAGAATTGGTTGCTCACCTGCTGGGATCCCAGCAAGTGTTTGCAGATTGAGGTTTCTTGGTTTTATTGCAATTTCTTCCTTTCTTTTGCTTGTAGTAACAGTACAGCCCTTGGCTTGACTCCACTTTTGTACTCTAACACAAATGATGTGATAATTTCAGGGCATATGCCATTTATTCTCATAAACTCTGATTTTTTTTTTTTCTGAGCTGATTACAACAGAGAGGTTCAGAGTAGTAAAGTTACTTGTGCAAGTAATGGCCTGTAGATTCGTAATTGCTGCTGTCTGCACTGCTTTGCTTGCTATAAAATGACAAATATTCTTTAATAACTTAAGCAAGGATATCTTCTCCCTCATCACCTCCCAGCTCCTACCAGATGGATTATGACAAGGCCAATCAATCATCTGTGTTTTTATTTGGAGGAGCTGTGTCTAAAGTGAACATGGCAATTCCTTATGGTGCCTGCTCGCATTTTCAACTATCCAAATATTTTTACAGATCTGATCCAGAATGTCAGAGCAGTTTATGAAGTGCAGTTCTATTTTGAGGAATTGTCACGATTTCCTCATAAAATTTGATTTTAAAGTACTGCTTCTCCTCTAGCTTGTACTGTGTTAAGACACTGCATTGATATCTATCTTTTCTTTACAAGAAGCGGGAATTTTTATCTTTGTAAACACAATGGAAAATGTTTTTAGACCTTTGCACAATTTTTTTCTTAAGAAGTGCAAACTGGATTTTGTTTATGAATTCTTCAGTGATCGATTTAGCTGCCTACGTCACCGTGCTTCTCTTAGGATATTAAAAATATCAAGACAAATAACTCAGTGCTGATATCCTCAAGAAATATGTACCCTTCAGAGAGTGTTAGCAGCATGGTAAGCAATTATTTACATAACTGGCATAGTTCTGGATGAACAGCTGAAGTCAAACAAGAGTTGATTTAGATAATGCAATTTTCAGCGAGTAATAGATCTCCATGGGATTGTTCTGTCCCAGTTTTTGTTGATTTTTTTTTGTTTTGTTTTGTTTAAACAGAAAAATCAGCAGGTTTTTACAACAGAAAACTCCATGGAAGTTTCAGTTGTTTGGATTTTTGTGTGCATATTGCACTAAAAAAAAAAAAAAAATTTAGTTGAGGTGTTGACAGCACTTAGATTTTTTCTATTTTGAGCATAATTATATATATTAATGATCTCTATTATCCAGAGAGGTTTTGGACTCCTCATCCCTGGTAGTGTCCAAGGCCAGGTTGGATGGGACTTGGAGAACCCTGGGACAGTGGAAGGTGTTCCTGCCCATGGCAAGGAGTGGAAGTGGATGGGCTTTAAGGTCTCTCCCAGCCCAAACCTTTCCAGAATTCTATGATTTATTTGCTTTCTATGTAAGTGTTTCCATTTAGGCCTTAAAACTCAAAAAAAGAGAGAAAAAGTCATGATTAATTTGACTTATTTTGGGTATCTATCTTAGAATGACATAAACCATCTCCTGAAGTGCTTGGTTATCTCCCCTATAAAGTGAGAAAATCTCAATGAGCTACTCATAAAGAGATTTTACACTGTAAATATCGAGTTGTGAAATGAAATCTGTTTTTTAGTGATAGGTCAATGAAAAATGAGAGATTAAACTGTAATAATGGAGAGCATTATATATGACAAAACACTTTCAACTGTATTCACCTAGAGATGGGCTTTAAATAAGCTGTTACAAAAAAAAGTAGAGAAATCCTGGTACTACCACTAGAAATTTAATTACCTGAACACATCAGTTCAATTTTCTGTGATAGACAAGAGATAAATCTTGTGTTGAGAGTTGAGAACAGAATAAAAACACGTTAATGGCTTCATATAAATATATGATCTTCCATATTTTATCTTGCATGTAGTCCTATCTCCCCAGGCCAGTAAAGTCACATTAGTACTGGAGCAGAGTGGAAGACAAAAACAAAGTTGCCTTTAAATTTGCACAGATTTAAAAAAACCCAACTTTTTTCTTCACCAATAAAGAGGAATAAGTTGGAAGTAATCAAAATTCAGGCACCCATGACGAGGTTGAATACATTATTCCTCGGAGTCCAAAATCTTGGGTGCTCTCAGGGAAGCTTTGATGTGAAAGCAGGCACAATTTTTTCCACAGCACAAATAACTTTCAGCACTGGGAATTGAGGAGACCAAAAATATCAAGAGATTCAGGTAAATTTACAGCAATTAATGGGAGGTGCAAGCTCCAGCATCCCTAAACCCCCTGGCCTTGATGTGATCTCCATGTCCCCCGTTTTTGTCTTCTGCCTCGATGTTTGCTGCTGCTTTTGCTGCTCTTTTGGTCCAGCTCCACAATTTTTACATTGTTACAGATTTTTCCCTCGCAAATGGAAATTCCAGCTTTCAGCCAGCTCTGCTGGGCAGTTGTTCTGAGATCACTGGCAATCTTTAAGTATTTTTATTTTGGGGGGGACGCATGCCAGGAAATGCAGGGAGTTTGTGCTGCTTTGTAGATTTTGGGTAATGAGTTTTTCATGCTCTGAGCACTAATGATCACCACTGCCTGAGCTGATAACAAATGGCCAGAGAGGAGTGAGAATTCCTGAGGAAGTTGCTGAGAACGCGTTGTTGCTTCTGGTACAGGAAGGAATGCTGGTTCCTAACAATTGTAACCTGTTTGGGGTTTTTTTTAATTTATTTTTTTAAACAACCAGTGAATTTTTTTTTTTAAAAAGTCGTATTATAGCAGCTTGGGGACTAATCTTTCTGAGATTACTGGGATCTTCAAGCTGATGAGAGCTGCAGGATGTTTTCTGTGCATGGGAGTGAGAATGAGCTCCAAAGTTGGGCTGCAAGCCCCCATTGAGCCTCCCCACTGAGTGCAGGAAAGTTGTGAATATTCAGGAGCGGTTTTGATGACAACTGGAGTGATCCCCACAGTCTGACTGGATTTCCAACCTGCAGTGGGGCTGCAGCTCAGCTTTCCCTCCTGGGTGCTGCCTCATCCTCTCCCTTCCCCTTTCCTCACTGTGTTTGCTCATGCAAAGCCATTCCTGGAGTGGGATGTGGCTCCTTTGGATGCACTCACTGCATCCTCAGCTTTCTTTAAATCCCAGCTCCTCACCCACCCTGTTTCCACATTTCTTCCTAATCCCTGCAGTAACGTACTGCAGAAAAGCATCGTTACCAGAACCCGTGAGAGCAAAGAACACGCGGAAGGAGAAAATTCCTTGGGTGGAATCCCTTTGTGGAAAAACAGTGTATTGCCATTCTCAGGCTACCTGGAGGCAATGCACAGAGCCTGATCTGAAACAGAGGCTGCTCACAAATCAAAATTTCACTGTTTGCATCACTTTTGTTGGCTTTGGGATGCTTTATCAGCTACTGATGGCAGGTCATGTGTCACTCTCCACTCAGGAGTGGTCACTTGGGTGCCTTTTCCATGTTTTCCCTGAAGTGTTTCTATGAGAATGAGTAAAACAATGGCTTCAGCTGTGGGAAAAATAAAGAAGGAGGTTGATTTTGCAAATCAAGAGGAGGCTGTGTACTTCATTAGGGTTGGCTGCTCATAAACTTTGGAAAATGCACGTCAACATCTTCCTCCTTGTGGTGATCTCACAGCTCTGTTAACTGCACTTCTGTAGCCCTTACTGCTCCAGAAAAGGCTGTTCAGACCTGTTTCAAAGTTATCTGGGCTGTTCCAGTTTTGATATTGGGGAATTTTGGTTGTTTGGAGTTGGTTGTATCATGCGTTCCTTTATTTAATCTATTTATTTCAAAAGCCAGTGTGTATTTCAAAAGCCAGCAGTTATTAAATTGAATAAATCACATTATGACTCCTTATCAGTGTAAGATTGCTCATACCAAATAACTCTGTCCTTGATTATTACCAATTCCCCTCATTCTCTTAAATCTGTTAATGAACAGATTTCCCTTGAGGGAATTGAATGATTAAAATTATGTTGTCCTGTGCACTTACTCTTCATTCCTGTGGTGCTGTTTTACCTAACTGGAGGAGTTAAATCTCCTTAATCTGCCATTCTAATCCATTTTTGAGATAAAAACATGCAGAAGCACCAAATCATGTTTAATGCTGCCCATTATTATGCCTTTCACCATGGCCAGATATATCTATCATCTTGGGTTTATTTCTATAATTATTTATCTGGTTGCAGGCAATCCTAAAAGCATCTTCCTCTTCTGGTCCAATGGCAAACAGTTTTTATTTTTCATTTTTGCAATTTTAACAGTTCTGTCTGCCTTTACTCATCAAGAGAAGTTTTTATAGAGATGTGAAGCAGGAAATGATCATTACTGCAGTAATCTGTATCAAATCTGTTTTGGTTTTTTTTTTCCTGTATCCTTTCCTATATCCTTTCTGTATCATTTACTGTAAAATAACCCCAATTTCGACACATCACTGGACCTTAAACCTCTTTCAGTCATGCAGGAGTTTGAAATGGAAAGTGATGCTCTGCTGGCTCATGAGTTGTGGGTGGAACAAAGGGTCCCCCACCCTCCATTTTCCATCCACTTTCCTTTGCTGACACCTTTTCCTGTCCCAGGAACAGTATCTAATTTGGAATTCCCTTGAAATTCACCTGTTGGCTGAATAAAAGGCTTTCTGTGAAATATCCATTTGGCTGGGCCAGGGGTAAAATTCCAATTCCAACTTGGCATGAAGGATCCAATCACTTGGGGCACTCCCAGCTCTTGTTGGAAGTAGATTTTTTTTTTTTTTTTTCCTGTGAGCCAGTTTTCTGGGAAAACCTTTCCAGAGGTTTGAGAGTGCCTGGGAGACCAACAGCAGGGGGAAGTTTGTGTGGGTTTTCGCTCAGGGCTTGCAGTTGTGTCGTGTAAATAGATGTCATCGTGTTTTTCACAGGTTTTTGGTGTTTGAAAAAGACAGGGGAGCTGCTGTTTTTGAGGGGAAACTGCTGCCAATTATGCTGCAGCGCTAAAAAACAAGGAGGTGGACACAACTGGGAAAAAAAAAATTTTGAGAATCTCAGAGCTCCCCAAGAGCCATTTGTGATTTTGCAACATGAGGGAAGCAGGTTAGATTTACCAGGAACAGGGGGAGGAGCAAATGGGAGAGATTTTGTGGGATCCAGAGCTTGGTAGGGAAGAATGGAGCCCGTTTTTGTTGGGTGAGTGAGCTTCTGTGACTGCTGCTCGATGGGTTGCATGCAATTCCTAATTTTCAGGCTCTTCCCTGCCTTTGAGGTTCTGTTGTGGGAATTGGACAGAGGTTCTTGCAGCCAAAGTGTCCACTGGGCAAGATTATTAATCAATTACTAAATGCAGAATAATGAAGCACAGCTTGCAGCTGCTCAAAAGTAATAAAGATGGGAGTTTGCTTGAAAGAATTTAATGTTTTTTCCTTCAAAAAAAGGCAAGAATACAGGGATGATCAGTGACAGCCTTAGTAATATTTGTGGGAGGATGTGAGAGCAAGATTTGAAGCTTTGTGCTTTCCAAAGGGGGTAGGCAGTGGGATATATTGATGTGTGAAATGTCACTTTCTAATGCTTGAGAGAGAAGGGAGCCAGGGACAAAAGGTGGTGGGAAAAGGGGGTTTGGAAGAGAAGACAGAGAGAAGGAGAGTAAGGTCTCCCTCAAAAGAAATGTGTAGGATTTGCCAAATGAAATGTGAGTATGAGGAAGCTATTTAACCTTGTAGATAAGGCATGTGACCCAAGTGGAAACGGGACCACAAAAGCAAAGAAGAGGAAAGGTTGAATCAGGTTTGAGGGTGTTTGGAGGGCGAGGAACAAAGGTTAGTGGTAAAGAAAAATTAGTAAATGAGACTCAACTCAGAAAAAAAGGGGAAGAATTAAAGACAAAGAGGGTGTTGTGCTGGTTCTTTTTGTTACCTTGATAGGGAAGGGACTGGGGAACAATGCCAGAAATAATAGATGGGGGAAAGCGTGGAGTTTGCCCAGGTAGTTGAGACATGTGGCTCTTGTCCCCCTGGTAAGGAAATTCAGGATTTTCAGCTGTGTCACCAGCTGGGTTCACAGAACAGAAGTGGAGGACTGGAGACTGAGTGACAGCAAACCTGGTGTGGATGTGCAGCAGGAGGGTCACTTGTGGGAATAAACCCAGATTGCTCCCCTGACACCTCCAGCTCCTTGTGGAACAGATCAGGAGAAATCACAGAGCTGAGGAAGTGAAGAAAGAGAAGATTATTAGCTCATTCTCTGGGGAGTTTTCTGACTTCTTGAAATAGTGCAGAGGAATGAAAAAAAGTGTGGTGAGCAACAGCCTCCTCTGTCATCAGTGGTCTGAGTCCTGGAGTTGGAAAATGGACAAAAAATGTGGTTCAGATGAGGTCACATCTGAGGAAATGAAACAACAAATGATTTCCTTATCCTATTAATACAAAGATATCAGGAAAAGATGTGAGGTTTCTGTGCAGAGTGGAGGTGGCTGATACCAGGAATAATGTAAAGAATGCTCCAAGTCTAAATTAACATTCTGCCTTTCAATAAGGAGAGCAACACGGTGCAAAGTCAGCAGGACTCATTGGAATCATGCATAATTACTATTTGTGAGAGATGGTTTAACCTGAAAAAGTGATCATGGCTACACAATGGGAAGGAAAAAATCATCCAGGTATCATTCTTAAATTTATTCAGCACTTTCAAGCTTTCTCTTGCTTTGCCAGACTTTATGAATGGACCTGATCCTCAAAGCTTACCTTTGTCATGCTTCATTTAAATGTAGAGTAACTTGACTTGCAGTTATAGGAGCAAATGGAGAATTGTTAGTTAAACAAACAAACAAAAAAAACAAAATTTAAAAAAAATTAAAAAAGAGAAAATAGAATGAAATTAGTTAATGGAGACCTAATAAGAGATTTTTATTTGATATATCAAATGAAAAATTGTTTACTAATGTGAGAATAGCACATCTTTTAAGAATTCTAAAGGTAATAAGGAAAGACACTCAAAAAGGTGTTGTTAATGGAGTTTGTCAGTGATCAGTCTGGGATTAAAAGTGTTTTATTCCCTACAATAGTGCTGGAAAAAGGGAGTGGTGTGCTGATGGAGTGACCTGATGATTGAAAAGCTGACAGGCCCTGTCAATACAGAGAACAAATTGTGCTGTAAGAACGAGCTGGCTCAGCCTCGTGATGAGGGCAATAAAAAAGGAATTTATTTTCACTACAGCAAGGTCTTGTAAACAGAGACTGCTCACTACTGTGCTGGGGGGGTTCATCAGCTGTGAGTGGCAGGATGAGGAGCAGCAGAGCACGCAGTGACTCTGAGCCAGCATTAAAAAACAGCCCTGGATCTGCTCTGAGGGTGTATCAGCATAAATAGTTTGAGGAGGTGAAGAAATGTTAATGGATTGTGCAAGGCACTGATGTGTCCTTGGAGAAACACCGTGTCAGGCTGGGTTCACACGTGAGAGCTGGGGGAAGTGTAGGAAAAGCACAGACCAGGGGAAGAAGGAATCTGTTTTATCAATGAAGAATTCTAAAAGAACAAAAGTTTTTTAATGTTTTCTAGCCTTAAAAAAAAGTAAATTTTGAGGTGGGGCATAACTGTGTTTTAAAAACTGAGATGGTGGTGAAACAGGAAAGGCAGTGGAAGTTATTTAATTTAAAGATCAGCGTTAGTACAGAGTGTGAGAGTGCATCAGTAGACAGCCTGTTGAGTCAGTGAATCTCACCAAAGCATGAGCAGATCCCAGGTTCCTCAGCTGCCACTGAGAAAAGTATGGAAAGATGAGAAAACAGCTAAGAAATGTGGATTTCCATGAAAGAGAGTAACTGGAATGCAGAGAACATCATCCTCTCTTCTCCCTTTTCACAATTCTGCTTTATCCCAGTGTGGCATATGGCTGAAATCCACCCCAGGGCTGAGAGAAACATGGAATATTGTTCTGGGGAGAACCTGAGATTTGTGGCTTTAATGGTCCTTGGGTCCATAGTACTGCTCCTAAAGGATCAAGGAAAGGTTCTGCAATCCTGCTAGCCTGTATTTGATAGGGAAAAGATAGGAAACTCTCTAAGAAATGCAGTGAAGAATCATTCTGCTGGAATATTCTCCATGTTTCCGGCAGTAGTTCCAGAATTTCCCAAGCTGGCAGTTGTGTTTATGGATTTCTCTATACCCTTGAATCCTTTTGGTCTCCACAGCCCCTGTGGCAATGAGCTCCCCAGTGCAGAAATGTATTTTGTCAAAGAGTTTTTCCTTTTTTTTTTTTTTTCCCTTGAATTGCCCAGCAAGTCTAAGGAGTGCTGTGGAATTCATGTTATGAAAAGTAGTGAGGAAATGTTCCTTAATCATCTCCTTCCCATCTGAACATCTCTTGGAGTCCATCAGTTGTGTCCTGGGCTCTGAAGCCTCTTCCCACAGAAAAGCTGCTCCAGTTTTTAACTCTGGTTCCTTCTGACCATCAAAATTCCTCTGATCCTACAATAGCTCAATGTTCAGATTCTATTGAGCTAACATCTGTAGTAAATTAACTTAAAGAAACTGAACTTTTAATTGGTTTGTCCAATTGAGGAGTCTTCTTCAAAGAATGGCTACAGGGTGTTTTTATTTCTATATCAACATCAACCTTATTTCTCACTTCTCAGCTTTTAATCTAAAAAAAAAATAAAAATAGACAAAGTCTGTCTTCAGTGCTAGAATATTTGTGATTTATCCCTCCAGTCCTTGGTATTTAGCAATTTGATGGTCATGGCCAGGTTGTGGCAGGCTGCTTTCACTGTGTGTTCATCAGATGGAGAAAATTAATTTTCCTGAACTGTCTTACTCTACTCTGCAAAATACCTTATCAAGGTCGCCTAAATTGCCCTCAGGATGTACCAGTTTCTCTCCATGTATACAAATTTAAAGAATCTCAGAGTGATTTCCTGTTTATATGTTCATCTTTAGGTATAAAAATCAGTGATATGAGCCCTACCCTGAAGTGACTGATCAGCTTTTCCATCTTTTCAATTTTTTTCCCTCTTTATCCAGTGAATCAAAGCATTTTAGGAATTAATTTGTTTGATTTTAGGGGAATAAAGTATATTGATTAAAAGACTGCAGAGGTGTGGAAGAATAAGTGTTGATTCTACTACAAAATATAGCAGTAACAAATAAATTGTCCGATTTTGGCCAAATTTCAGCAGGTTCCTTTCACCCCTTCAGATTATTCAGCTGTTTGCTGAAGGGTCAATGTGGTGAGATAGATACAGATTTAATATCTTTGCTTGTTGTGTTGCACTCAGGAGGACACTGCAATCAGTCAGAAAGATAATTTCTTTTAAAAAAATTAATATGCCAATAGATTAATGTGTTGAATATGCCAATAGATTAATCATTTTTCCCATCAGATCTATCCCTGTGAAATATAAATACTTCCCATAGTTTGTCAGCACCCTGGGGCAGCAGGGTTTATGGATTAACCTGCATGAATACCTCAGACCATTTTGAGAACTTTGTGAAATTAGCAGGTATGTGGCAAAAGTGATAAATAAAGAATGAAGCCACTTCCTTGCTTTCCCTGGTCTGAGTCCTAAACATTTATTTTTTTTTTAGAGAGGCTCTTCCCTTCTTCTTTGAACATTCATTTGAAACCTTTGCCATGTGCCAGTATTAAAAAAAAAAAGAAAAAAAGAGAGAAATATTATAGAACATTTACACAATCAGGCAGTCACCCATCCTGTCATTTTCCACATCTCCATTGTAATTATTTGAAATCCTTGTGCTTGAAGATGAATTTTTTTCTCCCTCCCAGCCCCCCAATCTATTTTGGGAGTAGACTTGTAATTGTGTGTTTGTTAATGTGACTGTCTGTTGCCATGCACAAAGTGATGTCACCAATTTTCTGTGGCAGCTTTGCCTCAGAATTAAGGACTTTAAACCAGCCAGCCCTTACTCAAATGCACTACTTTTTCTTTTATATTTTATTTTATTTTGTTTTATTTTATTTTGTTTTATTTTATTTTTTCTTATTTTATTTTGTTCTGTTATCAAGCGAAGCAATACCTATGGTATGAACTGACCCACATTGTGAGAGTCTGGGATTATTCCTCCTATTACAGTTTGTATGGGACTTTTTTATTCAATATTCAATTATTCTCTATTGAAGGCTTGTCAAGAATTTTCCTGGAAGTAAATTGAGAGTAAATGTATGTGAAGCATTTGAGAAACATTTATTTCACTTAGTTTTTTGCTAAGGAAAAGTTGATCTGGTTGCAGGTTATGTGTGTTGTATTGGAGATTCCAGTGCTCAAAATATTTCTATTTTGGATTTGTATTTACGCAGTTTTAAATTTTTTTTGAGTCCGTACAGCTCACTGAAGTGTATTTTATCAATGAACCATCAGTGCTAAGGTTTATAATGACATTACAGTTTCTTCTATCAAATGGTGATTTTGTCCATCAAAAGGTATTTTTGTTGTTGTTGTTATTTTTATATGGCTTGATATCTAGGCAGATTTCTAATAACTGGAAGTCAGCAAATTGTGTCACTGTAGCTGGGACAATTCAGAGGAGCCAAAGGTTTGGCTCAGAACATCTGTTCACCTTCAGTACTTAACATCCTTTATAAACACATTATTTATAGCTTGAAATAAACAGTCACAGCCAGGCTAAAGAGAAACAGAGATTCATCAACAGGAGCATGGCGAGAAAATGAATTTATAATGTATAAAGATTTTTTTGGAAGGACTTTCAGGTATCCCTATCTTAAACCCAGCGGCATTAAGAAATATCAAAATACAGGTATAATTCAGGCCAGCTGTATTTTGGTGATTTATGTCATGAGGAGATTTTTCCAGTTGCTATAAATTAGGCTTTTACTCTGAAGCCACCTTACACATCTTTTGGTTTCACCACATAATGATGTTCATCTTGTGTGATAATAATGTGAGAAAAAAATGTTTGCTTTCATGAGTGCTGAAAGGACAGTTAAGCATCAGGATAAGCACTCACATTTACTCTTTTTTGTGAGGGAAAAAAGGCTTTAATAGAAATATTTTTTAAAAGAACAGTAATAAATCACGTGGAGCTGAGTTTTGCCATGTTAAATTCTTTGAGCATATTAAAGCACATCCACATTCTGTAAATATTTTAGAATCCAAACTCTCTCTTCCCTGGTTTCATGCAGGGATAAAGCACATCACACACAGCTAAAATTAATAATCAAGCTGGGAGATCTTAGAAGTGACCTGAAATTTACCAGTCTCGTTGTCAGCTTTTTGATTTGCATCAGCACAGGGAATGATTTCTGCTGAAAAGTGCACATGGAGCACATGCTTGATTTAAAATCTTTATTCAGGAGATTTTAAAACTCAGTATTTTGCTTTCTGCCTGAATATTTTTTTTTTAAAACAGACTTTATAATATTACCAGGAGAGGAAAACTCCACTGTTCTACTCTTGCAGCCAACATTCTCCTACCCAACTCTCCATCTGGGATTATCACAGCACTGAAAACAGTGATAATACATCACAAGAAAGGAGTATTTACCATTAACTCTATTGCTTTTTAGTGTCTGTTTACTGATATGTGATTCTGTTACAGCAGCACATGGAGTGTTGGGATGTAAATTAAAAAGGGTTTCATGGAGTGAAGCATTAAATCGTCGTCTGATGATCACTGGGATCCTTAAAAGACCCTTGGCTTCAAAGTGATGTTTTGGGTTGTTTTTTTGGTATTTTTTCCTGTTCTAAAGTGATTTAAAAATTATAAATGGAAAATTCCATGCTGTGATATAAATGGAAAAATTCCATATTAGTGATAATGATTTCTAGATTCTGTGTGCATTGACATCTGATAGCCAGGACAGCAGAACGAGCAAACACTTCCAATTTCCCCATCACCAGTGAATGACTCCACATTCGCTCCAATTTCTCCCAGCAGAAACCAGTCACAGAATTGGGACTTTCTGATATTTTTACAATGCACAAAGTGCACTTGCACCTGAAACACAGCAAACACACCTGCAGAGAGGCTGGGGAGCCCTTGGAATAAGCAGCCGTAAGAACCGCGAGCGCGTTGAGCGGAGGTGTAAATCCCGCCTGACGTCGGTTTCCTCAGCAGCAGGGCTGATTGCAAAGGCAGATGTTGTCCTTCTTCTGGAGGAGCTGAGATCCACCTCCAGACTCCCAGATTGTTTGTGCCTACAGATGGAATTAGAGCTTCCTGCCATTGTGTGTGGCGTATGTCCCCTCGTCCCTGACTGACGCATGTTGGACATTCTGCCCGCGGCGCTGGCGAGATGAGGCCGTTGCTAAAACTGAAAAATGGCCAAAATCCAGAGATTTTTATCACCCCATCCATGCCTTGCAGTGGTGCACGAGGGAGTTTTCTGTGTCATGGGCACGCTTTCCCCGGCCTTTCCTTTGATTTCGCTTGGGCAAGAGACATCAGTGGCACTTTGTTATGTCTGACATCGACTTGTGAATTGTCTCTAAAATAAGTGCTTTTGAAAGGGATGAAATATGGTTTTGCAAAAAGCATAAAACACATTTTTCAAAATGGGAATCGTAATTCCATGACTATGAATTTTTTCTTAATAATTTTAAATACTTTTAGGGCTGTAATCCTCGAAATTACACATGATGTTCAAAGAAATCCTGTGAGAAAATAATTATCTAAAGTTTGGGAATTGTGATTCCATGACTCTGACTAGTTTTGAATTATTTTAACTACTTTTAGGGCTGTAAACCTCGAAATTATATATTACATTCTGGTTTTTCCATCCAAAGAAATCCTATGAGAAAATAATTATCAAAAAATTGGGAGTTGTGATTCCATGACTCTGACTGTTTCTGAGTTATTTTAAATACTTTTAGGGCTGTAAACCTCAAAATTTTGTATTACATTCTGATTTTGGCATTCAAAGAAATGCTATGAAAAAATAGCTATGTAAAGTTTGGGATGAAGACAGTAAATGTCCTGGCTTTTTACTTAATAAGTAAATTTTTTTGGAGCATGTGTAGCAATGCTAAGGGGAAATTTCCAGGTAGCTTTATCCTGACTACATCAATTCAACTCCTGCTTTGTCCAAAACATTTTTTTTTTATTTTAAAACAAAATTAATTGTGCCAATTGTCAAGAAACACGGATATTTGTATGCATAGATTTGCCAAGTCAAATGAGGATGAGGAGCTTGGATATGTGTAGAATAACTGAGTTTTAATTGATCATTATTCAGGCATTCTCTCTACCTAAGTAGCAATATCAAAATAAGAATGGAGTCAAAACAATTGAGATTAGCATATTTTATACTGAAAGAAAATAGCTTTTTTATGACGCATAGAATTAATCAGTGAGTTTCATTGCCACAACTCTCCCAGAACACAGTGCATTGCTTTTCCTCAAACCTAGATTAAACATATATTCATGTTAAAAATAATGTCTGCAATTCCATTATATCTGCAGGATAAAAAATGATCACAGTTACAACCTTTCATGGTTTAGGCCATCAACCAATCACTAATTCAGTAATTCCAAGAGTTATGAGAGAGTGAACTTAGTTTGGGGACACATTACTCCGTAATTATGGGCAATGCGATTTCAGACTTTTCTCTTTGGTGTCACAATATATAATTAGGGGCCACACAGCACCATTATAAGTGTGTACACCTACAGGGGTTTTGTTGTTTTGGGTTTTTTTCCTCTTTTTCTTTTCATGGACAGTGTAGAGTATAGATTGTATGGATATATTACAGGTATTTATGAAAGGAATAGCAAATAGCAGACCTTACCTGAGTACTGGAATATGTTGCCAAGGTACTTTGTGGCATCTGTCTCCTTATAGAGGTTCAGGAACCATCCAGATGTGGACCTGAGAAACTGGCTTTTAGGTACCAGAGGCGGGGTGGACAAAGGGACCTCCAGAGGTCCCTCCCAACCTCACCCATTCTGTGATTCTGTTGCACAAATAATGCAGAAGTTTCTGGTTTTTCCCAACCTCATCCATTCTGTGATTCTGTCACATAAATAGTGCAGAAATTTCTGATTTTTCCCAACCTCACCCATTCTATGATTCTGTCACACAAATAGTGCAGAAATTTCTAATTCCTAAAATTCTAGCTAGTGGTGACAATTGCTTCTTTTCTCCTCTACAGCAGTTTCCTTCAAGCCTAGCTCTACCAAACTTCTGCTTCCCAGAGGTTTAGTTGAGATATTAATTTTTTTGCTACGTAAAAAATCACGTTGAAAGGACTCAGAAAATACAGGTCTATATTTATGGTTGGGAAACAGTTTGGTTTTGTTTTTCAGCAAGGTTTAGAGATGTTAGGCCTAATGAAAATAAGCAATTGCTCTTAAATTTAATTGGTTTTAAATTTGTGTTTTCAGGGTGCGCAATGACTTTGATGTGCTCACAAACCGCCTGATTGGGAGCCACGGCTACTGCACCCAGGTGAGTTAAAGGTCCAGTTTTGGGGTGTCCTGTGCCTCTGTTGTGAGCTGACCTCTGGGAAGAGATGGGATTGCTTATTTTTAGGTCACAGAGTCATGGAATCACGGAATGGTTTGAGTTGGAAGGGACCTTAAAGATCATCTTGTTCCAAGCCTTCCGACCTTCCACTATCCCACCTGGCTCCAAGTCCCACCCAGCCTGTTCTTGAACATCTCCAGGGATGGAGAATCCACATCCTCTCAGGGCAGCCTCTGCCTGTGCCTCACCACCCTCACCGTAGAGGATTTCTTCCTAATATCAGCTAAACCTACACTTCTTCAGCTGAAGGCCATTCCCCCTTGTCCCATCACTCCATGCCCTTGTGAAAAGTCCCTCTCCAGCTCTTTTGCAGCCCCTTTAGGTGTGGGAAGACCGCTATAAAATCACCAATTTCCTTTTGTTTTTTTCCCTTATTCCCATAACATCAATCCCCTTATCTTTTCTTCTTCTTCCTTGTGTTTTGGCACATTCTTGTATTTGCTTTCGGAGGTTCTGCTTTCCAGGCTGGTTTTCTGCCCTACATGTGCCTGTACCTGTGTGTCCATGTCCTCACACTGCTCTCATCTGCTTCTTTGGGACTCCTTGGGTGATTTCAGTGCTGAGATATCGCTGTGTTCCCTCCCTGCCCTCTCAGAAAGGTGCCTGAGGTTCCATGTCTGATCCTACAGCTCCTCAGTGATTCCAGGATCCCATCTATTGCCCTTCCGGCTGCCAAGGACAAGCTTCTTGTTTTCCTCTTGTTGCTGGAGGGCTTCTGTACTGTGGCCACACGATGGTTCCTCAAGAATGTGGTAGAACATCGCTGATGGTGAATAAGAAGTGCTAAAAATATCAGTAAAACCTATAAACTCTGAGGAACCCTTCAGGAGAAAGGCACAGCTGTAATTGTGTGCTGTATTTTTAAATCCAGCTTCAAACTGGCCATACCAGAATTATTCACGTCTTTGGGCCGTGGTAGTTTGCAGTATTTTTTCTGGAAACTTTCGCTTTGTTATTTCCCCTCCTGTTTCTAGCCATGTGTTATTTATTAATAGTGAGCTAGTTTCACTGCTGCAGCACAGTCTGCTCTTAGCTCTGCTTTCATGCACCCCAGCTGGCCCTGGTGGGATGGTAGCTGAGAAAAATATCCCAGATCTCTGTTCCTGAGCTTCAGGCACACATCCTCTCACAGGTATTTAGCTTCTGACACACCCCTGCTTCAGCTGAAGAGGAAATAATCAGCAATCATCTCTAGGAAATATCAATATCTTAGTGATCTGGGTCCATATGGGGAAATGTCTTACTGAAGGAGACTTCAGCCAGAAATAATCAATGAGAAAGAATCATAATTTGACAAATCTTGTCCAACACACAAAATACATCACTAAGCACGTACAGAAATGTCATGTGGTGCTGTACAGGCCTTGAGTTTATAGCATTCCTGCTGTACTTTTCATTGTGGAGAAGAAGGGACACCAAAACAACAAACCCCCAAAACAACACAGATATGACATGTTTGAGAGTTGGGTGTGAGAGTAAATAAATTATCAGCAGTTTGCCTCCAGAAGGATGAAAATTGAAAATTCCTCTAATATTTGGATTTCAGCAAAGCTTTTAAAACTGTCTCTCACAGCATCCTTTTGGACAAAAAAGTCCAGCCCACAGATGGAAAAGGTTTTTTCCCCCAGAGGGTGCTGGGCACTGCCCAGGCTCCCCAGGGAACGGGCACGTTCCCAAGGCTGCCAGAGCTCCAGGAAGATTTAGGCAATGCTCTCAGGGGGTGCACAGGGTGGGATTGTTGGGGTATCTGTGCAGGGCCAGGAGCTGGACTGGATGATCCTTGTGTGTCCCTTCCAACACAGTATATTCTATAATTATATAATTTCCTCGTTCTACTTTGGGAGACTTTGACCAAAATCTCTGAAATCTTTTTTATAATCAATTTTAATCCTAAGGATAAACCTAAAGCCACTACATAAATTAGGGGTCATGTACATGTTTAACTTTATCAATCCTGAATCAGTCTTGTGCTGATTAACTAGTGTTTGGTTTTTGTTTTGTTTTTCTTTATTTTAAACATGTCCCACACAGGAATTGGTGAACTTGCTTTTGACTGGCAAAGCTGTGTCCAATGTTTTCAACAATGTGATAGAGCTGGACTCTGGGAATGGCAATATCACCATTCTGAAAGGCATCACCAGTCGCAGTGATATTGGTTTGCTGTCCCTGTTTGAGCACTACGATGTCTGTCAGGTACGCTGTCCATTCTCCTGGCTTAATTAAAAAAAAAGAAAAATTACTTTTAAATTCAGTAAGTAAAGCAGCAAAGGAATTACTGGCTTGGTTTAGTTTATCTTTTCTGTGCTGTAGTGGTGGTTCTATTACCAGTAAAAAAAAAAAAATACAGGCAATTAATATAGCTGTTAATGCAGTGGGATTGTTCCCCTTTAATTGCTTTTGATAATCATAATTTAATTGTAATCATCATGAAAATTAAAAGATAGGTTAAAATTTTCAAAGGAGTGACAGGTATTAATTTACCTCAGGATGAACCTGTGTAAGGATTTCACTGGTTCTCCATCAACAAGAGATGGAAGATGGCAAGATGGACTTTTTTCCTAAAGAAAAAAGCCAATCTGGTGTTTGATGCAGGAATATTGTTTGAAATTCTCTTGCTTTTGTTAGATACTTGTAGCAGTCCCACCTGCATTTGCAGCAGCAGCACCTCTGTAAAAGTCTGAAAGTGATTACCCAGGGATTTGTTTGTACTGATCTGATCTAAATGTGTGACTGAAAACAAAGCTTGATTTTAACTCCTTCCCATATGGCTGAAGTCAACCACATTCTCCTGCTACTGGCAAATGACAAATTTTTGTTATTTTTAATTAGCACAATCATTTGCATTATTCACAGGATCACAAAAGGCTTGAATTCAGTCAAGACATCTTGTCAGTGTACCCAAATCAGATTAATTCAGAACAGTGTGGACTAAGAATAAATAAGCTTCTGTGTCTAGTTAATGCTTCTTTTTCTTTTCTATAAACAGTGTGACATTTAAACCCTCAAAAAATGGTTATGCACCACTCCAGCATTTTTTTCCATTCTCCAGTGAGGAAAATGACTCGGGAGTAGCAAAATGGTAAATGAGGTCAGGGCAGGTAAGAGCTATTTCTTGCCCACCTGCCCTCTAAAAATAAAATAAGTTACCCAGAGATTCAGACACCATTTTCCACTTATTCTGCAAATTATATGGTAGAGGGGATCTGTTTCTGCTGCTGGGCTCTTGCATGGGAGCTGGACTCGTGAGCAGGGATCTGTTTTTCCAAGCCAGTGACTTAATCAGTTACAGAAACTCCAGTAGACATAGCTTCCTTTTTTTTTTTTCCTTCTTAATTAAGAGTCTACACCAGCTGGGCATCTGCTGCAAATTGTCCTGGATTTTATTAAGAACATCTGGATGTTCTCTGCATTTCAATTCAGAGGCAATGTCTGCTTAGGACTGGGACAAAAGTCAGATTCTGGTGGATTTTGGCCCCAAACTGAGGAGTCTCCACTGTGGCTTCAGCGTGAGGGGCCAGATTCTGCTTCCTGTTATAAAAATTAGAGCAGTTCAGAAAAAAAGAAATGTCAGTGGCACTTTGCAGAGGTGGAACTGAGAATAGAGTTTGTCTTTCAAAGTGACTCTTTTATTCCTCTCAGCATCCAATTACAGAGTGGCTCTGAGGCTGGTAACTGAACCCAGCCATGGAAAAGGACTGTCATTTTTGGTTGGGTTTATTTTTTGTTTCCAGGAGTAAGAAAATCCTGAGCGTGCTATATGGTGAATCATAGACACTGGAGTCTGAAAATTCCCTTTAGGTCACATCCAGCCCATCTCTCAGGGGATAACTCAGGATATTTTTGTGTCCTGTTATATAGCAGGGTTTCTTTTAAAAATCTGTATCCATGAAGTTTCTTCCTTTTTGTTCAGATGGCCATTTTTTCATCGATTTTGGTGCATATAACTGTGATCTTACAGTTTTTCTCATCCATTTTTCTCTACTCTAAAATATGAATAAAAGCAAATAAAGATTTGCATGTCTTTGTGAATTTGGAGGTTTTATATATCTACCACACAGCCCGTGCTTGGAAATACCATTAATAAATCAGACCTTTCGTTTACTCAGTTTCCTCTAATTATAATTTTACTCATAATCCAACCTGCCCCCAAACAATTCATCCCCATCCGCTGGGCATTTCCAGCTGAGGTAACAGTGCCTCCCTTTTCTATCAGCACATCCTGTCCAAAGCTGGATTTTATTTCCCTGCTCTAGGCTTGTTCCAACTTACCAACACATTTGGGACAGGATATTCAAGACTCCAGGCTAGATGCAGTGAATCCACATGGAGGAAGGCTTCTCTACCATTTAATCTCATTTTTTCTAATGTGTGGAGCATTTATGTGTAATCCACAATTCCCTTGGCGTGGCTTCTGAGTTGCAGATATCGTGAATTAATCCTCAAACTCCCAGCAGTGGCAAATCCAAAGAAAATGATCCATCCCTTTTCCTCCAGTGATTTCCTGGAGAATCCCTCTGTTCCCCATCCATTCATCTCCTCCAGTGGATCCTGTGTTATCTTTGCTGATGAGAAAAACGTGTGCCCCCAGTGATTTGTCTGGAGTTGTTAATGTTCAATCATCACTCTCAGCCCTGATGTATCACCAAACTCCGTGGAGTTTTTTGCACTGTAATTACTTGCTGCAAATTGTTTCCCAGTGACAGATGGATCCATTCCATCTGTTTCATGTGCAAACATTTAGTTTCACAGCGAGATTCTGGATTTTAATGGGGGGAGAAAAAGCTAAAAGTCTGATTCTGCTCCTTTTCAGCAGGCAACTTACACATCTTTGGGTTTCCTTTCTTTGTGCTAAGCCCCTATTTAAGCAATATCAATTCCATGTGATATTACACATTTAATTTGGAAGCCCAAATTGAGATTTTTAGGTTTCCTGGGATTTATTTAGAGCAGTAGAAACGTTTCCACATAAAATTGCTGGGGGTTTCCTCTTTCTGCTGAGCTGCAGGATACAGCAGTTCACTCTCAGGGAAGCTGAGTGGTTTCTCAGCAGGGACAAGACCTTGGAGAAGGGGATGAGGCACAGGAGTGGGCAGGACCAATTTTAGCACTCCTGGGTGAGAAAATCCCTGTGTTTGGCCTAAATGCCACATTAAAATTGCAGGTGAAAAGACTTAGAATGATGAAATTCTTTCCTTCAAAATGTCTTGAGACCTTTAAAATAGGAAGAGTTGGAAACAGGAGGAGCGTCATGTTCATGCCAGGTCACTAAATAACAGTGAAAAAGGGAAAAATAATCTCCTTTCTCAGGAAATAAATTTAACAGATTATTATCCTTATGATCATTCGTAACATGCTAATTCTTTAATAATGTTAATAACCAATTAACAAACACCTCAGTGCTAATTAGCATGAATAATGATAATAATAACAACAATATAGAGCATATACGTGCCATTTCCTATCAGCAGATCTGTGTTTTGTAAGAGTGGCAAGTGTCATTTCCACTTTACACAGAGGGGTAATAGGTGAATAAAAGTCAAAGTGCTTACCCAGCAAGCTCCTGGTTGAACTGGGATGAGGACAGGTCTGAATCTCTCATTTTAAGGGCAATGTGGTGCTGGCTGAGGAATCTCACCATTTTTCTGAAATGTTTTTTGAAACAACTTTAGGTATGCGCGTTTGTACGTGGAGAAATTGAAATATTCAGGTATTTGTCTCTTTCGAGCCTTCTCTCTGATTTGTCTTTGTTTTCACCAATTCTCTCCAGCTTTAAGTCATCCTGTCAGTTAAACCTCCTGCTGTCTGACCTCCCAAATTCCCCCTGCTCTGATTCCTGACTGTCCCAGCCCCTGCCTGAGCTGCCAGCACTTCAAGGGACCTGATGCTTTTTAGTTTTTGCTTCTCTGAAAACGGAGAGGACTTCGACAAAGAAGCTACTCACATTTTCCTCCATTTCTTTTCAAAAAAGACAGAGTAATGCAAGAGAAATAAACAGAATATATTCATTAAAGTTCCACAGATGGGAAATACTATTTTTGGTCCTTTTGAAGATACCACTGTGTGCTATGACAAGATGAAATTCAGCACACTTGCTCTTGTCTCCTGCCACCTCACCTGTGTTTCTGCCCTGTGGGATGTCTCTCCTATAACCTTCCCAGGGAAATGTGACCCCTAAAGCATCTCTTTTCCCCCTCAGATGGGCTGGATTCAAGGCAGGCTGTTGAGTGGGGTTGTGGAGGGGAAAGTTTAGAAAGAGAGTTTGAACCTCTTTGTTTGAGAAACCACCCACAAAAACAACACAAGTGGAAAATGGAAATTGATGGTTGGCTTCAATTTTCCACTTATTTTTCAGAAATGGGGTAAGTGTTGTGCCCTGTAGATGCAGCAAAGGAAGCTGCTATTTATGGAAGACTTTAGTGAGCATCACCCTGGGCAAAAACGTGGAGTACATTCAAATTTGACTGAAACAAGGCTGACAAAGCATCGGCCTCTGAGAAAGTCTGTTCTTCATTCCTTGCTTTGACATCTCCCTTTCTAGCCTGGAACTGAAATTTTCTTTAATGAAGTCCTATTGTCCCCTGAGTTATGGCCAGTTATTTCCCTAGAGGCCAGTCACTGTTGCTGGGGTGTTGGCATTGCTTCCCTGTCAACATCCTTCCACATGAAATGGAATCACAGAGTTTTTATTCAAGACAATAAGGATGACGAAGCTCACATGTTGAGAAGAGCTCTGGGTGCTTTGCAAACAGGTAAAGCAGAAAATGATAAGTCAGGTATTTTCCACGTGTCTGTCTAGATTATAAACACCTGCATTTGGATCTGGATTTATCCCATCTCACTTTAGGTGCTTTTTAGGCTGAAAATGCTTCAGGTAAGTGTTCAGCTGACTCCCTGTATCACTGATGAATGGTTGGATCTAAATTTCTGTCAATATCCATCTCTTGCTTATTTGATTTTACAGCCAAAGCCCAAGGGCTAACCTGCATTAGAGGGCCTGGAAATAAATGCAGCAGTGTTCCATGGGCTGAGTCCTTCCCTGTCCTTGTCATTGCAGTGATGTTGAAGTGGGCTATAAACTTTGTGTGTGGTGAGGAAATGGCAAAATGCTGAAATCTGAATGTGGGTCTGAATCTCCCTCAAAGTTTCTTCAGTTTTTGAGACATTGCAGAAGAGCAGCTGAGTGGGACAGGGATAAAGAAAAGATCTTGAGGCTGCCTGGCAGCCTGAGGTCTGCTTTCCTTGCCCCATCTGCTGCCTCTTACACCATGGCAGTATAAGGGAACTTTAATCAGAAGCCAGTGCTTTCCAGGAGTCTCTTCTTTGCTTTGGGAGTCCCAGGATTTAACACACAACTCTTTCTATTCTTCTTCAGTCATGTCCTTTTTTTCCCCCTCAACTCATTATCAGAAAGATTTCCTTTTCTACAATGAAAAAAAAAAAATCCAAAGCTGCAGGGAAATTACCTAAGGCTCTAGTGTAGCAGTACTGTTTGCTATTTTTTAAATAAATATATGGCTAAATACTCTTCAATTTCTGTCTCACCTGGCATAGTGCATACTCTGAATGTCAGATCTCGTAAGCATTAATTTTATTTTTCTCAATCTGATTGAAATCAAGCATTTGTCCATAACTTTACCCTCGCATTGTCCCTTAATTATCTGCAAATACATCAGTGATGGGACTGATCTGGTGTTTCAGTGGGGTCACTGCTCCCCCAGGGGCTGCTGGAAAGGTGTGTCTGATTTTACACCACTGACACTCCACTCCTAACACCCCTGGAACATTGTTCAATATTCATTCAGAAAAGGTCACTGCAGCTGTGGGGAATAAAACACTGACAGGACAAACAATGGGCTGATGTCTGTAACTCTGAAAGCTTTGTGTAATTATCCTGTTGCCTGTCAATCCTGCTGGATTAGGTACTACCAGAAATTCCTCATTTTGACAGGACCCAGCCCTGTGTGGAATCATTACACGCTGTGATTGCTTCTCAAATAAACATCTCTAGCAGCTGCATTCAGGGAAAGAAACATAAAGCAAGGAATGATTGATTATAACTAGAAAATGAATAGTAAAGTCCTGCAAGCAAGGAGGTGAAGTTATGTTAAGTGATAAAACTCCTGGAGAAAAATGCCATCAGATTGGCCATGTCCACTTACCCTGCTTGGTTTTGGTATCACATTCTCTTGCTTGTTTCTTTTGGAATACAGATTCCAAGAGATGCCCTTGTTCAAGGGATTAGTTAGGGCTAAACGGTGAGGTGAATCCACTCACTCTGGCAGATCTGTTGGAATAATTCTCCAGCAATAAGTATTTATCTGTAGGCTGAATTTCACCGTTGCGTGAATACACAGAGATGCCAGATGGAAAATGAGCTCTTTGAAGGTGCTTGCTTTGGAAAAACTGGTGTTTCCCAAAGATCAGAATGGTGTCCCTGAAATTTATGAGCGTTCTTGAGGGCTTTGTAAGAGAGAGGATCAAGGTTAGGGAAGTCTCCATAGGAATTGAAAACATGCAGCACAAAAGGACTCCTCATTCATTCCCCCCTTACTTTCCTTTTGCCTGAAAATGATGAATGAGCCTGCTGGAAAACCAGGACTTGAATAGTGATAAAAACACAGCCATTGAGCTCTTACCAAAAACAACATTTCATGAAAAGGGTGCAGGTCACATATCCCTGATTTGCCTTTGGAATTCAGCCCTACAGATTTAGGGAAGACACTGAAAATGAGGGGTCTCTGTCAGGCTCTTGTTGGATGACATAGACACTCTGCTGAGTTTGAGGGGTTTCCTGAGGAGGCAAAACACTGGGTGTTGATGCCTTTTCTTCCCTCTCCTGTTTCCAGGTTTTATTCCTGGTTTTATCCAGGTTTTATTCCTGGTTTTGTCCAACCAGGCTGGTCAGGCAGCTGAGGAAGCACTCAGGCCTCACCAGCTGTTAAATGAGGGCATAATTCTGTGTATGGGGAAGGGTCTGGAGAGTCAGTTCTGTGAGGAGCTGCTGAGGGAGCTGGGGGTGTTTAGCCTGGAGCAAAGGAGGATCAGGGGTGACTTTATTGCTCTCTAGAACTCCCTGACAGAGGGTGTAGTGAGGTGAGGGTCGATCTCTTCTCCCAGGCAGGGACAAGTGACAGGACAAGAGGAAATTACCTCAAGCTGCCCCAGGGGAGGCTCAGGCAGGACATCAGCAGGAATTCCTTCACTGGAAGTGTGGTCAGGTGTTGGAATGGGCTGTCCAGGGAGGTGATGGAGTCCTCATCCATGGGAGAACTGAAGCAACCACTGGATGTGACACTCACTGCTATGGTCTGGTTGTGATGTTCAATCAGAGGTTGGACTCGATGGTGCTGGAGGTCTTCTCCAACATAAATGACTCAGTGATTCTACTCCTACACACGACAGCTGGTGCTTGAAGAAGCAGCCAAAGGAATCCCCACAGTGAGGATTGTCCTTCCTTTGTCGACGGCATAGGTCCATATTACATTTTGTACAAAATACGTTTTGCATCAGGGCAGCTGAGTGGTTTCTCAGCAGGGGCAAGACCTTGGAGAAGGGGATGAGGCACAGGAGTGGGCAGGACCAATTTTAGCACTCCTGGGTAAGGAAAATCCCTGTGTCCAAGGCAGCAGCTAATCCTCAGCTGGTTAAATTGATGCCACCAAAACAAAGATTTCTCCCTTCTTCTGGGAGAGGAGGATTTGAGCTGCAGTATTTTTAGACTCTCTCAGTTGGCTCAAAGTTCATGCCCTCACTGCTTTCTGCAAAGATTGTAATTGAAAAGTGCACATTTTGGAGAATGTTCCTACAGCCCTCAATCATCTGAACAGTTTGTCCTGGCTTCAAGGGGATGGTTCGTGTGAGTGAGAGCTGGAGTGGAAGTGGCTTTGAAAGTTCTGGATCTCTCTCATCTTTGTCAAATGTTGTTTGATGAAGCTGGGAAGTTGCTTTTGCAGACAAACGTAGGAAGAACACATTTTTAGGAGGAGACTGGCTGTTCTTTTTGGCTTTGACTTATCTGCATATTAAAATATGCATGTTTGTGAGACTGAATCTTTTCATCTGTGTCCCTCTAATTTGCCATCTTTTGTTGAAACTGCGTGTTTTCTTTTTTGATAACTCCTGTTACGAGTATTATTGGAAGCTTGTAAAAAATTCTTTACTTCCAAGCCAAGAATTTACATGAAAAGCAAAACTGTTGTATAAAAGGCTGTTTTAAATAGATATTAGCAAAGTAATGAGTCAGGGAACAGTTACTTAATTAGCTGGAGACTTGTTATCTAACATCAGAAGAAAATCTCATTGTGGAAGGCAGCTGTATTTGTACTCGTAACACTTCAGATATAAATTCTAAAAGTCCGTCAAGATGAAAACAAACTCCTTACCACTTAGGGTGCTGGTTAGAGTTTTGATTTCAACAGAATTAATGTTGGCTTCTGCCTTTTGGCTTTTGCCATTTGGTTTGTGCCCAGGGTGAAGAAGCGAGGGCTGCACTGTAGGAGCTGCAACCACAAATCTGTATCCAGAAATTATGTATAAGAATTTTTCTGTTAAAATCTCCTCTCTTTCCACCAGGACCTTTTCAATGAAAAATCCTGGAAGCAAAGTGTTTAATTTCAGATTTCAGTTTCCCTAAGCAATTTCTCGAAGGTACAGAACCCAACTGCAGTGCTGCTGGCATCCCCTTCCTCCATCCATTATAGATTAAATCCCTTCAGTATTTTCATCTGTGAATGAATGTGAAAGTTTTTATGCACTTTCTTAGAGAATATTGAGGTTACTTATAAAGATACCTTCAAAAGGAGGACAAACGCTTAGAAAAGACTTTCCTTAAAGTTTTATTTTCACATGAGAATGTTTCATTTTTAAGAATAATCGAGCAAAACAAATGCTTCTGTTATTGCTGTCTTCTATAGCTGAAAATACATGTTTGGAATGTGGACTAGAAGGAGACAAAGTGAGGGGAATATATTACTTTCTTTACTCAACAGAAGATTTTGGGCTCAGCTGAGTTGCCCAGGCAGGGATGTCTCAGGGCACTTGCGATCCTGTGAGTCTCTTCCCTGGTTCCCAGTCACTGTTGAGTGACAGCACAGCCTCCCGTTGATCTCAAGTTGTGTTCCTGTGGTTTTACAGCTGTTGCAGAGTACGTGCTTCCTTTTGGTTCAGCTCACATGGGATCTGATTTTTTAGCTGAAAGAGCACTTACAGCGGCATTTCATTACCTGCCATAACTCAGGGCCTAATATTTGATTTTATGCTCCGTGATTTACCAGAGCTGTACTGATCTGCTTCATCAACAGTCTCTAATGAGCATTCATTA
>VZSR01002014.1:1007371-1024618 GCA_013398615.1 Brachypodius melanocephalos
GAAATACAGGAAAATAAAACTTCAGGCATCACCACAATGAATTGTTTCTCCCTCCAGCCCCACGATGGTCTGCTATTTTGTATTTTTCTTCTAGGTTGGTTGTTACTTGAAGACGCCCAAGTACCCAATTTGGCTGGTGTGCAGTGAAAGCCACTTCAGTGTGCTTTTCTGTTTGGAAAAGGATTTGCTCAGCGACTGGAAAATGGGACGGAGGTTTGATCTCTATTACTACGATGGCTTGGCCAACCAGGATGAGGAGATACGGCTGACAGTGGGTATGAGCAGCTCCCTGACTCTCCATTTCGCCTCTGGGGGGGCAGAAAGGAGGATCCAATAATACAAACATTGGTGGTTGCAGGCAGTGAACGTTAATTTGTGTGCTGTTTCCTAATTTCTGTAATTAGTTTTGGTGATTAATTACATTTCGCAAGGAAGTTTTGAGGATAAGCTCTTGAAAGGGTTAAATGTGACCATCTGTCACTTTATATACACTGGAAAATCTTCCAGTGGCACTGGTTCCCAAGGAACAGGTTGTGATCTCTGGCTTGTTCACACTCCCAGGACTATAAAATACATTTCACCACTCACATTCTCCTTCACAGCACCTCACAATGTTTCTACAGGCAGAAAGTGCCAGTCTCCAGTTCCTCACCCTAAATGCCTGTAGGAAAATGAGCAGAGAGGGTGAGGAAATGAAATCCTTGAGTCCAAGGCAAGAAGATGCCAGTAATCTGCTAAAAAAGTTTAGTCTCTTACCTGCCTGGAAGCACAAGCCCGCAAAAGATCTTCCAGCTGGTTACGCTCCTTCTTTCAGGAAACCATGCCAAATTACACAGCTGCTTTTACAGTAAATACTTCTTCAACTGGAGTGCATTTGGATGAGTATTCTGATCCTTAGAAAGCGCCTACTTCAGTACATTCTCCACCATTAAATCCCTATTTGCTAATAATATCTTACCTTTTGTTTTCTTCCCTTTGGTACACTTACACAATTTTGCCTGTGGTTCTTTGATAGCCAAATTCCTTCTCAATCTTAAGGAGCCACTCTACTGTAGTCTGCTCTTTAGAAATAAGTTGTCTCTATTCCTTATTTGCACCCACATCCAGGTTTTTGCACAGGATGGGTGTTGTGTGTTCTGCTTGAGTCCGTGTGGCAAAGTTGTTTCTGCGCTGGGAGTGCTGGGGGTTCGAGCACCTCACGAGATTTGGTAGTGAGTTCAATCAACTTTCTGCCTGTTGTTTATCCTCTTATTTTAAAGGAAATCCCTGTCGTTCTGTTGTAGTGGTCACATGATATATTAACTCCAAAAATGGTCAATTTTCACAGGACTGTTGTTGCCAGCTGCTTCCCACCTCTCAGATAAAAGTGACATGGGTGATACAGCTCAGCACAGGACTAGAGACACATTTTTTCTATTGTGTTGTACCACATAACACCTGGTCCAAAACAGGTATCCTGATGTGTCTCCCCATCACCAGGAATGTTTCCAAAATCAGGAGCTGCCAAGCCCTCTAAGATCCCTGGATGAGAAATTGCCCAGAGCACATACAAATTTTTCCCTTTGCTGTCCAACCTGTCATGGCATTTCTTTGTGTTTCTCCTCAAAGCTGAAATGTATGTGGAGTTGTAGATACCTCTTTGTTGTGGCCACAGCCCCTTCCAGGGATGTGTCCCAGTAAATCCTTTGTTATCTGTGAAATTCTGCAAAAGGCAGTAAAAATGCAAATATTTTCATCATTCCACAAAAATGCCAGCCTGGTTCTGGCTGTGCAGTAATCCCTTGCTAGGTCTGGAGAAAACTGTAATTGCTTTACATCCAAAAGGGTAACACTGGCCAAACATCTAAACCCAGCACACAGGAGCAGATGGAAATATCAGAATGCTAAATATTGCTGGTATTTCCCCTGTGGAAATCCCAACAGGAGGTGATGTTTAGGCAGCGTCACATGGAGATGCAGCGTGAGGAGCTGGGTGCTGCCCCAGCCACATCTCCCTGCTCTTTGCTTTACTTGAGCAAGAAGTTGAACTCCTTGAAATGGGAGTCTTGGTTATAATTAGGTAAAATTACCATCGAGGTCGTATTTCAGGAAATATTGAAGACATTGGGCTGGACAAGAAAGGCAAAAAAGACAGAAGAGTAGAATTACATTTTGGGAGTAGCAGCAATTGCGACTTTGTGTTGAGAATTTGCTTTGCTTCTCATACTTGACCATTTGCCAAAATGTAGGCAAGAGACATAAAATTCCTTCATAAAAGCAGGTTAATGACATCAGCATACCATCATAAAGAGAGGAAAATAATAGTAAATCTTCCCATTGGGGTAGAAATTTTGGATAGGAAGAGAAGAGCTGTAACAGTGCTGGCACTCAGTTTCTCACTAATTAAGGGTAGAATATACATATTCCTTTTCTTTATGATACTTTTTTCCCTGTTTTTTTTTGTATGGAAACACTCCATTCAAACCTTTTGATTGGAATGGAAGAATGCAAGTCTAAAAATGACAAAATTCATCAAAGTTGGCCATGAGTGGGAGAGGCAGCCACACCACGTGCCTGTCCTGCTACCAGGGCTGTGGTCAGGACAGTGGCTGTGGTTGCACTAGGAGAGGTTTAGAGAAAAATTTCTTCACAGGAGGGGTTGTCAAGCAGTGGAATAGGTTGCCCAGGGTAGTGGTGGAGTCACCATTCATGTAAGGGTTCAAAAAACCTGCAGATGTGGCACTTGGGGACATGGTTTAATAGTGAACTTGGTGGTGGTGCTGGATTTATGGTGAGACCTGATGATCTTAGAAGTTTCAACTTTAATTATTCTAAAATTCTGTGTTACAAACTCTTCAACATTATGATTAAAAAGGCTCTTTTAAATTTTAAAGGTTCCTGTGTGCCTCTAAGTTCCTGAGGATCTAGAGGAAAACCACCAGTACTTTATGTACTCTTAAATATTGCCCGTTTCCCTCCACTCCAGGGGTGGAGTCACCTGAGTTTTCTGCATTTGTACCCATCAGATCAGCACACAAGGGAGAGCCAGGTCCTTTCTGTGACAGGAGGGAGCCAGATGGATCTGAGGCTGGCAGCTGTGAGCGGTCAGGACAATCCCCTCCTGTCCTGTCTACCCCAAATCCCGCGCCCTGCCTTGGCATCGTGCGCCACTCGCAGCCAATCCACTGGCTGGGCAACAGACAGAAAAGAAGAAAGAAAGAAAAAAACAAACCCAAACCCTGCCCTGCTGTAGTTTAAATGTTTGACTCCAAAACAGGAAACAGCTGAGCAGACTGACATCCAAGCTGGTGGCAGGATGTTTTGTCCCTGGGAAGTTCAGCTCTACTTTCACTGTTGACAGACGCCGTGTGTGAGACAGTGACCTCTCTGTTTTTCCCCGGAACTCTGCAGTGGCCTCTCCATCCCCAAGGAATGCTCACAGCCTAGGGAGGCTCCCTGACATCCCACACAGCAGCATCTTCTCCTGTCTGTGCATTGCTTGCTGAGCAGTAAAGGGACAATCTTTTCCAGGGTGGAATAGTCCTAACCCAGTTCCAACTGGACTTGGGGTTTCCTATTCAGGTGTAGCACCACCACTGTCCTTAGCATTTGAGTAACAAAAGTTACTCAGGAATTACAACATCAATTGCAAAATAAAAGCCTCATGACAGCCCTACAGCGCATTATTTCATTTTCTGATCTGAGATTTTCCTTGAAGCCATCTCTCTCTGAGCAGTCTAACCTGGCTTAGGCACGGTGATCAGGGGTGGATGTGGCAGTGCTTGGACTCAAACCATCTTTTCTCTTGGGTTTTGTATGAAGAAAAAATTCCCCAGCCACTAACAATGTCTGTTTTGTCTCTGCAGATACAACTCAGGTGTGCCCTGAAAATAAAGAGAATGATCTTACTCCTCCACTTGAGCACTGTATTAGGACAAAGTAAGTGAAATTACAGTTTTTCATACAGATACATTCACTTGTTGATACAAGTAATATATGTGAGGCTGGAGTGTCCAAAAAAAAAAAAAAAATTCAGCAATTAAAACTGAAAAATTAATGCTTAATGGGCCAATCTGTGATAATATGTTTTACACATTTAATTGTGTGTCATTGCAATTAACATTGAACTGTCCAAGGTGTTCATTCTTAGAGGAACCTCCACTACATCACCAAGAACTGACTGAGCCACATTCAGTCTGAGAGCACAGCTTGGTTGCAGTAGATCTAAATTTAGATTCCCAAAAGTGCTTGATTGCAGAGGTATAATGAGAAAAAGAGACAATTTATTCCATTTTCTGAAGAACAAAACGGGGGACTTGGGTGTTATTTTCAATGCATGAAGCCCCACTGAACTGTCTCAGTTTTCTCCCAACTGTCTGTGGACAGCACAGAATTTGTCAGGAGCACAAAACTCCAGGTTTTGTGCAGTCATTCCTGACAAGCCTTAGCTCATTTTCTCTCCTTACGTGCAAGGCTAATTCCTGTCCTGTTGAGATTTTCATGGCCATTTTGAGGCCTATATAAACAATTCATCCAAATCACACTGGATTTAATGGGGACATTTTCAGCTTAGTGAGACATGAAAGAAGCAAAATGGAGAAATTTAACTGGGCGGAAAATTCAGCGTTATATCAATTCCAGCATGGCTTTGGAAGTTACTATCTGAATATCTCTGGAGCAAGAAGTGAAAGCCTCATTGTCAGAGACCATAACATTTATTAAATCAGCAAGCCAGGCAGCTTCAGGTTTCTTTTATTTCTTTTTTTCCTTTTTTTTAAATCTTTTTTAAATTTTTTTTTTGTTTGCAGGGCTACAATTTGCTCTAAAAACAAAACAAACAAACAAAAAAAACCCCAGCAGAAAATAAATAAATAAGGAGAGTGGCTGCCAGTGTGTTAATCAGAAAATCACTGAAGGTAGAAAAGGCATCCTGCAAGCTGACAGCAGTGACATCAGTCCAGCCTTCCTGCACATACAGATTTTATTGATTCTTCATTTCCAGTGACACATAAGCATGGCTGCAAACTAAAATAAATAATGTATAACCTCAGAAAGCCCCACAGGGAGAATAATGCATGCAACTGCTTAAACTCTTAGAATATCTTCCATTCCTGGCATTGTGTCAGAGTTATACAGTGTTGGTAGTGCTGCTGTTTGTTTATTTTAGGTTCCCTGCTTTAATCTGCTGGAGAGGTAAATTACCAGCAAATTCCAGTGTCAGTGTGTTTTGTTTGTAGCATTCTCAGCAGTGTCTGATTTACCCTGGCCAGTCTGGCTCTGTGTTTTCAGTGCTCTCCCTTTGCTTTGAGGGTATTTATTTAGGAGTGGCCTCGCTGCAAAAGGTTTTTCGTGTTAAATTTTTCCTTTTTGTTTTAAGAATTTTTTCTTCCGACTACAGAACAACATATAAGGAAAAGTAAGAACCCACCCAAGTAACCAAAATTTTTGCAGTTTAGGGGATAAAAAAAGGAATGTTTTTTATCATACAACCATAGAGAACTCTCCTAAACTAATTTTTAATAAAGCAAAGAGCTGTAAGTTATTTTGATGAAGAATTCATGATGAAGCTGTGTATCAGACTCCTCTCATCAAAAAATGCAGGATCATTTCTCAGGCAGAGTGGAGAATTCCACAGTCTGGAACAATCGGACCTGAGATGATTAACCATCATTAATTGGTTTTGTTGTTAATTGAGAGTTTTCCTTCCATTCACATGCCTCAGTTCTGGTTTAATCCATGACAAGCCCGTTGCTTGCCCCAATACCTGAGCACCACTGTCCTGTGACACACTGAGTTCTGTGCCTCACATTTGTCTTTCTGTTTGTTCCCTTACCCTCTCCTGAAGGGAAAACTGCACTGGTAATAGACTGGGTTTAAATTTAGTTTTTAATAGTAACAATAATCATCGTCATCAATATCATTAATATTATTATCATCAGAAGAGAAGGGTTATTTTGCTTCTGCAGGAGGAGGAGGCTCATGTTTTCTCATGTATAAAACATCAGAAGAGTTCAGTTCTGAGTTTAAAAACTCTTCTGCTGGCTCTGGAATGACCAGTGACCACCAGGTATCAGTGTAACCTGCAGGCCCCCAAAAAAGGACAAGTACAAATGCTTTTCTTGTGGCTCTCAGCCCCAGACATCTGTGGCAGCAGTGGGATTCTGGCCCAGGGATGTCTGGAATGTGCATCCCTGGGTTGTTTTGGGAGATGCCGTGCAGACAACTTATCCTGTTCTTCCCTAAGGAATACTCTTATATCACAGTTCTGATCCTCAGCAGTGGAGGAAATAACATCTGTTAGCTCTGCCTGAGGGGAACCAAGCTCTGATCTGCTATTATAACCTGAATTTAGCAGTATTTTTTGTTAACCCTCTGTGATAGAGGGGCTGTGGGATCCATGAATTCACCTGTTGGCTGTGAAGTGAAACCCCCAAAGGGAATCCAGTGGATGAGAGAAGAGCAGAGCCTGGGCATTTCACCCTGAATTGTTGGTGTGCTCCAAAACAATACCAAATTATCAGCACAGGAGATGCTCACTGAGTGCTATTCCAGACTGAGCATTGTTCAGGGCCTGACCTGTTCCTCTTCAGTTCCCGTTAACTCCATGACCTTGGGTCAGGTTGTACTTGAAGCAGGTGGGTCAAATGCAGTTTTCCTTTTGCTAATCTGATAAATGATAATTGAATCAGCAGCTAGAAAATGCCTCACGTTTGAATTACCCTGTGGCAGGATAATTTGGGGAAGTGATCACCTGCATTGCTCAGGAAGATTTGTATCTGTTTGTAAATAAAAGACTTTCTCTGCATCTGTCAGTGAGATTCCTCACTCTTTGACACCTCTTCTTGTGCAGATACAAGAGGGGAAAAAAGTTTTGGAGCTGTCACATAGCAGCAAACAGCCAAAGGCTGCTTTTTTTAGTCTAAAAAAAATGGTTTGTAAATAAACCCAGGAGGTGAGGCTTGTTCTGAAAGTAACCTTCAGTCCTGCTTCAAAAATGATATTCTGTTTAAGCTCTTTGTGGAAAGCCAGTTTTAACAAAGGCCAATTGCTCACTGCACAGTGATTAGCGACAACGTCACCAACAGCAGAAATGGTGTCAGCAGTGTGAGGAATTCCCCAGGGCACAGTGCAGCCTCATTTGGTGTCTTTTGGCATCTCTGGGGCTTCTCTGGATCCCTCTCAAAGCTTTAATCACCCTGGGGAGATAGAAAGTTGCACCTTGAGAAGATTACACTCAAAGATAAGGGATGATTTGATGGCATTACCTGAAAAATCCAATGGGGACAGCAGGTGGCAGTTGTTTTTTTTCTGTTTAAGGGTGACATTCTGAACCTCTGACAGGGACAGCTCCCACCTCTGGCAAATTCCACACTTGGGTTGAATAACCCCAGCTGAAACAAATTCTGCTTTTAATTTAGGATATGGGGCATCTCTGCTCTGTATTCCTGCTAAGTATTCCTGGGATGGAAACAATCTCTCTGCATTATTTTAATTTTAATTTTCTCGGCAAAGTAAAAAAAAAAAAAAAGAAAAAATAAAAAAAAAAAAAAAAAAGAAGGAAAAATTTCACAACAGCTCTCAGATGGTCACTTCCTTTGAGACATTGCCCTGAAGGCTGCAAGAATTCAGCTTTTGGTTTTGTTTTACACTTAATTGACTTGCTCAGCACAAGGGCTGAGCTGCCATACCCTTGCTGACATATCCTGTCCTCGGTGACAGAAAGAATGTGGCACTGGCAACTCACTGCTCCTTCCACCCCCTCACCAATGTCTCCCTACCCTGAGACAGATTTTCAAAACAGATATAAGCACTCAGCACTGGCAGTGCAACTGTTCAGTTCCCAGGAAATGTGGGCCATGACCTTGCAGATGAGAAAAGCCCCAGCCAAGGGTGAAATTGTGCTGTGAAGGGTGAGTGGAGTCACTTCAGGGAGGTGACTGGAGAGCATCATCCTGCTTTCACCAAGGTTTGGGTCAGATCTTTGTCTTTTGTCATTGTTTGGAGACACATTTTGTGGCAGATTCAGGATTGATGCCTCTTTTGCATTCAGTCACATTCCTGAGGTGGGCAGCCAGTGCAGAGCCAGGAATGAAAAAACGTGGAGTGGAAATGCTGTTCTCAGTGCACATCTTCAGTGCCATTCTGAAGGAGGAGTAAGGGCAGAGAAAAGCTGAACCTCAGCAGAGGAAAAGCAAAACATCACCATTAAAGTGAGCCATGGAATGCTTGGAGGAGCCAAGGTCAGGAGCAAAGGCAGGTGCTCAGTGAAGTGATCCAGGCACAGGAGCTCAGAGTCACAGAGTTCCTAATCAGAGCTGAACAGGAGGGGGCAAATTGCCTACTGACAACTGAGAATGAGTATTTTGGTTATTTAGGGTTATTCTTAGGGTTATTTAGGTTATCCTTACACCCATCTTGGGCATTCCCTAATTATTCTGTCCAACATGAAGGTCTCTGTTGTGAATCAGCTGCTGCTGAGGACTCAGTGTTGCTCAGAGAGGCTGGAGGAAGCATCAGGGCAAAGACCTCCAACCATGGCACCTAAATTCAGGGGGTACAATCCCCTCACTTCTGCCCCATTGCCTTTGGGATGTGATTAGTTACCCCAAACAAGTCCATGTCAATCTCTCTGAGGTTCCTTGGCTGGTTCAGGGCTGTGGATTTGCCTTTCCAGTGACTCACTGATGGATGTGCAAATGATTTCGTTTCTAGGTGGCAAGGAGCTGTCATCGACTGGAACGGCACGGAGCCCATCTTGTGACTGACGTGACCTGCACTTTCTTTGGGAAGACCAAAAGGAAATGACTGAATGAGCACATTCCTATTCCCACCAATACAGGAAATAGGGCAGTTGGAGACGAGGAAGGATGACAAGGTTTACAGGCTGGCAGAGTTTCACCTCAGTCACCTCAGCCGTGCTTCAGATATTTTGCTTTGAATATAAACAACCCTTGACGTAAATTCCTTGTCACTGCCTTCAGCATAAAGCTCCTGAGGGCAGGCTGGGTTCCCACCACCAAATCAAGGTTACAGATGAAGCAGTGAAGTCGTCAACGTCCCCTTGAGGTCTCCTTCTGGATCCACTCTGTATCCTGCAATTGTTTGGAAGCATCTGATGGGAGATGCCGAACCCAGATTTCTCTCACTTTGCAGCCTTCTCTGTCCTGTCTTGTTCTTCCTTGAAAAAAACCCCAGTGCCACTATAAAACATCACCCAAGGAATATGTATTCACCTCTTTACCTGGTGTTAGCAAGCCTAAATAGTTTGATGACCATCTGGGCTTTTTGGGGAAAGCCTGGCCTGTACCAAGTACTTTTTTTTTAATTTGCAGTAAGGGTTGTGGTTGTGCGTTACCAAAATAATCCCATTAGTGCATTCCCAGTACTGGGTGCAGCTGTTGTGTAACAGTGCCTCGTGCTGATGCAGCTCATTTTTCTTCCTGGTGAGAGGCAGCTGTATCAGTATCTTTACATTTATGCCCTTATTTCTACAGGAGGGTTAATTCACACTCAAGGGACAGATCAGATCTGCGGTGTGCTTCTTCACAACTGCAAGAAAACTGAAGAGTTGTTGGGTTTAAAATTCGAATGGTGCCTGTCTGTGATAGGTGCCAGCTTCCATGGTTGAATAAAACGCATGTGATGGAATGAGGTGCTGTGGAGATGGACCATGAGGTACTGAAGCCACAGTTTGTACTCTGATTAATTCTGTTTTAGCAACGCTTTACCAAAATTGGAGCAAGGTACTGTACAGAAGGTTGGAAAAAATGCCTTGGGGAAAAAGGCAGATAAATGGTGTTTCTAGATGTATTCCTCTCTCTTGAGAGTGAATATTTCATGAGAGTTCAATAAAGGACTTTAACTTTCTGAGTGTTTATTGTAGCACCTTCTTCCTGGTCGGTGTGGAAACTCCTCTGGGTCCTGAAAAATGAGTGCAAAATCAATTTCCAGCAAAAATTCAGTGTTGTTCTGAGTGTAGGGTGCAAAGTAACTCTGCAAATGAAGATCTCAGGGAATTAGCACTGGAGTTAGATTTGAAGAGCAACCTGAATATGTTACAAAGGAGTACCAGAGAAGTTTAGATGGCCTTTGGATGAAGATCTGCCTCCTGCTTTGCTTTCCATTCACATCAAACTGTTATAAAATCATAGAATGGTTTGGGTGGGAGGGGAAATTAAATCTGGGAATCATCTCATTTCAGACCCCTGGATGGGCAGGGACATCTTCCACTATCCCAGGTTGTTCCAAGCCGTGTCCAACCTGGCCTTGGACACTGCCAGGGATCCAGGGGCAGCCACAGCTTCTCTTGGCACCCTGTGCCAGAGTCCCATCACCCTCATAAGGAAGAATTTCTTCCTAATACCCAATCTAAACCTGCCCTCTTTCAGTTTAAAGCCATTATATGCAGTAAAGCATCTCAGAGCTGCAGTTATTTCAATTTTATTTATTTCAGTGTAATAAAATATGTTTGGTGGAGGTCAGATAGATAAACATAAAACTTTGTGAGATCCAGAATCTCCCAAGGAGATTCAGCCTCTGAGACATCATCAGCATCAGATCCGTGCTCATTCCTGGCTGCTGGCTCTGCCATCCCTGTTTATTAAGGGATGTGTTGGTGCTGTCAGCTCCAGGTGGATTCAATAACGCCTTTGGGATACCTCAGCTTGAGCTTCAGTGTTTTTGGGAAGTCCCAAACAGCCAAAACCCTTTTCCCCCTCTTGAAATCTGTATATTGTGTAGTTCACACTTTGTTTCATGAAACAAGTACAGTTTGATTTTCCCACCTGCCTCACAGGGCATCTGTCATATGAAATTTTGAGTGATGCATTTGGACAGAAAACACTGTGCAGATGACAGACGTTGGAAGATTTTTGGAACCAAAAAACTCCCTTCTGGTTTTTCCAATCTAGTAAACCCAGACCATTTATTTCAAAGCTTTAAGCTGTGTCAGATTGGAGATAACCTCCCACTCCTGAGAGCAGAGCAGCACAGATAAGGGCCTGGTCTGGGGCAGGAGGGAGCTGCTTTGGGCCAGGCCAGATTTGATCTGACTGAAATCTGGATTTCTGCACTGCAGATGTGTTCAGGGGATCTGTTCTCTCTCCAGGGGAAAAATACCAGGGTGTGGGGTAGCTTTGCTTTAGGGTAAGAAGAGTTGTTCCTATAAAGGGAGCCCCAGAGGATTGTCTCCAGTACATCACACCCATAAAGATGTAAAGATTTTTAGGGTATGAGCAAGAGGATAGACTGGTTGAAAATTGTGGTTTATGGGTGAACAAGGACGAGGAGAGGCCCTGAACTCTCTTCCTCTTTCTAAAACAAACTCCATAGAACTTTGAGGCTCCTTCATCACAGGTTATGGAGAATATTTTTGTTAAAAACAGGTTTTTCTTACTTTTTCTTACTTTTCTTACTTACAACTGTCGTTGTGTCCTTGCATATTTGTTTGCAAAGTCCACTGCCCACCTGACAGTGAATGAACTCCAGATTCACCCATGTTCTTACTCACAAAGGAGGAAAAGAACCTGAACCACGACCCCAAACCAATTCCTGGGCAGGGCAGCACTGCTGAGCTCCTTCCACCAGCCTTGCTCCTGAAAGCAGCAGGTTCCTCCACCAGGGCTCAGTGCCAGTGTCCTTACCAGGCAAAAAGGAATGGCTCCTAGGAAGGAATTACCCAGAAAGTTAATTTAGATCTAAATACTCTCAAAAAGTAATGCCAGAGCATTAGCTGGTCACTGCCTGCATCAAGAATTGGGTGTTTTTGTTCAAGGTAAAGCACCAGAAATTATTTCCCTTAAGACATTACAGGGCTTTTTGGGTCAATCACACAAAGCAATGCAAAGTATGATGTGGCAGTACAAAAATCTTTGCACAGATCTGTGTAGAAACACATCCTCTTCCGGCAGCGTGCATGTAATCTTTTTAAATTATATTTTCCTCCTCATTGTTTCTCCTTATTTTTTTTTTTTTTTTTTTTTCCTTTTTCTCATTTCCCAAGTAATGTGACTTCCTGAACTGAACAAAACAGTGGCCATTTGATAACTGAGCATTAAAAGACACCAGTGACGTTGGCACTTGGTCTGCATGGTGTCTTCATGTCATTCTCTTTTCTTCTGTGGAATAAAAAATCGCACCCTGTGCTGAAAATTGACCCTTTATCTAATAACAGACATGGCTTGTTGTGTATGGAGATGAGTATGGAGGCAGAGTTACTATTTTGGCAGGGTGTCACATCTACCACCTTTTTACAAAGTGTTTATTTAGCTTTATCTTGTACAGAGTGTCCCATACAAATGAGACATTTAAAGCAATGGTCAGGCAAAAGCTCAAATTTCTCACTCATTTTTTAATAATTGATTTGCTAGTGGAGATTAATCTGGGAGATTGAGTTGTGAATGTTCCATGGACCTCATCAGGTCAGTGGAAAAATAATGGCAAGAGTGAAAAAATGATGGTTGTGGGTAAAAAATTCACAAAAAAACTTTTCTAGACCTTCTGATGTTTGTTTTTACATGCCTGTCCTTATTCTGGTTAAATCTGGGAAGATTTTAAGATAAGATGACTGATCCCATGAATGAATCCCTGTGGGTTTGGTTCCCAGGTAAACTAAAAAAAATGACAACTTGAGCCTCTTGCTTTCAAGTTTTCACTTTCCTGGGGCAGATTTCTCTTTGTTTATGTTTGCAATGTATCTAATGGGCTCATTTGGAATGGCAGGAAATGGTCACTTCGGTAATCAAGGGAAGCTGAAGAGCTTGGATGAATGACGCCACCAAAAGCCAAGTTTTCCATCAGGGAAAAGTGGTTTAGGGGCTCTGAGGATTCAGTTGCTGAAAGTGAAGTGCTGGGAGAAGGCAGGAATTTTTCTGGTGCTGGTTGGGAGCTGCATTAAAAACCAAAGACACCAAACCACTGGGATTTTTTGGGGTTTTGTGCCTTTTTTTTTTTTTTTTTTTATCCTGAAAATACTTTCACCAATCTTTTGAAGCACTAAAATTGTCAGTTTTGCAGAATGGCCTCCACGATTTGGGGTATGATTGCAATAACACAATGTAGTAAAAAAATGTGGATTTCAGTTCTTTTGGTAACTCTGCTTTATTTTCCTGTCCCAGAGTAAGTTTACAATGAAGGGAGCTGACCTGAATTTCACATTGTCAATATGTGGGGTATGCACAGTTATGTTTTAGGTGATAAAAACTTAAACCCTCACCAAAGTTTGTCCTGCGATAATTTGTCTCTGCCGTTTGTGTTTCTAGAAGTGTCACTTTTAAGAATCAAGCACCAAAGCCTTAATGTGAATGATTTTATTTTATTTTTCATCAAAAAGACCGTTTGTAGGAAACAGAGAGGTTTTTTTTATGGAATGAAAATGGTTGCTCCTGCATCTCCATGTGATCCCATCTGCTACGCCTCCTAAGGGAAAGTCCATTTTCCTTAAGGACACTTTGTGTACCCTCACACTCTTCATTGATTTGTTTTCATTGGCCACAAAATAATAAATTCAACACCCACTGTGAAACAAGGAAGCAGTTCCTCTTTAGCAGCCTTGTTTATAAAACTAGAAAAGGAAAAAGGGCTTAATCAGGTGTTTTATTTGTCATTTCAAACAGAGTGGGGAGGTATTGTTGGTACTGTGGGAAATAACCAGATTTTGTGACATCCCTCATTAATAGTTGCTGACTGTATCAGCAAGAAATCAAGCACAGATTTAACAGGGAAAAAGTTGGGTTTTTTTCTAAGATAAATAATTACCAGTACTTCAACCTTTTTAGTTTCATCTGCTCTGAGGTTTTTCCCTTAGATTTCACTTTTTTTCTGAAGGAATTATGGGTAACTCCAGCTGTTGATCCTTCAGGAAGTTGTGCTTAAAGGCACGACTCAAATATCCACACAATGATAGCACTGAGACTTTTCCGGGCCCTCACATTAAAACACTTTCTGTCTTCTCTGGCTTTTGGACTCAAGGTGCATTTCAGGGGGCGTTTCAGTGTTTTCCATGGCACTGTGCACATCCCATGCATTCCACATCCTTGCCCAACACTGATTAAAATGTCTTACGGCAACCCCTGGGTCTGGGTGCCTCGATTTTCAAGGGCAGTTTATGAAAATACAGAGCACCACGAGTTGGCTGTGGACAGCTCGAGCTGAGGTGGTGTCTGGCAGAGATCCTCAGAGCTGATAAATCTGACCTTAATATGGCTCTGAAGCTGAATTCCAGCTGAGCTGGAGCGAGTCCAGGGCAGGTCCATGAGGATGATTAGAGGAATAAAACACTTCTCCTTTGAGGGAAAGCTGAAAGATTTTGGGTTGTTCAGCGTGGAGAGGAGAAGGTTCAGAGAAGGGGAGATCTCAGAGCCCCTTCCAGGGCCTGAAGGGGCTCCAGGAGAGCTGGAGAGGGACTGGGGACAAGGACATGGAATGACAGGACACAGGGAATGGCTTCCCACTGCCAGAGGGCAGGGTTTGGGGGGATATTGGGAAGAAATCCTTCCCTGTGAGGGTGGTGAGGCCCTGGCACAGGTTGCCCAGAGAAGCTGTGGCTGCCCCATCCCTGGAAATGTCATCATCATCATCATCATCATGAAAATATCTCCTCACAGGAGTTTACAGGGTGGATGTCTCCATCTAAATCAGTGACCCAGGAATATCTTGAAAGCCACTGGTGAGAAACAGGCACTGCTGGACTTCAGCCACCTGGTCTGGTTTAGGTGCTGCCGAAGGAATTGCGTTTTTCTCTTCCCTGCCTGCTGCTCTCTGGATCTCCACCAGTTACACTGGTTATTAGAGGAGTCCAGGACGACTGATTCAAATGAATCAGTGAGATTAGTTTGATTTGACTGAATTAATGAATTTGATTTATCAAGATGATTCAGTGTGTGAATGATAAAGCATGAAAAGAAGGAAGTTTTGTTTATGGAGCTTGACAGAACAAGTGAATGAGATGATGGCTCAGAGTTCTCTCCTGCACCATCCTCATCTCTGGCTTCACCTTCACAGCTTTCACCAGTGAGAAAGAGAATCATCTCTGCGGAACAAAGGACAGGGTTGAGTAGCAGGAATTTGCCAGATTTTGGAAAAGGAGCTGCTGATAAATCAGGTTACTCACGTGAGCACACAGGAGCTGTATCAGAGGTGGGACCTGGAAGGTGTCCTGGACGTGAGAATTTGTAAGCACAGATTTCTTGTAGAACAGCTCTGGGGCTGTGTCACAAGCCTAAATCCTGATAAAACACCCAAGATAACTGTACCTTGTGTGGGTGTTCTGCTTGCTTCCTTATCATCACCTTATCATTTGGCAAGGCCTTCCGAATTAATCTAAGAAATATTCTGGGCACTCGTAAAAATACTCCGTGCACTGGAATTCAGCAAATATTTATTAATTGACAAAACACCGGTGAAGAATGTGTAACCAAAAAAAGAATAGAAGTGCTCAGCTCCTCTCTGTAAAATACACAAAGGATAGGAGGTTAAAAGTTACATTCCACAAACATACCTTTTGCTGAGCTGTGCTTGGTTTGGTGAGTGGTGTGGATGAGAGCCAAGGTCTCCAGACCCTGAGTTCTGAATCATTGCTGCAGGGAGAGTGGAAAAATGTCCCTTGTGGCTGAGGGAAGGGAGCAGTCCAGGGTCTCCACCTGTGCAGGTCTGTGGGGGCAGTTCCCCTGATGGTGGATGGGTTTCTGCAAGGCTGTTTCCCAAGAGATGTGAAAATCCAAACTGGAGATCACATGTGTGAAGCAGCCACTCGGTTGGGGATGAGCTCTGAACATGTCATGGGTCACATTAGTGGAGTTTTGGTAGGTATTAAATCCTAAAAATTATAAAAGCATCATCATAAGGTGGTGAACATGTCATGGGTCACATTTGTGGAGTTTTGGTAGGTATTAAATCTTAAACATTATAAAAGCATTGTTATGGAGTGGTGAACATGTCATGGGTCACATTAGTGGAGTTTTGGTAGGATTAAATCCTAAAAATTATAAAAGCATCATCATAGGGTGGTGAACATGTCATGGGTCACATTCATGGAGTTTTGGTAGGTATTAAATCCTAAACATTATAAAATCATTGTCATGGGGTGGTGAACATGTTATGGGTGACATTAATGGAGTTTTGGTAAATATTAAATCCTAAATTTTATAAAAGCATTGTCATGGGGTGGGAGGTGCAACAGAAAATCAATTTTAGTATCTCAAGTAAAAAATAAAAATCCACTTTAAACATTGAACATGGAAGATGATACAAATTGTTTTACTCTGAGGTACAGAACATCACCAATCACTGACTTCTGTGTTACTCAGATTATTTTTGATTTGTGATGCGGTTTTAGGCTTGTGCTTCATTTGCCTTATTGACCGTCAAAGTCAGGAGAAGAACATACTGAGGGCCAAGCTCATTCCAAGTGTGGATCTGGAGACGTTCCAGAACTGTCTGGACACAATCCTGTGCATGACCCTGCTGGAGCAGGAGGTTGGAGCACTGCGGTCCCTTCCAATCTGACCCATTTCTGTTGAAATCAGCTAAACACCATTTTCAGCGGGCTCCACATTTTTCCCTTTCTGGTGGAAGATCACTCCCTTGCACGCTGTGACGTCTTTGGCTGAGAAAATCCTTCACGGTCCGTGCCTCTATGTTTTACTGTCGGTGATACATGGCCGTATTCCTGTTTTGAAGTGGCTGCAGCACGCTGCTGATGAGATCTCAGATCTGCTGTCATGAATTGTTTACATTTGGTCAATGGGAGCAGAAAGGGGGAGAATATCACAATGGCAAATAGCAGCTGGTAAATGTCACTCCCAGACACGGTGACAAATGAGCAATGAGTGCTCGGCCGTGGCGTGTGAAGAAAGCTGGTCGTTTACGAGCACTTCAAGGCAGAACAGTTTTATTATGACTGACATCCTTCTCAGAGCTGAATTCCTATCACCATATCCTTCCTGAGCCTCCCTCGCTCAGGTCAGGCCTGTGAAACAATCCAGCTTTTCTCAAATTGTTATTCCAGTTTGCAAACCTGGCAAAGGCAGCGCTGGAATCTGCTCTGGGTTTCTTGGGGTTGGTTTTTGGTCAGTAGCAGATGGATAAAATAAGTGAAAATCTGAAAATGAGGCTGTTGGAAATTCTTTTTTTCAGTATGAAATATAGGTCTGGATACACAACTGTTGAGCCATCTGAGAGAGAAAATAGGTGTTTAATAGGTGCATGCTGTGTGTACTTTGAGAGATGCATAAAATCACAGAATCACAGAATATCCTGAGCTGGAAGGGA
>VZSR01002014.1:1024718-1069718 GCA_013398615.1 Brachypodius melanocephalos
AGTGGAAGGTGTCCCTGCCATGGCAGAGGGTTAGAACTGAAGAATCTTTAAGGTCCTTTCAAACCCAAACCATTCCATGATTCTGTTAGAGCCTCCTCTAACAGCACCAGCCTGGGTTTAAATTCTTGTAACATCTGGTGCTCTCTAAATACACATTGTCCCTGTGTCTCCTCCTTTCAAGTTTTCTCAGCTGCTAAGAGCAAAGAAAGGCACTTTGTAACTTGAAGTATGAAAACAGCATTAATTTTTACTTTTTTTTTCCCACTTCACATATTCTGTGTTTAATGTGTAACTGAAATAAGAAGCTTCTTTATTTTGTGGATAGCGAAACGTCAGCAGGGTCTGCGAGGAGAAAGGTGATTTATGAGGTTTCCAGGATGCAGGGAAACAGGTGATTTTTGCTTAAAGGAAAAAAAAAAAATCATGTTCCTGGCTTAAAAAAATAATCAAGTAAAAGTAAAGCCATAGAGAGAATATATGTTATCTACAACTGTTCCAGAAAGCGTTTCCTACAGAACAACAATTACAAGTCATTGTGAGTCCCTTGGGAACAGCAGTCAAAAACATCAGCAGTTAATTACTAGAACTTCCTAAATCAACCTTCTTTGGCATGACATGAAGTGAACGAGAGCAATAAAAGCAAGGAAGTGCATTGTGCTTTGTCCTGTCCGACTCCTGTTCGGACAGGCGTAGGTCACAAGCACAAATGTAACCAGGCATGAATTGTTGGGTTTTGTTTGTTTGGGTTTTTTTTTAATATTTTAATTCTTGGCCTTGGGTTAAATTAAACCAGCGTGCTGGAAAGGCCAAGGTAAAATGCAGGGCCAGGTCTTGAGGCTGTGTAAATCCTCTGAGTTGTGCCATGGCCACACCTTCAGAGCAGAGTCCCTGCTCCAGTAAAGCATCAAAGAGTAGGGAAAAAAATATATCCTAGAGTAGCTGGTGAAATAAAGGGAAAACTGAACAGTCTGTTCCTATTGGGTTTTTCAGGGCTGTATATTGGGGTGCTGCTAAATTTTCTGATATGCAGCTCAGGCAGGTGGAGCTTTTTCTTTGCCTTGCCCCAAGTGCAGGCTCTGTGGCTGCTGGGGTGAGTGTGGAAGGAAGAGATACCCTCAGCTATGAAAAAGCGAGAATATTTTGTGTGGACCCTGCTTCAAAATCGATTTCTTTGCTTTAAAACCAGTCCAGAAGATCTAGAATATTTCTCTGATAAAGCAGTTGCTGCTGGTTTTCACCAATCTCCTCATTCCTGCCTTTTTATCTCACAGTGAGATGGAGAAAACATTTCACCAACATTTCTCCTCATTCCTGCCCTTCTTTGTCACAGTGGGATGGAGAAAACATTTCATTCCAGCTGATTTGGTGAGTATTCCTGGGACAAGAAGCTTTGAGTAGGAATGTGAATGGGGCACAGTTGTCAGCATCACACATCTTTGGCTCAGAGTGAATGAGAAGGAAACTCAGAAGTAAAACTCATGGCTCAGTTGAAGGGAGGGAGCTACAGGGAAAACCGTGCAGCAACAAATGGAACAGAAGCTGTTTATCAGGAAGAGGTTTATAGGATCTCAAATCTTCACAGATGTGGGTGAGGAGAAGCTGGTGACTGATATAGGGTGGCTGAAAGGAAGAGAGCACAAGATGCTGGCCAGATAGGGCTCCCCAGACCTTGGGAAATTATTTTTGGATTAACAGTTGTGCAAGTCATGCTTGGTGCCATGGCAGGGCTGGCCAGAAAGAGCAATAAACCAGGCGGAATGTTTCCCTAAGCCATTAACGTTGGTGATTAACAGCTAATCACCATAAACCCAAAGGCTCATCAAGGAGTTGAGGAACTACAATTAGGTGGAGGAAACCCAATAATGTGATTGGTGCCAATGGAGTTCTCTGTGTCAGTCACTCCTGGGGCTGGTGAGCAGCTGGGACCCACTGAGATGTCTTGGCTTGGCCAAAGAATTGCTCCCCCCAAGGGGATCCTGAGAGCTGTGGGGTTTACTGCCCTCACAGGAACAGGGAGCGTTTGAAGATTACATAAAACTCACCAGCAGCAGCTGTGAGAGTGTGTGAAAGTTATTATAGGATATTTAGAGAGTGACCAATGAATGTGGCTTGGGGAGGAGCAAGTGTGGGAAAACAGGGAGATAAGGGGATAGAAACTGTAGAACGTGCAAAAAACCCGGGCTGGCCACACTCTGCTCTTTCTCAGCTCAGTCTGCCCTGTCTCCTTATTAAATTCCATTTCCAGGTATTTTTCTGGGCAAGGAGCTCCCACAGGTTTGTGTGGGGTCTTAGGGCAGCAGCTGGAGAAGGGAATGTGGCTCTCAGGGCTCGTGTGCATGTGGGTCCAGGAATTGGAGACATCCCTGAGGAGCTGCACTCCTGCAGTCCTGGACATGCCTGGTTTGTTGAGGGAACTTCAGCCCAGCTGGAGAAAAGAGGAGAGGTCTGTGAGCCAGGCCTGGCAGAGACCATGGCCCTGGGACAGATACTGGAGGGGCCAGAGCGTGGCAAGTTGGCTACTGGAGGGTCTGAAGGTCTCAAGCAGCTTCTGGGGAGGTTGTGGGGTGTGTGCACAGCTGTGGGGACACACACTGGACCTCAGCAAGCAGGGCTGAGGGATGTGGAGCTGTGGCAACATCCACTGGGATCTCAGATCCAAACGCCTCTGACATCCATCATCCTGACCCATGGTTCCCCCATCATTATCATCCCTCTGATCCTCACTGAACCTTGGTGCTTGTGGTGATTTCTGGCTTTCAATCATGGTGGGAGTCCCCAAGGGAGAGACCAAGCTTTTGGGTACCTGTTTCAAGGTATATTTTAAAAAGGAAATAGATTTCATGTTAATACTTTTGTAAGGTTTTAACAGCCCTTATGGACAGCTGCATCCCCCTGAGGACTCCCTATGCTCTGAATCTCTGGGATGGGAACATGCTGCTCCATCAACAAACATCCCTGAAAGGACTTGCAGGACATTGTGTGCTGCCTTCAGCAACTCAGGGAAATCTCCTTTGCTCCTTCATGCCCTGCAGACATTCATCAGTCACATCACCACCACTCTTGGTCTGGGGGAGCTTCAAATTTTCTCTTCCATGAGATCATCTCTGTCTTTCTGCTTGCCAAACAATCCAGATTACTTTTTTTCTCCCATATTTCTACAGATCTGGAAGTGTTTCAGGCCAGGCTGGATGGGGCTTGGAGCAACCTGGTCTAGTGGAAGGTGTCCCTGCCATGGCAGAGGTTGGAACTGGATGGGTTTTAAGGTCCCTTCCAGCCCACCCATTCTGGGATTATGTGTGATTCTGCAGCCAGGGGCTTTCTGATTTAATATTTCCACTGATCTTTTCCATTATAAAGATGAGCAGTTATGAAATGCCACAGTGTGTTGTGCCTCACATCCAATACCAATCACAAGTCCAAGATTAAATGCCAGGTGTCTGAACCACAGTTTTATCACTGATTTTTAACCCCATGAAACCCCAGTGAAACTCTAACACCAGCTTCTAACACAGCTTTGCTGGGAGTTTTAATGGCAATTAATATAAAAATATTCTCATTATCAAAAAATACCCAACACCTAGACAGATATAAGCAAAGAGAATTTGTGTTGTGGATAACTTTGATCTGTGATCAAAATCCAAAGGCAAGCCACTGCCAGAGCCTTACAGCAAATGCGGATCCACTCTCTTTTTCTGTTCTTTATCTTCAGAAATATTTTCTGCTTAGATGTGCTTACCTGCTATTCGCCAGTGCGTGACCTTTATTTTCATCTGTGGTTTGTGCTTTTGAGTTTGTTGCTAAGGATTTTTAAAAAGAAAGAACTTTTTCTAATGAACAGGCTCATTAATATATCTCAATCAGGGTTTCCTGGGAAAACTCATGGCCAATTGTGCCAGTTGTGCTATTAAACTCTGCAAATCACACACAGATTTTGAGTGTGAAAACAGAGAACTGGAGGAGCAAACTATTCAGGTCAGGGAAGTGATTATTAGCCAGAAGATTCTATCTGAGTTTAAGTCAAAATCATAGGTTACCTGTTTCTTGTCATCACTTTTACGTTCAAAACCCTTCCAGCTGAAGCAAAGTTGCATTTGTTTACTGCAGCACGGGTCAGCTTTCCATTTTATACCAAAAATGGGGCAAAACGGGGGTAGGAGCTTTACTTTTCCATCCCCTCTGACAAACAAAGTTTTCTTGGGCTGTGAGGATGTGTTTGAAGAGCTGCTCTGGCCTGAGCACCCCTGACACAGATTGATACCTGGATATCAGAATTGTGTGAAACGCTGCTTAAAACCTGTGAATTTTAACTTTATCCCTGAAATGTTTTGTCAGAACTCATCACCTGGCACAACTTTTAGGGCCAGATGAAGGGATGGCCCATCCTCACCCCCCTTTTGGAGTTGCCTTGGGAATGCACAAAAGCAGAGCACAGCTCACAAGATGAACCCTGACTTCAGAGGCATTTTCTCCGTGCTCTTTCTTTGTGCTCTTTCTGATTTTCCCCGTGCTCTTTCTGAGCTTGCAGAGTCTTTCAATGCTCGTCCCAGCACCAGGATCGGTGTCATTTACGCACGAGGAGCCCTTTGTGATCTCAGGGATCAGCAGGCTCTTTTCCAGCAGGGATTATTGAGCAATTCCAGAGCTGTGTTTAGGAGACGATCTCTGGTGACATTTTTCTGCTTTTGGCACCAGTGCCAGCCTGTGCCAAGATGTTTTCTGCTATAACAAATGAACTCAGCCACGGTGCAGTTGCCCTTTGTGTAACTTAGGAGTGAGAAGAGTGAATGCTCCAACATCCTCCACAGCTGGGGTTAAAACTGCTGCTTCATCCAAAATTAGCGGCATTTGGCATCCCCAACTTAGCCTGCACATCCTTCTGAAAGCACCCACGTTGTAAATGACATCAAGCTATTATTAAATTAAAAGTCACTACCTAAAATGTCCTGTCTGCCCTTCTATAATTTGAAAATGAAATAAAGAATAAAATGACAACAGCAATACAGGATTGCAATAAGGGGAAGGGAAATTGGGAGAAGAAAGAAAATAACCTTGAACATTCAGATAACTTCAAATAAACTGTCCCCATCCAGTTGTCTTTTGTTTACTTCTGTCCTAATATGCTGAAGGATATTCAGGGAAATCTTTATTGACTGAGTTTAATTTTTCAATTCCTATTTCTTAACAGCATGGAGTTTGAGAACTAAACTGGCATTTTTGTACTCTAACATGCGGGATCCCATTGTGAAATAGAAAGAAAAATTCCCCTGTGATTTTGAGTGGATGCTGTAGAATTAGAAATTAAACATTTCAAGACCAGGCTGGACAGGGCTTGGAGAAACCTGGTCTAGTGGAAGGTGTCCCTGTCCATAGAAGGGGAGTGGAAGTGGGTGGTCTTTATGGTCCCTTCCAACCCAAAACATTTTGAGATTCTCTGAGAATTAATCAGGGAACTTCTTGCCTCTAATACTTCTCAGTACCCATCAGTTTCGTGTTTTGGGGCCTTCTGTCCCTACTGGCACAAGATGTTTAGGGTAATTCATAGCAGGCTCTTACAGCCCTACACATTCCTAATTCCCAGCTAAGGAGTCTGACTGATCTCCACCCATCACTTCTTTGAAGAGAAAAGTTTTGGCATTGGATTGAAGGAAACTCAGTGTGAAAGATAATGTATCCCAGTAAAAGGATTTAAATTGAAACTCCACCCCTGTGGAAATCAATATGATCTGATTTCAAAATAAAGAGGATTTCACTAAAAATTGGCTTTGAGGTCTCTGGAATCAAATAAAAATCCTTAATTGAGAATAGGTTCTTAATTTGGTGGCTCCCAAAGCATAAAATAAATAAATTTAATAGTCTTAAACCAACCGACTGTGTGTTGTCCTGTTGGGCTGGCCTATTTCAGCTGGAGTTTTATAACCATGGTGCACTTTAAGTGCTAAGCCAGTGATGGATGGTTCCTCACAAAAATAATCATATGGTCTTTTTCAGATTAATTAACTGGCTGAGCAATTACAGATTCCCAGACAAAATGTAGCCTTGACTTAAACAGAAAAAAGTCCATTCACTTCATGTAAAAAAAAGAAAAAAAGTACAACCATTTGGCTACACAAAGGTCTTGGTTTTTTATCTGTTAATTTGGGTTTCCTATCAGGGAATAAATGTCTACACCCATGAAGTTTTTACCAAAGAAGGAAAAATGCAGAGTCTTCAGCCAGGTGAAAATAATCAGTCAGGACCTGACAACTGAAGGACTGTTTACCGAGGTTAGCAGGGGAAAAAAAAAAAATAAATGAGAAATCTTGGAACTGAAACAACCGAATCTCTGATTCAACAGAAAACAGGGATGTGAAAAGAGCAGCGCTACTACCAAGGCAAATGTGCTGAAAAACCAGCCTGGGCCAGGGGAAATGGGACCTTTCCCTACCCCAGGAGGGTCATTAGTGCCTAACTGCTCCCCTGACATTCCCTGGGCAGCACTTTAAGGAGAGCACGGCATGCTGCTCGTCTCCTTTTTAGGGAAGCGATGTGGAGGGGATGATCCCAGAGCCTTCTCTTGCCAAGGAGCCAAAAGAACAATTCCTCTGTATTTAATCAACCTCCTTAGGCTTATTCTGTAAGAGTAAGGACTGAGAAGAGGCAGGAATAGGTAGCACGTGGCTCACTTTAATACTGGAATCTCCAAGACATCCCAGATTCCTGCTTTTTAAAGACATTTCTGAAAACTTCATCACGTTTTTAATTGGTTTTCACAGTTTTAGAGCTGCCAAGGTAAGGAGAGCTTTAGGGACTGTTGTTATAATGACAGAACTCCCTCAGTTTCTGACTTTGTGCTTGGAGACAGCAGACCAGGTTGAACCCATTTCCATTTCAACATCTATTTGAGATGTCTCAGCTGTGATGCAGCTGCCTTAAGCTTTCAGCGATGTCCAGAGACATTTTATTTCCAACAAATGGTGCAGATTTCACATTCCCCTCTGAGGACTGAATCATTAGGCTGCACCAGTCATACCCTGGGCAGTGTGGGCAGCAGGTAAAGGGAGGGGATTCTGCCCCTCTGCCCCACCCAGGTGAGACCCCACCTGCAGAGCTGCTCCAGCCCAGCACAGCAAGGACCTGGAGCTGCTGGAGAGACCCCAGAGGAGGCACCAAGATGATCAGAGGGATGGAGCAGCCCTGCTGGGAGGAAAGCCTAGGAAAATTGGGATTGTTCAGCCTGGAGAAGAGAAGATTTCAGGGTGACCTCATTGTGGCCTTATACTGCCTGAAGGGAGCTACAGGAAAGATGGAGAGAGACAGTTTACAAGAGCCTGGAGTGACAGGACAGAGGGAATGGCTTCAAACTGACAGAGAGCAGGTTTAGATGAGACATTAGAAAGAAATTCCTCCCTGTGAAGGTGGTGAGACCCCAAAACACATTACCCAGAGAAGCTGTGGCTGCTCCTGGATCCGTGGAGGTGTCCAGGGCCAGGCTGGACGGGGCTTGGAGCAGCCTGGGATAGGGAATGGTGTCCCTGCCATGGAAGAGGGATTGAAAGGGATCTGAAAACTTTAAGATTGCTTCCAACCCAAGTCCTTCTGTAAAAGGAGGATTCTGTAAAAGCAGCAAAAACTCATTGTCAGATAATGAGGTCTGAGTGTTTGGCTTCCATGTTTTGAATCCCAATGTCCCAGATTTTTCTTTTCTAACAACTTAGATGGGAGTAGGTAAATAATGTTTAAATACATCCTAAATACAAAAAATTGTTCTGGAAACTAAGGGTACAGCAAGCCCAGAAGATGCCTTAAAATTCTTCCTTTTCCATATCTCTCTGCTGATATTATGTCATAACTAAAACTCAATAATTACAATCCAAACTACACCATAGTATCCAGCACGGATCATTCCCATCCATTATTGGTTCCAGAACAGTTTGGAAATGAAAAAAAAAAAATCCTTTTCTTTTCCTATACATCAATGGTTACTTCTCATTAGGTTTCATTTTACATGTCAGAACAAAACTTGAATGAGGCTCCAGGGTGCACAGAGCCCCAGGCAACACTTGAGCTTTATTAAAATTATTTTCATCTGTTAAGATGCATATGAAGATCACTTGATTCTTTTTTTTCCTCTTTTCAAAATACTTGGCACTCAACCTAAGTGCTGGAATTTAGAGTTCTGACCCTTAAGACTCCTGTCAGCAAGCTGAGGATGCAATTTGCTTTGGGGTTATCATAGCTCTGAAAAGACTGAGCTAGATTTAATCTGGTATTGTTTGAATCAGTTTGCAATCAAATAGAAAACCAAAAGTAGAATAATGGCTCATATTTTTTTAATGTAGAAATCTGAAATTTCTTCTTTTTTGACATCATATAGACCAGCACTATTGGAACATTGGAGGGGTTTATAGATTGTTTTATTTTTCATTTACCCAACAGGTTTGGTCAGAGATGCTGAAGATTTTTGCTAAATACTTCTGAGAAGATATGGTTTGGCAGAAGATCTTACAGGGAGGCCTGAAGCTACACAGAACTCTGTGTGCAGAGAAGATCTGTCTGTTCTCCACAGGTAGCTCTAGGTCAAGGACCTGCAGGTTCAGCTCAGGTGATCCCTCAGAAGTTGATTATTCGGGTTTGAAACATAAATGTCCTGGAAATCAGCCCAGAACTTGCGTTTGAGGACAAAACAAAATAAAACAAATCAAAACTTTCTGGAAGTCACTTCTCAGTTGATCGCCGTGTTCTGTGGATTTAAAATAGAACAAAGCTGGCTTAATTGTGTTGACTGGGTCTGAAATACCACGAATCCTACGCCTTCCGCACAATCCTGGCAGGTTGGTGCTCTGTCCTGGCCAAATCTCAGCTGTACCAAAGAAGGAAAACATGTAAGAAAATGTTATTTCATGGAATTAGTCAATTTTTCACATGTCAGGAAAGCTACGGATGAAAACTGAAGTGGGTTTTCATTAGTTCAAAAGTAGATTATCATCAAAAGAACAGAGCAGAAAGAAAAGTCTATTTTGCTCTGGAATCTGAATCTATAACTTGTAAATAAACCTTTGACAGCATTTCAGTTTATGTTGAGCTGATTCAAATTATGTGCTCAAATTTTATGCAATATTTGGCTTCCAGAAAAAGAGGGAGCATAAAAGTGGGAGATAAATTGACAGACAAACCACAGGCTCTGCCTAGAAGTGCAGAATGTGCCTTGTGATTTCTGTCAAAGGTGTTTATGAGACTGTGTTACGTGCAGGTAATTGCAAGAATCTGCCACTAAATTCTCTAAATGACTACATTAAGAATTCTGAGCATTTCATCTGGGTTTGGGGAAAAAAAAAAAAAAAGCTCTTTTAGGTAGAGTACAAATAACATTTAAAGAAAAATGAAGCAGCAAAAGCAGAACAGATTGTAAATGAGAAATGTAGCCCAACAGAACTCCAGCAAAGAGTGCTACAAGCAAACCTTCAGCCAGACTGCCTCTGACAAAATGCTTTCCCAACTGCTCCCAACTATGTGCTTTTCTGCCAAGGCACATGAAGCAGTTCATTAGGAAGAAATGCCTTTATCTGTTGGCCCAGAGTTGGGAATGTAGGTGGGGTTACACCACTGTGTCCCACAGAAGGGGCCAAGCTCCCACAAGAGCTGAGGTTCGTTGTGTGGTTGCCCCTTCTCATTCCCTGTTGCCTTTCGTGGTGGAACCTACCACCTTGGCCTCTCCTCGCCCTTTTCCCTTTGGAAGTCACCTCCAACTGTGTCTCTCCTCCAACCCAAATCTGCTTTCCTGGTTCCACGCCTCACGCTACAGAACAACATTTCATCAAAACACGTTTCTAATTAATACACGCTGGATTTGGTCCCACCTCGGAGAAAAAGTCCAACTGATTTGGGTGGGAGCAGGATCAATCTTGTTGTGTTCTTTTCGGTTAGGAATGTACCAAGATCCTGTGAAGCCTAATCAAATAAAGGGATTTGTCTCTGACAGTCTCTCTGTCTCTCCTGAGTCTTTAGGAGGCTGCTCAGTTCATTAAAAGCACCTTGGAAAATGTTGCTCTTGGAGACGGCGAAAGGCGCAAACATGATTAGCTGCAGATGAGCAATTTCTTTTTAAAGATCAGGAAATTAGAACCCAAGCTTTGGAAATCTTTTCTGCTCAGTGGCACCAGCAGTTCCTCCTCACTGCACTTGTGAAGGATTATCTGAGTGATGATTCTTTCCTTGCTGTGTGTTTCGAAGCGCGCCACGGCCAAGCCAAGGGATGCACGCCGGCGCTGCTCTGCCAAGAGAGTCGTGCTCTTTAATGGCGTTTCCCCCTCATGAACTGGTGTAAAATATCCTGCTGGAAATACATATTTCCAGGGCTGGAAAACCAAGTGAAGAATGGCTGGGAGTACACCAGAGCATGTGCTGGATTGTGTAGGGGCTGCCTGCTGCCTTTGAGTCAGTATTTTCCTTCTGGGAGGTGCTCATGACCAGTGATTTGAGTTAACAGAAGCCAAATTAAAAACAAAACTGGAAAAATCCTATTTTTTCTTTCTTTTCTAGTAATGCCTACAGGTCCAAACCAACCTTGTGTCTTTTTGTCTTGGGCATTGTACACTTCAGCTGGGTTTGTGCTGTGAAGGATGACCAGGGCTGGGCCTGCAATCTCCCATGGTGACCTCTTCCCCAAAAATTTCCACTCCATGCCATTTTTCCCTTTCCCAGAAAATGCTCAGATATGTTTCAAATGCTACCACGGGTCAGAGCCTGTTCCCAGAAGAAGGTGTGGGTGAGGCCAATCTTAATTTTTTCACATGGACAGAAGTTTAGCCATATGGCCATAAGATGAATCACACCACTTGCCTTCAGGGCCAAGGAACAGGTCCTGGACTGTTTGTCCTGCTTGTGTTGGTGTATCCCTTCGTAATCAGAGAAAAGGCTTGCCTTTTAATACTTGCAGTCTCAACAGAAAAGAAAATCAAAAGGGAAAAATAAAAGAAATATTATTTTCCAGATGGTACAGAGAGATTAAAGACTCATGTTTGCTTAGTGCAAAGGAGCATTGTACAGATGTCCTCGAGCTAGTGCTGACCTGTGGTTGATACATGCTCACCACAATGATAAACAGAATATTTTTCTGGCTTTAGAAAAAATATCAAACTTTAGAAGTCGGCTCAAATTCCAAATACACCAAAGACTACTGAGAAGACAGTCAATAGAGCAGCAGAAAGACAGTTGAAAGGAGACATGAAAGGGGGACACTTTATTATAATCCTTGTATTGCATCTGGAGTGTGACTCCAGCAGGTTTGGCTCCATGCAAAACCTCAGCTGCTGAGCAGTTGCTAGTGTCATTTTCTGGTGGCATTTCCCTGCCTCGGAGCTGCAAGTCCCTTCAGCTTCTCACGGAAGGATCATCAGACCACAGCAGTACCTGTGATGTCCATTCATCACCTTCCTTTTTCATCTCCTAGAACTGTAAGGGTTCTTTCACCCTTTCAGAGTTCTGAAAGAGTCTGAGTCCTGATAGAACAGCAACATGAACTCTTTAATATGAAAAATTGAGTATTTATGCTCATCATGGGCCATTCCACCCTTTTTACAGAAGGACACCTCTAATCAAAGTAAACTGAAACATCCCAACTCAGCTTCCCTTTGCTGTGGGTGTATGAACTAGGGATTTATGACCTTGTCCCACAGTAATTTTAATGCTGACCATATTTCCTCATTTTTTTCCCCTTTGCCTTTAACCACTGGTAATTTTCCCTAAAAACTTTCTGGCTGAAGACTTGTTCTATGTCTTGACTGTTCACCCAGTGAAATACTTGTGACTAAATTTATCTGCCTTTTAAGTTGTTTTTAAATTGCCTTTAGCGTGTGATGTTTCCTTATCTTGGACAAGAGAGAGGAAAAAGGAAGGAGGCTATTTCTGCCATCTCTTTCCTCCTGCAAGAAGCCCTCCTCCCCCTTCCCTTCTCCCTGCCTTCCAAAGCTTTTGTTCACATAAAATTAGCCCTTTGAGGTGTTCTTGGGAAAATCGGGCTGCACACAGCGAGCAACTCCCTGTGGGGAGGTTTGCTGCAGTAAACATGGGGCAGAACCTCAGTGAGTCACCTGGCAGGAGGGACAGGGCAGTAGGAAACCCACAAAGAAACATGCCACCACCACCAGGGATACCTCAGTAAAGCCATTTCTCATCCCATCCAGGCATCCCAGCAGCAATTCCCTGCAAGCGTCAGTCCACTCCGTAATTAGCGGGCGCTGGATGCCTGGCTCTGACCTCATTGCCATTGTTTGACCAAAGGAAGGATTCAAAACAAGGCTTGGGGCCAAAAATTAAGGTCTGGAATGCTTTTAAAATTCAGGTTATCTTGCCCCCATGCTTTTTTTTTTTTTTTCCCCCTCCCAATTTCCCTTGCAGCTTAATTTTAGTGACACCCACTGGCCAAGGCTCAGCTGTAGTGAATCCCTGGTAGCCCTGGCTGGCTTGGAGAGGTCTTTTTGGCCTGCAGTGCATCAGAGCAGTCTGGTCTATCTGTCTGCCCACACCTGCTGCTCAGCTCAGCCACCCAGAAATGCCTGGGAGCACTCTTGCATCCAGAAATGCCTCTGCTGCAGCTTTTCCCAATAAAGGCATTTCAGGAGGGGTGCAGCAAAACAAATTATCCTTTGTCAGCCTCTGATGAAAAAAAAGGAGAGCACGTGGGATGTTTTATTCAAACCACCTGTCAGGGTCTTTCACAGAAGCTGCGTGAAACGGGAAGGAGAAGAAATACACAAAATGACCTTTCTTGGCATCTCCATTATCTGTTTTGTTGCTCTGCAGTGGAACACATGGATGGAGGGTTTGTTCTGCAGAAGAGGGAGGATGACAAATGCTCACAGCCTGTCTCAGGGGCTCTGCTGGGTGGAAGGCTTATAGGAACTTCTGACAGCTTTGAGAACAAAGGCAAAGAGCTTTATTTGATATATAGGTGGTACCTGGGCAGCTTGGATGATGAACTTCTTTCCCATTCTCTTGCTTTTCTCTACATGTAGGTCAAACTTCAGGTTCTAGGAATCCCAAACCTCACCTTTCTAAATCTGCAGTCATGTAGATCTTCAGTGCTTGCCTTGAAACACCAATGACTTAAAGCTTCCTTGCATTAATAAGACCTTGTTTTCAACGAGTAAATGGGAATTTAACTCCAAAGTCTTGGTGTGCCCTGTAGAGTGAGACGCATCTGGTACCATGGCATGAATTTATCACCTTTTTTCAGCTCCTACCTTCAACCAAGCCAGCTCTTTTTCTTGGGGTGGAGCAGGCAGGGCAGCACAGACCTCAGCATGGGGGAATTGTTCTGCCAAGGGGTGTTTTGGTCTGGCCCATCAGACACAGGGCTGGCATTCACCGCTCTGGGAACAGGACATGGCTTTGAGAGGCTGCATAAATGGGTGGACTGTTCCCCAGCAAGTGCCCATTCCTGTGACACTGGGAGTTTACAGCTCGTGGTGGTAATGGGTGTTTGCTGCCCCACCAAACAGAAAGGCTTTCTTCAGCTGGAGATGGATGTTCTATTGACCTGTTGGAATTTTGTGGTTTTACGGCGTGGACACGCTTATCACGAAGGAAAAAAACACAGAATCAGTGGTGGGTCTGATATTTCACCCAGAATAGAGCAATAGCAAAGAACCAGGACATTTCATATTGCATTTTCATCTTCTTTTTTTAATAAACATCTTTTAAATTTACATTTTAAAATCATCTATAAGTTCATTTTCAAAAAAAAAAACCTTAAAGACACAAAGCAAGCATGTATCACCTGTCAGAACTATAAAACTGAATCGTGTTTTCAAATCAAAGATTTATAAAAAATCAATAAATATCAGAGCTCTGAAGTCATGCATATATACACCACCAGGAAAGTATTTTTGGATTTATTTTTTTTAATAATTCCTTCATTTCTAAGGAGTTTTTCATTAAAAATCAGTTTTGCAAATTTAGCATTTCAGAAGACTGCTCAAATATGGTGAAGAGAAACAAATAGAAAGCCGTGCCTGAGTGAAAGAACAACAAAGAAATTAAGGACAGTAAATTGTTGTCTTGAGGTAAAACAAACAAAACCCCAAACAAACAGGGGAATGAACATAAAAAAACCCCAAGAGGCTTCACAGGCTGAGACCTTGCAGTGGTGAGGATGAACTGATGTGTCACTCTTGCTGGGGTTTGAGTGGCCCTTATAAAGTTCTACATTTATGTGAACAAAGGACTTAAATTCAGGCAGAGTAAAAAAATGCAGGACTCAACTGTCTATGGCTGAATTCCATCAGATTTCCACTGTGATAGGTAATAGAAGGTAGACTTCTATCCAAAAGAAAATATCATCTACTTTAAAAGAATTCTGCTTCTTCTTCCCATATCTGGTGAGAGGAGTACAGGTCATATGTCAGTGTTTCTTCTGCCTCCAAGATTTTCCACAGGAGAGCTGTTTGTTGCCCTCATTCTGATGATCTTGATATCGTGCATGGTAGATATTCACACTCTTTAGGAATTTTTTAAAGGGAAGTTCACTCAACTTTTGAATCATTTGCCTTCCTGAGCACCAATATTTAATGTCTATTGATTTTGCTGCCCAGAATTGTGCAGCCTTGTATAAGGTAATGAGGAATTCTCTTCCTTTAGTATTTGGAAACAAACAAAAAAAGCAAAAAATAACTTTTCCCTCTTCTCACACTTTGCCTAGGATACAGTTTCCATAACCTTCTCCTTTCAGGAACAGACCAATAGATTAAACTTTTTCCTTAATATCCCCAATTTCCTGTTGTATTCTGGTCTCTCTTGAGTCATGGCCCTCTGCTGACTAATTGAACAGGATGGAAGTTGTGACACTGAGGTTCAAGGCAACACCCAGACAGGTTCTGTTGTTACCTACATGGGAAAGAGGAAGTTGAGGGCTGTCATTGGCATCACTAAACACTGGCATTAGTGAGGAATTGGAATTTGCTGTTCATAGCTGGTCTCTGATGTGAGCTTGTTGACCTCAATGTGAGCACCTTTCTCTGCTCACTCTCTTTTCTGTGCCCTGACCAGCTCTTCTGACCCTTTGATACCTCCCTGCTCCATCTTGCCTCACTGGTTTGTGTATCTTGGAAATATCTTCAGGCTAAGCAGTGGATGTGTGATAGTTCGGTGAACTGTGAACCACCCACTTAGATCATCTTCTGTACGGCCTGAAATGAATTTAGCACTTGTCTTTAACAATTTCACTTTTTTTTTTTCTGAGGAGAGTAAAGAATTTAACCAGGTTATAGAGGATGACACCTTATACAGCAATGTCCAGCACAGACTTCATTCTGAAGTTAAGTAAGTACAGGTGCATGTGGAGCTGGTTGCAAAAATACATTATCATAGAAATATAAAATACGCTGTGCTGGAAGGGACCCACCAGGATCATCGAACCCAGCTCCTGGCCTTGCACAGGGCACCCCAAAAATTCCACCCTGGGCCTGAGAATGTTTTCCCAATCCTTCCTGAAACCAGGCAGACTTGGAGCTGTGCCCATTCCCCTGTGTTCAGTGCCCCATGCTCTGGGGGAAAAACTTTTTCCTGATATCAACATAAACCAGAAATTCTATTTGTCTCCATCCAAAAAGGACACTCAGGCAAGAGGAACTCAGTGTTTTAGAGGGGCCCTAGGTCTGCCATGCCCATGCACACCTGGGATACTGGGAACACTCTGTTAAAGGGAACAATCAAGTGATGCTCCCATTCCCCCTATCATGAATCCCCAGGACTCTTTGCTGTACATGAAGGAAGCAGTGGGGGAAATAAAATAAACCAGGAAAAAGTCCAGGAGCATCTTGAGGACTGTCAGGAAAAATCAGGTGGGACATGAACTCAAGCTCTGTAGCTATAAGCAATACCTGTTACTTTCTTTTTGGAAAAATTGTTACAGATATTCCAGCAAATTGAAGAAAACTTGGTAAGAGCCTGTGAAATCAAATCATGTCTTCCATTGTTTGTGTTTTGTTTTTTTTTTTTTTTTCCCTGAGCCCCAGAGAGGATTTTAAAATGCTTTGAATTGTTTGTTTTGACTTAAGTCAAGATTAATTAAGTTTTCCTTGGATACAGCTGGGCATGTCCAGAAACAATCGGATGAGCATGAGATAAAAGTGTACATAATAGGTAAGAACTCTAACTTTTAATATAATAAATATTTTCAATATTAACTTGAAAATTATTGAAGGAATAGGGAATCTTTTGGTCTCTTGATTCTTTTTAAGCCTTTCTTTGCAAACAATTTTCTGAAAAAAATAGTAGAAACTGGTATTGTCCATAATGAATTCCAGAGAAGTTAGTGAGTTCAATAGCTGCAAGGATAGGTGGATTTTAAAGCTAAATGAGATCACTTTAATTATGTGGCTTGAACACTTTTTAACCCAGGCCATCATATCTAAGCCAGTAATTCCTGTGGTGAGTTTAATAACATCTGGTGGAGATAACCCAAGTGTTTCTTAACTGGGTTTCATAAGGCCCTCATCTCAGCCCTCACCTCTTATCAGTACATGTTATTCTATGAAATATTCCTGTTTTATCAGTAGAATAAGGGAAGGAATTTTCAGGGTTGTCTCAGAGAACGAAGCCCTTGAATTTCAGCTGGAGCAACATGAAGGACTTCAGTGTAGGTTCAAAAAGGGCGTTTCCACAATCATGGGCCTGAGGAGGTGGATAATGAGGAAGATCTCCTCTTAAACCTTTCAGATTTGCCCAGAATGCTCATTTTCCATCCCTTGGAAAAGCTGAAGTGTGGTAAGAATATCCTGCAAAGCAGGAATGGTTCGTTCTGAGCCGTTCAACACTTTTCTCCCTCTGTTTTCTCCACATTATCAGCACACTGGCTTTGGTTTCAAACCTGAATTAATCACTTTGCAGGCTGGCTCCAGAGGTTTGCAGTGTTTTCTTCAGAGGGTGGATTTATTTTGGAGGTCAAGGGAAGAGTTGCCAAGCAGCTGCCAGAGCTGATGGATAGAAGGCAATTGCAGGAATGTCCAGAACCGTTTCATTGTTCTTTAGTTGTTTAAACAAATGGATGCAGGAAGAACTCCAGGTTGTGCTGGGTGTGGGCACTGGCCAAAAAGAAAGGACTTTTCAAATGTATGTGCATTTTTTTAATGGAATTCTGTTGTTATTTCCACTATTTCTGCATGCTGGAGAATTCCAGGAACATAATAACTTTACTTTTCATTGTTTTTGTTGTTGAAACAAATGATTCAAATTCAGAAATTGGTTTGAGAAAGGATTTGTGAGAAGTTTGGACCTAATGGGGCGAAATTACTTCACTCTGTTATCGTGATTGCTGATACCACCAAGAAAACCTTACTACTTCAATCAAAAAACAGTAACTCCACGTGCAGTGGTGTCTTTATATTAGAAGATTACATGGGCCAACACATGAGCACACACCACGAGAGCATTTCATATTCTGGGTTGAAGAAGTTTCGTACCAAACTGGTTTCTGGAAAAAAATACTCCCAGGAGTTTGGTTGAATTGAAAAAGCTTGAATTGGTTTTCAGCTTGTAAACCTGAAATTTCTCACATGCATAAACTGCATGTGAAGCACAAGTATTTTACCCCTCCATTGTGCCCTGGGATTAATTAAGTCAGGAATACTCATTTACAGAACGAAGACAAATAATGATGGCTGAGGACCACTGAAGTGCCTGGTATGTAAACAATATTTATACTACAAGAAAACATTCTCAGCCCTGAAATTAGGCTTCAAAATCTGTCTAGAAACCAACTGCTGCTGCTGAAAAGAATGGTGTTGCACGTGTGGAAAGTCAGAAAGTGTTTGAGTGCCTAAAAATGGCAAAGGGGTTATGATTTAACTCTAAATAAATGGTAAAAAACTCCTTTGCCCCACTGAGGCAGCACAGGACCTTTAGGCAGATTAATTAAACGTTGAGAGCGATCCTGGCAGATTAAGGGATAATTTATCTATGGAGGATTTGCTGCTAATAATGGAAGCTGTTAGCAGTTATTAGATTTTATTGGCTGAATATTGCCTAAGTAGGAGAGTGAGGCCCTCTGTAAGTGGGCTCGTTCCCTGCTGTCTTCAAAGGTATTTGAAAACTTTCTCATGTGGTTTTGGAGTTGTTGAAAAGGAATGCAATGACTCTGCAACCTGCAGTATGAAATGTTATTCATCATTCTGACCTTTTGAGAAGCTTTTGGGCTTTGGGATGGTGATTTTTGGGGTTTTTATTTTGGGTTTTTTTTGGCTTCTTCTGTGGAAAAAAAATGAGATTAAAAAATCAGAAGAGGAAACAGTGGAGTGAAAAATGATGTTTTCTGAAATATTTGCAGTGTTAGAGACAGGAGTTTCTTCTCCATCTCATATTTTGTTATTCAGCGCTGCCCTGTTTTCTTGCATTGACTTGTTCTCAAGATATTTTGGTCACATTAAGCAGGCATGGAAAAATCAACAAAATAAGTCAGAATCAAGTCTTTCCATGGAGAATATGCCCCTTGGAGTGTCTAATTTTTCAGTTATCTTGTTTCCAGAACAATGTGCATCCCTCTGTAGGCTCCGTAATTCAGAGAACAGACACTGTGAGGAGGGAGATGTTCCTGTCACCTCATTTTAAAACCCAAAGTTTGACATGAAAATCAGCAGTTTGAGATCCATGCACTTATTCAAAGGACAGGGATGTGTTTGGTGAGGAATGTGTTTGGTGAGGGCCTCTGGAAAAGCCTCTTTCAATCCAAGAGTGGGATGGATATGAGGTGAAAGATGCCTTGATAGAAGAAGCTCAAAGAAGGAGACAAATCACACAACTGTGATCCTCTTCTCATAATAATCAGTCCTGAGGGACCACAATGTGGGGATTTGCAGCCCAGAAAGGGCAAAACCTGAAGAAAATCTTTGTCTTTGTCTTTGAAAGTCTTTGGAAAGGTGACAACTTCCCAGGGAAGACCATTGGTCCTGCTGGCATTGGCTTGGACCCAGTCTCTCTGAAGCAAAATTTAAGCCCCGAGTCAGAGATGTTATTTCTTGCAAGGGTTGAGTAAAGAAATGCTGCATCTGGAGTAAATCCTTGTGGATCATACAGCAGGGCTGGTTGTGGAGGTTGTGTGCCCAGTGAAACCTGGATATTGGGTTCTATAAAGTGAAAGAAATTTTATCGAGGAAAGCTTTCCTTCCTCTGGTGTGCTCTTAATGTAACTGGTCCTGCGATATCCCAAGAGCCTCAGGACTTTCCCTTCTTTCTAAACTTCCTCTGGCAAAAATATTTTGCCTCTCAAATAGCTCATCTGTCTTTAGTTAGCAAGAAGGAGTGGTTTCCTTTGAGGTTTATTCCCCTGCTTTGAGGCTGATCCCCTCCATGTCTGCTTCAGTGACCATTGCATTCCCACCTGGCCAGGGGATTGGTCTAACTTCCAGGGAAGCCAACAAGGATCCATCCCGTGGCCTTCAGTGGCCAGCTTTGATTGTCCTCTGAAGGCCAAAAGACAAACATAAACAAGAATGTTGATCTATCACATCATCAGCAGCACAGAAAGAAGCATCAGGAAGGAATTTATTTCACATTAGGCTAAAACTGTCAGAGGAGCCAGAACCATTAAATCTGACAGGACATTAACTGACAGAAATGATTTGGAGGAGGTTGTCAGGGAAATCCCAAGACTGAAATATAAATTATGTTGAAGCTGTGCCTGTTCTGTGGTAAGTTAATGCTCAGAAACACATCTGCACACTTTTCTCAGACCCCTAAGTCCTGAAGCAATTCTGTATGAAGTTAGAGCTTCTCCTATCAAGGCATCTTTCACCTCATATGCATCCCACTCTTGGAATGGTTTTAATACACGCACAGAAAATAGCTGGAATGACACCAGGAGGTGATTCACAGGCAAAACCCACGTGCAGAGGGTACACAAGTTTGTTTTCTTGGGCAAAGACATTTCCCATGGCTCTCTGGTCTGCAGATAGGTGGGTCTGGAGATAGGTGGGTCAGCAGGGATGTACTGGAAAGGAACTTGGAAAACAAGAAAAAATGTTGTTCCTCTGCCTCATCAGTTTTGATTATTTTCCTCCTTGTTTTTCTGAAATTTCCCCATGAAATTAATAAGGAATCAAAGTAGTAAGTAAATAACAATGTCCTTGTCAATGACAGGGCATGGGTCTTTGGAGCAGACCAGATGTTCCAGCATTGGCTGGTTCCACTCCTGGCTCCATCACGTTCCAGAGTGACAGGATGACTGGAATGATCTGCTTTGGGACATTGCACGAGGTGCTCTAGGAACTCCCCAGCTGTTTCCTCCCTTTGGACTGATAGCAAACTACTGGAAAGCATTCTCAACATCTCCATGGTTCCTTCAATCCCCAAAGATCTTCACAAACCAGAGATGGGAGAGGGATTTTAAATGCTCCAAGTCCTTGCCAGCACAGGTTTTGTGCCCAGTGCACAGCTGTTGGTTTGGAAAAAAACCCTTACTTTTAGTATTTCAAGAAACTTTGTGCTCATCACTTCCTCAGGGGAGTTGTTATACAATTTGTCCTGTTGGGAAAGTTTCTCCTCCACCTTGATAATTTATCCTAGGTTTTCTCTACCTAGGGGTGTATAAATAAAAATATGTATGTGACATATGATTACTGTATGTATATATGTAATACAAATAAGTTCCTCATTCTGTTATTTTAACACATCTTTGAGTCATGATACCGCAGAGTCCTTTCTAAGCTACTCACTCTCATGAACCTTTTTTTAATATTCATTATTTTTCCACCTTGCTTCTGGGAAGTCAGCACAGCCCCATGGCTGCAGGTCTGGGAATACCTAAATTCAATTTCTTGTCCTGCTGTATTCTTTCCATCAGACTCTTGAGTATTCATCATTAGTTCTCTTCATTTCTTGCAAGTGTAAATATTTTGGTTGCTTTTTTTTTTTTTAGCTGTCTCAGCTTTATCGAGATTGAATCTCACGTTGTTATTTTCCCATCTCTTTTCTTGTCCCTATTTACAGTAGGTTCTTTTTTTTTTTTTTTTTTTTTTTTTTTTTTTTTTTTTTTTTGCTGGTGGCCCTCTCCAAATTAACCTCCCCATACCTACAATGGCATTTAAAGGCTCTTGTTTGCTTTTACCTCCCTGACTCTCTGGACTAAAGTTTTTGCTCCGAAACATTGACAGTTCTGGCCAACAAGTGCTGCTCTAGGGAGGAGCAAAACTTTCTTGTCTTTATGTGTGGCATGTTTTTGGTACAGGAAATACCCACCTCCCCCACTTCTCATCTGATTCATCCAGAGATTTCAAAGAAAATAACAGCAGATAATTTGAAAGGAATTGTGGCAATTTGTGCCTGGTGGGCTTGAGAAATTTTGCGGTGCCTTTCCTTTCCTTTTGATGGAAACTCTAAAGGTTTCTGTGTGGGGAGAGATTGGCAGGTTGTTTTTGTTGTTAAGCTGAGACAGCAATGTGTGGGTGGAAGAAGCTTTTGTTTGATTCAGTGCTGGGAAATGGGGGGGGACTTAATCCTGCCTCCAATATCCTGCTTCTCTCTGTTTGGTGGAAAACCTGAGTGAAGAGCTGAAAGTCTCTGAGAGCAGCAAAGTGCTGGACAGGCTTGGTCAGCATCCAAGGACAATGCCCAGAGCACATCTAAAATTGTGTCTGAAAGCCAAGGCAAAGAGAGCTCTGAAGGCAGCAGCTGCAGCAGCAAGGTTTGCATTGCCGTGGTTAAGATACCATGGAAATTGGGATATTTTAACCAGGTGAGCTTCCTCTTTATCCTGCTCAGTGTGCCTGGACTGTGCAGGTCCCAAATCCTAAATGAACCAGGGGAATCTGCTCCATGAGTTGCTCACATCACACGTGTGGAAATAAATGGAGTTCTTCACCTCAATGAGCAGTACAAGCTCATTGTACTTAGGTATGGTCTTAGGTCTGAAACAGGTTACCTGATTTTCTTAGTTAGAGGCCAGAAAAGACATTTGATAAATGGTAAAATTTTAATTAAGGTCCTTAAAAAACAGGAGAAATAAATACTTTTAGGATCTGCCAGCAAAGTAGGGTTGGCTCGTCACGGTGCCCACTCAGTGTGAGCAGGGGTATGGGCAGCAGGAGGACAAAAGGAAGAAAATGCTTCCTGGGAAGAATACTAACCAAAGAAAGAATTGTAATTTTTTCCCCCAAGCATGATTTTATTTCATATAAAGGTCATTCAAACTGCATGAGGACTCTGCCAGGCTCTTCACACGATACCAAAGGATGCTCCATGTGGAAGTAGTCTGGATTAGCCTGAGAAACCAGGCTGGCTGCTTGAGTCCAGTGCTGGAATCCTTGATAACTGTGAGACTTCTAGAAAATGTAGACTGTTTAAAAGTGTATCTTAAGAGACAGGATGAACTTTAGCAGAAGTACAATTTAATTTGAGCCAAAGCTCACTTTTATAAAATTTTTAAATCTTGTATGTATAGAGGTCTCCTCTCTGGCATTGTTCTACATCTGTTTTAAATTGGTCATCTTGGCTGCAAAGCAGAAAATGAAAAAACTCGGCTTAAAACAGTGATTGAGAAAGGCTTTGGCTATTTTTTTTTTTTTTTGTAATAACTTTGCAGAAGGATGGAGGAGTAAAAAAGAATTGTTTAAGGTAAAGCATAGCACAGGGATAGTTGTGATTATCTGAAGATAACACATTATATATGTGCATCTTGAAATTAAATGTTCCTGGCCATGCTTGCACTGAAGTTTGGAAACAGCTTTTTAATGGGAGAAACAGAGGGAGGAGAAGAGGAAGAGGTAACTGAGCTGGAGCTTTATGCATTTACTGAACTTTGAATATGATATGGATTCTTTCTAACAGCAGCGAATTGAATTTAATTCTGGAAGAGGTCATGCAACTCACTTCACTTCCAAGAAACAGATGCTGACGAAACCACATGGGCCAGTGAAGAGATTGTGGATGCCATTCACATCCACGCAGAGGAATGAAAATGTATCTCCCTGTTTTTCTCTAATATTTGTGCTCCAGGGTTGAGATGGTTTAAGAGATTAAGGACAGGATATGGAAGATTTCAGCAGAGGAAAGCTTTTGAAATCAGGCTGTGGTTCTCAGCAAACGCAGAGGCTGCTGTGTGTTCAATAAAACCGTGTGGTTATCTCAGTCTGATTGATGGGGGTGCACATGTAGGGCTACTCCTTCATGGCCCAGTTTATTGCATTCAGCAAGATCAGAGCAAATTTCTCAATCAGCTCACGAATTCTAAACATTGGAGTCAGAACTCGAACCAGGCTATAATTTATGCCACTGGAAATCACTCTGCTCATCCCTGTGCTGGAGACTACTGGCCAGTGCCAATTATGGTGGCTTTTAAGTCAAATTTAATCCAGCTGTTCCTCTTTGGGTGCTTTGTTTGATGTGCCTGAGGGATTTCAAGTTGCATTAGACTTTGTTGGCTTTCATGGTCAGAAAAGATTCCAAATTCCTTTATTCCTACCTCCTGTACTGTAGAAACCAATTCCTGCCATCACGGGAATTTTTCTCGTTCTTCCTGATTATATTTCTACTGTTTACTAGTAACTACTGCTAGTAAACTACTACTGCTCCAGTGTGAGGGAAAAGTCAAAAGTAGGGAAACTTGGTCTGCATTTTGCAGACTCTGATGTTTGTTGCTTTTGAACTCTGGACACAATAGGAAGAGAAAGAATCTGGAAATCATCTCTCATGCCCATCCTACCCCCCTCTCTGCCCATCTCCCTCTAATTCCCCATTGACTCTGTGAGTTATTAAACCCAGGTGATGCATCAGCCAGGCATCAAACCACTTGGTCTTTACTACCTGGTATTCATGTTACATAAAAGGAAAAGAAAAAATGCAAAAGCCCCGTGGCCAAGCCAGCTAGAGGAAATGGAAAACCACAGCAGCCTGCTAGGAAAGAGTAGAGATTATTACAGTGCAGTGGGACAGAGCTTCTCCCCTGGAGTAGTTAGGAACAACCCTTTGGGGCAGGAGCTGTGCAATCTGCCCTCCACTGCAGGAGGAACAGGAATCCTCCAAATCAGATGTCTGCCCTGGAGATGTTCATCCATAATTTCTTTTGCTGCCCATGCCAGCTTTCTCTTCTTGCTGTGGCACAGTTGGTTGAATGGGAAATATTCCATGCCATCATCCTAATGCCTGCCCAGGAGAGCTGAAATTAACCCTGCTGAGAGTCCACAGAGGAGTTCCAGCTGCAGATCCCACCACCTCATCCTCCTGCCACACCTTGTGGATCCAGGTGCTTGAGACTGCCTATGTTTGTACAAGAAAACTGAGCAGGTCCAGGTCCTGGGGTGTGTCTCTGCAGAAAATCATTTATGTCATAAAGTTTCTATCATCCATCATCTCTAACTTGGTGTTGCTGTCTCCACATTTTTTTCCTCTGGGAAAGGTGATTACTTTTCAGAAAGATTTAAACCAAGCAAACTTCTTGGCTGAACCACTGAAGCTGAGAACCTGGTTGTTCCAGGCTGGGATGCTGGAGTTCACTGGTTTCTCACCTGAACTTTTGGAGGGCATCCAGCTGCATTTCCACTGATATTTTGGCCTCGCTTTCCTGACTGAGGTTGTAGAGAAGCTGAGCCTACGTGGTGTGATTCACATATTATTCCCTGGAACAGCACAAGCTCTGGAAGTGCTGTGGATACTTTTACAGGCACTTGATTTTAGCAGGCTCTGTAGTTTTAGAGTCACTTCTGAATATGGAGGGGAACGCAGAAAGATTTGAAACAAAATCCTAAATTAAAGATATGTTAAAAATACGTTTTCTGTCGTCACGTGGGGTCATGCTCAGCTGAACTCTCGCTGCTACTGGTGTACAGCACAGCCTCAATGATCCTTATTTTCCATCAGCACTGGCTGAAAATGATAGAAAATTGCAATAGATTATTGATCATGTTTTTCTCTGCATGTTGACAATCAGTGTATTAAAAGCTGATCTCTGTGATTATTACCATGAGTCAGTGAGTGCCATCTGTCTCTTGGCACTGATAACTCAGCCAAGATCAATATCTGCATCATCCTACCTTCGTGCCTTTCTTTTAAAAATTGATTTAAATTGCTCTCAGTGATTTTCTTTCTAAGAACTTTTCAGGCTTTAAGTCTCTCTATGGAGTAAGTGTATTTATAAATCCTAGAAAACAGCATTGGAATTCTTACCCATCAAAGAATATCTGCCTTATACATTTGCAACTCACCGCGCTCAAAACACAAACAGAATTTCTGAATGCAGAAACAGAGCATGTGCAGGGCAGTGGACACTTGGATCACCCAGGAAAGGCTCTGAGAGCTCTTTGGGACCCACCCAGATCTGTTTTTACAAGAAATCTTTGACACCAGCCGAGGACGGGTGCTCTCTAACATCCCATCCAGATGAGAGCCAGGAATGTTCCTCTGCCAGCCCCTCCCCACCTCTCTTCCTTGGCTGCACAAATTCCCAGTGGTTTGTCATTTGTATTTTATTTTAAAGCACAAGGCTCAATCACTCTGTGACTACTGGAAGTCTTCCAAATACCAGTTAAACCCCAGCCTGAAATAAGCAATTTTCTGCTTATTTGAAACCTTCAAAACAATGCAAGCAATCTGCTTTCACTCTGTATCATCCACAAGGCCATGGGTCACTGATTAATTTCTGTTTTTCATCTTCTAGGACTCTGCTTTGTCTCTTATCTCATATTTTATTTCCGTGCATTGTCATCATGGAAATTGTTATCGAGACTATTTTGCCTTAACTTTAATTTTAAAGGTAGTTTGCAAGAAGTGCAGCAAAATTAGAGTGAAATCAAAGGTCTTCTTCTTAAGCCAGTTTTCTTGTTCCCCTGCACAAGAGATCTGCTGTGCAAATGTGGATTTGCCACATAGCAAGGAAGGCCTGTGGTATATTTGTCATGGTGTGTTGTTGCTCTAAAGAAATTGTATATGTTATTTAACCTCTCTGAATGCAGGTTTTGCTGTAGGCCACGGCCTGTTGTGGCCAGTGGCAGAAAAACCTATCATGAATCTGCAATTTCAGTCTGTGGCAAAGCTGCCCTGGGAAGGAGCATCGTTGGGGAGCAATTTAAGGATTGAATTAAAGGCCCAGGGCCAAAATCTTCCCACCACAGGCAGGGTAAAGCTGACAATCCCTTGGAAAACGACCAGGCCTTGGAATAAGTTGCTGTGTAATGCCCCATTCATCATTATTCTGTTTTTTAGAGAATTGGTTGCAGCATCACGAGTGTACCACGAGAAGGGCGATCTCACAGCCCCAGCTGTTTTCACCACCAAAAATGCTTTTTCTCCATTATTCCTTCACAGCACGCCACCATTGTTTTCTTCTCCTGGAGCATTTCCATTTATTGTCCGGGGAAAATCTATGCTGGCAAATAATATCATGGAAAGGTCCTGAATTATTATCCCCACATTCCGTAAGTTCTCCATTTCCACGGGATTCTTGCTTATTCACGTGTGGGTAAAAAGGTTCAGAACTAGACCCAGGACAGTTAAACATCACATTTTCAGGTGGTGAAGGAAAAATGCAGCTGGAAACTGTAAGTTCACCAAGTTTATATCTAGCTGATTATTTTATTCTAATTTTAACCTGTGGTAAGCAGGAGGGGGGTGAGGATATTTTGAGTTCACTGTGGTTTTGTTCTCATGAATAGCTGGCATATTTCTCTGCCAAATGGCACTGGAGATCCATGATGGAAAAGGTTATGCAGAACCCCTCATTTCTCTTCAGAATAGATGCAGCTCTTGACTGAAGCTGGATTTAAAGATGGTGCAAGGCAGACCTTAGGGACTGAGGCTTGTCATGTTTGTCCAATTATGAAAGTTGCTAAGTGTGGAGGAAACAGCAACATCATAATCCTGAAACACAGGCAGTCGATCCACAGAATGGTGTTTTTGAGTGCTTAATAGTTAAATCTGACATGTCATGGCTGGAAAAAGTTGTTGTGAACTACATTATTCTAGATGTAAAACTCCTACATGGAAACAGGAATGAATCCAGAAAACCAGCAAAGGCTATGAAAAGGCTAAAATTGATTAAGAAAAAAAGTTTTATAAATAACCCAATGCAGCAATGATGGAGGGGCATAAGAATAATAAAATAATGAGGCAGATAAGTGCAGCAGAGAAAAAGGGTCCCAGTGCTAATAATGCAGAGGAGTTGGAACTGGAGGATCTTTAATGTCCCTTCCAACCCAAACCATTCTAGAATTCTATGAACATCGCCAGGAGGATACAACAATGTAAAAAAAAAAAAAAGTAATTTAAGCTTAATGCAACCAACAGCTTTATAATCATGAGATCTGCCAGATCATGGATCAATTTTCCAAGGGAGATCTAAATTCAAGTTGAAGAGACAAATATAAAAAATACTCTTATAAAAAGGAGTGTAAAAATAAGCAAATGTACTATTGATATATAAATGTTACAACAAAAGAGAATTTATACGTAAATACTGCAATTAAAAGATGCTGATAATGGTTTGAACTGAATGTATTTCCACTTTCATTGTTTGCATCCAGGTATTTTTTTGAGAAGTTTCTTGGAATGAGAAATGAACTGACCCTTTCCATATGACTCTTTCAGTTTTATATATAATTGGAATTGTCCACAGCATTTGGCCATTGAACAAATCCTAATGTATACTGATTGCACGTTCCTTGGAAGGTCTCCAAACCTTCTGCTTAAAAAATCCCCTGACCAACAACCCTCAAAATGTTTGGTATTTTTCTTCTACATGTGGTTTTTTTCCAGCTGTTACTTGAAACTCTGACTTGTCAAGAAATATAATGGGCTGAAGACTGCGAAATTGGAACCAGGTTGTCCAGAAATGTGTCATGGGTTTCACCTAGGAGATTAAGACATTTGTATATTTAGATGTTTACATGGAATTGTGTCCCATTTCCCACTGCAATCTGTGGATGTCCGACCATGTAATGGATGGAGTCTAGAGAATAATTTAACTGATCAGATGTGTGCATTTTCCTCAATGCAGTCTTCAAAACTCCCCAAGCTCCAGCAGTTTTACCCCTTGATTGAGTTGTCTAAAGATGGGGTCTAGATGCCATTTGGGGTAAACCTATATGGAAAAGGTGGGCATTATACAGGATCTATAAAATTATGGACTAGCAACTGGTTATCAGATGGGAAATGGAATCCCAAAGAAAACAAATTCCTCTTGGCACAAAAATATGGTGCCTTGATACCTATATTCAGGTAACTAAACTAAATATCAGATCTCAACATATAAGGATCACAGACACTTGGTTTTACATGGAGATGTGAACACTGAGACTTCTGAATTTTATCCTGAATACCACCAGAGATCATCATTAATAATAAAAAAAAAGAAAGCTATAAATCATGGTGTTCCTAACAAGGTCATACGTTTTCACACAGGTAATGAGTTTTTCAGCACGGGTGTTTGTTTCTTTTGCCAGAATTCATGGATTATTTAGTTTAATATGTGAAGATTTTACCATTTCCTAGCTGGTCTTGGAAGAGAGATTATAGAATTCCAATAACAGGAAAATATATTAAAAAGAAAATTCAGGAAAAAAAAATACCATGGAGACATATTCCAATCACGATACTGCACTGTTAGGTTTTACTCCCAAGTATTATCTCATGCGGAATTTGATGGTGCATCAGATGAAATGAGGCTGAAATCAAATCACCTGGGCTTCTGCAACTCACTGACCTTTTGAAATATGTAGCCAAAGAAAGTACTGAGGTTTGTCTTGTTGATCTTATTGTTATAGAGATGTGAACCATCATCCCTCATGGAGCAGGGATGGACCAGATCCCCTCCAGAGGTCCCTTCCAGCATCAACCACTCTGGCATTCTGTGAATGAGCAGAGTGTAGAACAATGAAATTGTTCAGAACATATGAAAAATAATTTTTTGTGTATAAAACATAACCTGGGAAAAAGTTTAAGATAAGATCATGAGAAAATGGAACAAAGAGATGAAGATGTTTCTCCTCACTGCCTGCTGAGAATTTTCTATCAGCTTGTAAATGGTGATTGAAAAGAAGATAATGAAAGTCTCTGAGATTGAAAACAAGCAGGGTTTTTTCATATGCTAGGACAGGAGTGAGATGAGGTATCAAAGGAGGAAGACAACAGATCAATAACCCACAGTTACGGAAACTTGGAGGATTTTGGATTTGGATGCTCCCAAAGCAAGGTAACCAAAATAACAAGGCAAGGTTGTGTAGCTTAAGATCTGAGATAGAAGAGGTGATAAGAGCCCAAATGAGATCTGCCCTTCTGTGGATGGACAAGAAAAGTAATATTAAATAATATATTATATGGAATAAGGTGGAATGATTCATGACATGAAAGTCTTTCCCAGTAACAAACAAACCTTGGAAACTATGGAATTTTGCAGCTCATCTCTAGTTCCTCAAAGGGAGGTGAAGAGGAAAAACCTCTCTGAGCAGGGTGAAAACCCCGAGAGCACAGGTCTGTGTGCCACCTGCACAGGGGCAGGAGCTGGAAAATGAGGCAGAGTTGAGAGGTAGAAGGGGAATCCTGAGATGAGGGATGCTGTGAGTCATTCTGACACACCATTAATTATATTTCCAAGCTTGGAGTGAGGTTGTGTCCATCCTGCATATTTTTTAAGGTGGAAAGTGGTGGCATGAGCCTGTGTGTGCTTCAACAAGGCTTCCAAAGGGATTTAGGTGAGTCTGGAGTGATTCCTTATGGATGAGCTACATTCCATCCTCTCTCAGGAAGAGAAAGAGTTCTGGGAAAATGTGCACTGAGTTTGATGTAAAGCTCAGGATGCACATCACCTTTAGCTGTTGGAACCCTGGAGGCTGAAAATTTCAGGGTTTCTGTTCTGACAGGCACTGAGCCTCAAGCAAGCACTACATTTGACCTGAACCCGTGGAACAGGCTTCCAAAAATTGAGTGATAGCACTGGGATTATGGGGGTGTAATTTGAATAATATTGTGGGATCTCACAGGGTGAAAAACTTAGAATTTAGTGCTTTAGTATATAGTAATATATATTGGGCAATATGGAGGATTTAAGGCATTGTCTTTCTTCTTCACCTTCTTCTTCTTGGTTTTGGGTGTTGTTTTTTTTTTTTTTTTAATTGGGTGAAAAAGTCCACATTGCAGGACTTGGGTGGTCGTTATTGGGTCAAAAGTATAAATAATATGAGTGTCAGCTCATTATTGGGTGATTAGCACTTAAATAACCTTGGAAAGAGTTAGGGGCATCCATTTTACCACCATTTTCTGCCTTGTTAATTAGAACTCACAGCTCGTGAGGCTGTACTATAGATAAGAATTAATAAACACCGAGTCTGAACATGAAAACCCTGACTCCCACATATTAATCCCAGCTCTAACACAAAGAAAAGAAGTGAGGAAATCAACATTTGGCCATGTGAAAATGAAGGAGCAGCTCTTTAGGGTGAAGTTGGTACTTCCAGGGAATGGTTTGCATCACCTGTCTTGGATGCTGTGCTGGGACAGTGCAATTCCCATCTTCCAGTACCTTCAGGCCACAAAAATGTCGTCCTTCCACTTCTCCAGGATGAACAACCCCAATTCTCTCAGCCTCAGCCCCCAGAAGGATTCTTTATTTTATTTTATTTTGTAACACTATTACAATGGTAACTGTGTTTAATAAACTGTGTTCTACTTCACCCCAAACCTGCAGAATTATCACAGAGATCACAATTATGGGAGGTGGTGCTAAAGCAGCTAAAGTCTTGCCCAGGCTTCCTGTTCTTCAACACATGCAGATATAAAGAAACATGGGGCAGATAGAGTTTTCAAAGCAGACTCTAAGATGGTGTCAGAAACCTCTCAGTTTCCTCCTTTTCACCTCTGTAAACTGGATATTCAAGTGCTCTTGGGTAAGATCTCCCTGTCTGCGACTAATATGAAGCATATGTGCAGAGAATACACTGCAGAAACAGTTCAAGAACATGTTATTCTAGGAGAAACATTATTTATGCGATCCTGCCAAAGATATCAAGACTTTTGGTTACTGGCAATGTATGTGCTCACTGGACAATTCAGTACCCACCACTGTGCAAGCAAAAAATCCTACAAAACATCTTTATCATTTAGGACTCCGCATTAGGGCTTATTATCCCCTTCTTTCACAGATTTTATGGTTATAGTGAGACACTCAAAATGTTTATTCTGGAAAAGTCAATGCAAATGAGCCTTTAGAAGACCAAAAGCTGAGCCTCAGCTACACTGTGAGACCCTGAGCCCTAGCCTCTCAAGAACTCTGATTCCTGTCCTCAATGTGAGTGAAAACAGTAACTGGAGAGTTTGGGAGTTCTGCTGAGTGCATGGAAGGACAAAATTGTGAGCCTTGAGCCCCAGGCTGTCCTCACCCTCTCTCCAGACCATGCAGAAATGGTGCAGCAAGTCACAGAAGTAATTTCACCGTTGCTTGCTATTTAACTTTTGTTTGTAACTATAGCTTTTGGCATAAAGATTCAGAAAGAAAACTTTGGGAAGTTTTGTGTGAGTTAAAAAGTGTTTCTCTTCAGGAACCAGAGAATCCAGCTGCCCATGAACTGCTGGCCACCTTGCACAGGGTACGAAGGGCTGAGGTGGAGTTCTTCAATTTTCACAGTGTGGCTGCAGATTGCACCCGAGGACAAAAGGGTCAAGAGATAAGGGCAGACAGGGAGCATAAAAACATTGGGAACCCCAGAGCTGGAAAAACAAAGTGCACCTTCAAAATCCAAAGCAATAAATAAAATAGCAGGCTGCAGGAACCTTCCACAGAAAAAAGTTACAGGCATGGACACAGGGAACAGAGAAATTGTTTAGTTAAATCTCAGTAGATATTGAACAGAACTGAAAAGACCTCCAGAAATTTATGAAGTTCATAAACCAGAAAGTCAGGTTAGTCTTGTACTAAAATAATAGGGCTTATATTTTAAAAATTGGATTTTTTTTTTAAGTGAGCCAACAGCAGTGCATCATCTGTTCTCCTGATGAGGAAATGAAGGACCCTGCATCAAGAACAAGTAACATTGTGTGGTCAGCAAGAGACCCTTTTGGAAGTGGTTTGTCCTGTCAGCCAGTGGTTTTATGCTATCAAGAATTCCAGTGACCTTTCAAGTTCTCTGGGCTTCAGGAAAGCACTGAAGTGAGGGAAAAACTAAAGTTAATGTTGGTTCAGTGCTGTCTAATGATGAGGAAACATCCCATGAAAATATAACACCTGTGTGAGTTCAGTTTTCCAGTATCACAAGAAAGACAAGCTAGTAAATAAACAATAGGACAGGAATGATTAATTATTCACAGTACAGTCAAAGTTGTTTTAATAAAGTCAGACTGAGGCTAAAATGTCTGGGAGACAAGACTGCAAGTTCTGCGTGTGGGAGGGGAAAAATTTGTCTGCCAAGTGGCAAATGAGGCACTGATAACTTTCTCAATGGGAGCTATTGCAAAACAAAAACCAGTGAAACTTTTGGATGTACATGGAGAACCTTCAGGAGAAGATGGGAAGTGACCTTGCCTCTATAAACTGCTCCATTTAAAACTTGTTAAATGATGTGTCCAGCTCTGGAGCACATTTCAGAAAAATCATCTAAACAATGGAGAGGGTTCAAAGGAGAACTGCAAACACAATCCAGGCCAGGAAAGCAAATCTTTCACTACGAAGCCTAAGAGGCTGAATTTTTTCATCAAGAAAGTCTAAGGAACAACATCATCCCATGAAAACCACTGCTGGTTCACAACCTTAATGACTCTACCTGGAACTGCCATCCCCATCTCTTTGAGAAGGCTGGAAAATGTTGCAGCATGCTTCATATGTGGCTTTCCAGCAGGTTAAAATAGAAAATGAAAACAAACACTGCCACATTAACACCTTGAAGAATTTGGATTCAACTATGTGTTGGGGTAGGATGAGGCAGCAGAAGTTTCCATCCAAATCTTGCACGGTATTGGGTATCCACATGGCAGGAGATATTCTAGAAAAATTCTAACCACCCACCTTACTTCTTTCTGTGACCACAATATATCCCTGACATCACTGCTTTTTAGGAGTAGAAGCTACCAAATGTAAAAAGAAAAATTCAAACTGCCAATCCACTGGAAAATCTGAAATAAACCTGCATTTAACTGATGTAATTTTATTCAATTTGCATATTTACTCCCCATCTCGGTCCTGTTTCAGATTCCTCACATCGCACAGAGAGAGAGTGAGTGTTAAAAAGACTGGGGGCTACATTTGGTAAAATTATTATTTGAAATAACTAATCACAGTCCCAGTTCTGTCAGCTGGGTGAGGTGGAATTGCTCTTTTCAGCCATTGCAATTCCTTGGCCATGAAAGCCAAAATGGTTGTAACAATTTGATGACCTCTACATGATTTCAGGGTGGTGGACACCCAGGACAAGGTTGGTCTTTCACCTCTGTGGCACCCCAAGGACTACAACCTAGAGGGTGCTTTGGTATACCCAGAGGGATAGCCCCTGATTTTGAAAGCAGCCATTTAGGAAGCCCAGCTGAGCTCAGTTAATGTTCAAACCTCAGACAATTTGTGCAATGATGTCAGCCAAAACTTCTGCATGTGCAGAGAACAATGTCCAGCTGTTTCTTTTTCATTTTCCTTGAGCTTCCCTCTCTCAGATAAACTGACATTTTGCCTTCCACCATAATCCAAGCATAATTCTCATCTGAAACACGCACAGTTGGGCCAAACTTTGCAATAATAATTTGTTGGATTACTAGCTTTCCACTCCTAACTATTTGTTAGTCTGGTTCAATGGTGGAGGATAATTGAAGGAAACAGGATTACACCCTAATCCAGCTGTTTTGCTAATAGAAGTGTCACTCCTCTGTGGCAGTGGCAACTGTCCCTGATTTTAAGGAGTCCAGCTGTGCCTCAGGAGGCTTGGAAAGGTCTGAATTCCAGGACAGCTGAAAGCCCTGTAGGTGCTCTCTGCATTCATGCTGTAAATGTTGTCCAAGCTACATCCAGGCTCAAACTTGCCAAATCCTGTTATTTGTCTTGTCTTCCAGGCCAGGGGAAATCGTCCAGACTCACTCTTCTTTTCCTCCCACCTCCAGTGATCCAGTCATCATGGAATAGTGAATTAATTGCTGGGACACAATTCATGGAACACTCTTGAGCCCCCGTTACTCATCAGCTGAGCAGAGACACATCCTTCCAGAACACAGATCTTTCCCAGTGCAAATTCCCAAATCCCTTCTCATTGTACTTTTTTTCCATCATAAATGTCTCATTCACCCACAAGCTGGAGCAGTTTAAGAGGCAAAAGTCTAAAGGTTTGCCTTGGGAATTCCTTGGCAGCTGAAGTCCACCCTGAGGAGTTCTGCTGGATGCCATCAGTCTAAGGAGCTTCTCCCCTCGCTTTCAGGGCAGGTGAAGGGTCTGGGGAGGAGATTCCCATCTCCTCTCCTACCCTGCAAAGGCAAAAAAGAGATGCAGGGCCACTACAACTTAAAAAAGTCATCCACCATCTAATTCCATGGTTTTGTAACCCAGCTGATCTTGATCCATGATCAGCACTCTTACATGGACAGGAAATGAGTGCTGAAATGATTGTTGACCTTTTCTCCTTTCCCTGGAGCTGGTGGATGCACTATCCCACATTCTGGGAGAAATCTTGTTGGAGTGAGAGCTGTGGGAGGGAAATGACTGCTGTTTGAGTCAAAGCAGGCAACTGACTGCTTTTTCCTTTTTCTTCCTTGTTTAGAAGGTCTTTGCCATTGAGTGCCAGCCTTCCTTCCATTTTTCCACCCTTCCTGAAGACACACAAGTCCTCCTACCACGTAATCCATGGGATAAAGTAGGAATGCAGAGCAGGGATGAGTCTCTGAAGCCCACAAACTCCTGCAAGTCTCTCAAAAGCATTCAATTGAAGCCATTCTTCCTCTTCACTGGTATTCAGAATTCAAATTCCTATGCCTTTCCTGACTTGATTGTCCCTGGGTTTTGCCTTATGAGCCTTGTTTCTCAGAATCTCTTCTTTCTTTTAACCAATCTTATGGCAAATGGCAACGTTTTTCTTTTTATTTTTAATTCATTTTCTGGGAGCTGGAGAGATCAATGCAATCCTTTCTGGGTCTGTGCTGCTAACAGCAATGAGTACAGACAAAGCATTTGAACTACTCATGGATATCCTGAGAGTCCCACTGGACGAAAAAGCTCGGAAAGCTGTGTCATATAACACACACACTCATTTCTACTGCAGAATATAAACACTGAGCCAGGAATTACTGAGACCTCTACAAACCCTGGTAGGGGGTGTAATTGTCCCAGCCTTCAATGGCTGAAGGGAATGAATGCACAAATTGAGGGTGTGACACAGCTCTCTCCGTGCCACACTGGCCATTGTGGGCTCCTCTCCCATTGTCTTTTCCCATTTGTTAAAGGAAAGTTTCTTCCCAGCTGGCTGAGACACACCACAACACCCTGTGCACATCCAAAATCTATTTCTGTCCCAGCCAAAGAGTTTATTTTAAGGTTTGAGTTTCCCCTGGATGTGACCCCTGACTCCAGTTTACCCACAGGATGGGGACTGCGGGGCAGGGATGGCACAAACAGGTCTTAAACCACTGCAGAAAGCTCTACAAGAGCTCATTCAGTGGCAGCATCACTGGTTTATGTCCTGCTGCAGCATCAGTGTGAACACACCCAGGGAGGTGCTACCTCACCCTTACAAAGCACAAACACGTAAGCACTTAAAACTGGAGTCTTATTTCCTAATGACATCAGGAAGAGATGGGAAAATAGGAGAGAATTTAGTGGGGATCATTTGCTGCTGCTCAGATGGGAATGGAGTCACACAACAACAAAACTGAGAGACGACTTTGAAAAGGCCAAAAGTTTTAAAGGTTACTGGATCTCAGCTTTGCTTTTCTTATGGAAAGCTGGGACCCAATATTATTTATAGACTTTTTTTTTTTTTTTTAAGTTGTGCATCTCTGGATTTTTGGCAAACTTTCTATACTTCATGGTGCTGCACAATTATGCTTTTCTGCAAGGAAGGAAAATGGCGGTTCCTATAAAAATACACATCATTTGTATTGATTTATAATTTATGTAGAATTACTCCTGCAAGGAATAATTAATCCATTCCCAGATGTAATGGAAGGAATAACTAATCCATTCCCCACTTGGTCCTGAAGAAATGGGCTAGGTTTTGCTGATAATTTCTGTCACAAGGAAGCATTGTAGTTTTGTGTGTGAGAGTTTACTTTGAGGTAAAGGTCTGGTCAATGTGGTCAATGGTGTCTCTGTTGTTGAGCATCCAGTGTGGATTTATAAACAGAATTCCATGCCAAAAGTGCCTGTTTCTTTCCATTGATTGCAAGGGAAGCAAGTAAAAGTAACAGAATAGGAAGTGTCTTAAGTTAGATGGGGTAAATGCTACTATTTCTAAGGATTTTCTCTTTTTTAAGTGATTTTCAATAGTTATCCCTTGGTCCAAGCTTTGAGTTTTCTACTCCTGTAAGCAAAGGAGGACAAAACCAGCCAGGGTCATGAATTTGCAGCAAGCTGGAAAAATACAGCTAAGAGATAATTATCAATGGTTCATGATCAAAACTGAGGATGGGATGGAGGCAGAGGCTTTGCTGGGATCCTGTTCTGGTGGGATATTTCCCATTGGTTTATGCTTGGAGTGATGGAGCAGGGAGCAGGAGTTAAAGTCCCAAGCATTATTGAGTTAAAAGGGGCAGCTGTACTCTGGAGGCACAAGGTTAGCATTAAGATGAACCTTGAGGATTGTAAAATTGGTCTGAAGTATAAAGGAGATTCTCTACCAAGACAATTCACTGTACTACAATCATAAAACATCAGATAAAGAATCACATTAACAGAAGTCAAGAGAACCAAAAGGGGAAAGTTTGCAAGAAAATTTGATCAGCCTATAAAAATAAGATGGATAACCTTTAGAACTCTTCCAAATTTTTTAGAGGAAGGGAATAAATCTTTTACAATACCCATGTTGTTTAGCTTTTATTACAAGGGAGATTTGGAAAATTTGGATGTTTGCACCGGAATCAAACATCTAAAGGAGTGCAGGAATCCCCATCCTGCAGTGATGTCTGAGGCAGCCCAGAGGAGCTGCTCTCAGGGGGATTAAGTGTAACTGGAGATGCAGGGGAGACTCAGGAACTTCTAAGGATGATCCATTTACTACGAGTTTCTGGCACAGCTTTCTGTGAGAGATACAAGTGTTCTGCCTGTGGTGGCTTTGTTTGATTGCCTAATTTCTGCAGCCTGTATCAAATGCTGAATTCCTTTGCTGCTGCAATGTGATCTCACAGATCTGACCACTCCAGCTGACACTTCCCAGGCTGTGGCTGTGTGATAAACCTGACAAAGTTCACCTCAAGGCTTTTTTCTGCTTGGGAAATAGGTCACAAGTTTCACCTCAAGATCTCCCTTTTATTTTCCCTATCAGTTCAACATCCAGTGGCCTATAACCCTTGGCAGTTAAAAGAAATTAATTATTCTGAAGAAGTCTCTGATGTTGAATCAGCACCTTGGACTGTGCCAAAGACAAGCTGTGAGCCTGAGCAGCAGAGCCAGGGGGAAACAGAGCACACAGCACACACAGTGATCAAATCTGGTGACAAAACTCATGGAAATCACATTAAATCTCCCCCCTGGAAACAACCAAATCATCAGCATTGCTCTCATGGAACTTTGCAGCTCAGGGCAGCAGCAGCTTGGACTGTGCTTTAAAAAAACAGGCAAAATCTGGTCCATACTGAAAATATTCCTATAGCAGTAACAATGGTTTATTCACCTCCTGTGTTTGTGGTGAATTACCAAGGCTTTCATTAGCACAGTCACTGGTGTGTCATGCCCCGTATTCCTGGCAGACTTGGTATTTTATGTAACACAATGTGCGAGGCAAAAAAAAGGAAAAAAAAAATTGGTCAACCTCCCAGTGATGCACTAGGCACAGGAAATTCAAAAGGACAATTGTTGCTAAATACGTACACATAGAAAAATGAATAATACTTGGAGTTTAATCCTCAATGTGGTGGCGTTTTCAGAGATTGAGAAACAAAATATTTCATAAGAGGACTTGTTTAAATAAAAAAGTTTAAATAAAAAAGTGTTTGAGAAGGTTTGTTTGGAGGAAGACAAGATTTTCTTCTATTTTATGGTAAGGGCTCATACCCCCTTTCTCACAAAAATGGCTTTCCATCGAAGTGCATTGATGTTTGTTTGGTTAATATCTATCATCGATATGAGAAGGGTATTTATTAATATATTTATGCAACTTATATTAATTAGTTTGTTGCTGCTATCAGCAGAGTGTGTGGCTATTCTTTCCTGCATAAGCTTGGGGAGAAAAAAAATGCTGAGTTTGGAAGAATTTGTCTGAATTTTGCCTTCTGAAAGAAGATGTTTATGATGAGAAGAGACAACTTTTCTGTTCCTTTTCCCTGGCACTCCATGCTGTGTGTCAGAGAACAGGCAGTGGTGAAGACATCATGGTCCACAATGTTGCATCCTCTGGAGAGATGCTGTTGTCAAACTTGGTGGCACAAGGGAATCAAAAGCAAAAAAAAAAAAAAAAACAACCCTCTGCTTCCTTGGACAGGCTGGTTTAACAGTTGTCTGGGAAATTCTCTTTTGTGTCTGGGTTGAAAGATAGTAATCTTTATTATTTCATGTACCAGAAGTGTCAAAAAAAGGGCAATATCAGTCCTGTCACTCTTTGGCAGCTGTGCAGCTCTCATGACCAGAGAATTGGGATTTCCAGAGAAAGGCAAGTGCTCACTCTGGGGCTGGGCAGCCCAGGCAGCCTAAAAAAGTTGTTTAAATGGAGGCAGTGCAGTGTAAATGTCTTAAAATCCAGGGCTGTGATCACACTCTGAAAATGCTCACAATGAGCATTCATTGAGGGGCAGGCAAAGGACACCAGAGCACCTGCAGCCTTTTCATGGTAAACATCTACAGCTGGGGACAAATGCCACCCATGTGGCTTTGTTGTTTTTGTGATGAAAAACTGCTGTGCTGACAAATTTCTCACTGCATTATAGATAGGGAATATCTATAGGGAAGTCGAGCGGGGTCTTCTTCTTTCAGAGGAGAAAACAACTTGAAACTGGAAGCAAGTTCACTGAGGAAATTTATGAGTGATTTTCTCTTCAGATGCCTTCAAAATCTCCTCCAAGAGAAAACAAATCTTAAATCATCTTTTCTATCAATCTGGGCTAAATCGATTGGTGATGTGAGTATCAGCCTCTGCTGATATTGAATTTCTTTTAATTTAATTGTACAAACAAAGATCTTGTTCATTTTATACTCACTGATAAGCTTTTATCTTCTATTGTTTTATTATGATCTGGAGGGAAAAAGAAAAATTTAAAAAAGGAAAATGAGGACCAGAAACAGGGAAATACTGTAGCAAGGAGGCTCAATATATCCATATGTAGTGAATTTTTTTAAAAAAATCCATCAGAGGAGAATTGTATTATCTAGGTGAACATGAAGGAATGTACAGACACTTTTTGTGTATAAGAAATGGAGAAAATTGATCAGTCTTCAGAACCTGCTTTAATTTCACTGAATCAGGAAGTACCTAAATGAAAATTCACCATGAGAACTTTCTGCCTTTGGATTTTGCTTGTTAGAAGGTGACATCCCATCTTGCCTCCCAAAAGAGCAGGTGACTTGTCTGGTTGATAAATAACTGCTGATGGCCCTAGAAGACATCATCAGGACTCTAGAGGAGTTTGTGAGGATCCAGATCCAGCCTCACAAAGGAATTTCAGTGTCCAGCTCCATGGGGTTATTGCAGGCTCTGAGTTTTCCTCCCAGGGTGTCTTGTTCCACTGTGGGGAACTGCAGAGAGAGTTCTCTTAAAAATGGATGGTTGGAAATGAAATTAAGTCCAATGAGGAATGAAATCAAGCCAACACTGTATCTGAGAACTGCTTACTGGTAATGGAAATGAGAAGGAAAAGGAGTCACCCTGTCTTAGCTTGGAAAGACAAGTGTCTGCCAGAGAAAAGCTGGAGCTTCCCTTGGAATAGAGAATGTAAACCCCTCCCTCTGAATTATTATAATTTTGAAATTAAGGGGCTTTCAGGCAAAGATATGGGAATAGGAATAACAATTCTGTACTAGGAATATTAAAAATGTGGTAGTATAGAAAAGCAAACGAACAAAAAAAGAAAAACCCTGACAGAATCAGAATATGACCTGACACCCTGCTGGTCAGGGTGTTGGCAGCAGTCCAGTTAAGTCTTCCAGCAGTGACAGATGTGGTTCTGTTGGAGCAGAGATGATCCTGTAGAAGGGTCCAGTGGTGGTGAGATGGGTCTGGTCTTCCTCTGGGAATCCAGTGCAAACAGTCTGTGCTGGTGTTCTCAATCCCAGGTTTTATCCAGGTTAATAATCCAGTGCAAACAGGCTGTGCTGGTGTTCTGGATCTCAGATTTTATCCACGTAGAACTGCTTGGCTCCTTCCCCTGGGTGGAGCATCTCCCCATGGGATGATGGAATTGTCTCAGCCATGCAGTGAGCCTCAATGGCCCATGAACAGCAGATATTCCCCTGGAGGGAGGATGGGTCCTGGCAGAGATAAAGAACACTGCCCCACCTGGTTTAACAGCTGGCCTGTTAGCAGAAGATACCTGCCCCCTCCCTCCCGGAGTTATGAGATAAAGAAAAAGACCTCTTCAACCAGTTTCAACAGATTGGGAATAGAATAACCCTTGCATTGCAACCCAAGACACACCCAAACAAAAGAGGGCTAGATGAGACAGAAAAGAAGGAAAGGGAATTGAAGAGAGAGAGAAAACAGAGAGTAAAAGGGGATGTTACCCCCAGCTGATCAGGGAAGAGCTGTCGGTGTCCAGGCAGCCTGTGCAGCTCCACGGGTGTGGCTCCTCTGGTGATGGCACCGCACACGCGGTCAATGAGCCCTCAGACAGGAGGTGCAGGACCCTGGACAGAGCCATGGTGAGGATGGCAGCAACGGGCTGAGTCAGGGCAGCACGGTTGAGTGCAGGCAGCCCAGGCAGGGACGCAAGGCTGAAGTGGCAGGGTTGGTCAGGGACACAGGGAGGTACGGCAGGTGTGAGGGTGTGGCCATGATATTTCTAAGTCTAAGAGATTTTAGCCTGCTGGCAGCTGCAGAACCTTTCCCAAGAGAAAAAACTCTCAAGAAAGCTTCTCAAAACAATCTTAGCACAACAACCATCAATTCTCAAAACAATCCTTCTCCATGTGGTGTTGTGCCGTTTCTTTGACTGGGAATTGAACCCGGGTTGTGGCGGTGAGAGCACCAAATCTTAACCACTACACCATTTGAGAAAGGGTTGTTTTGAGAACTGATAGTTGTTTTGCTAAGATTGTTTTGAGAACTTTTCTTGAGAGCTTTTTCTCTTGGGAAAGGTTCTGCAGCTGCCAGTCTCTCTCTGCTGCCCATTGATGGGGACCTTTTCATGACCTGTTTGGAGAAGCCCCTCCATAGTGTTTCCTACTGACTGCCTCATGTGAAGTGTTGCCTGGCTGACCCCGCAAGTGGCACCTGTACAGTCCTTCCCTTCTTCCCCCATCATGTCTCTGACAACCCTGACAGCCAGGGTTGAGACTAAATCAAAACCAAACTGGCTCATCACACAGGGAGCAAATCCAGTTGAGCAGCTCAGGAGGGAATTTTCATCAGCTGGCATATGGAGCATACGTAGATGCTGAGACTGGCTGATAGTGAATCCCCTGGACAAGGAGAAGTGTGTGAAATACTCCATCTTCCCTAGATTTAGGAGTGTTAAATCAGGGATAAAGCCTCTCCCAGTTTGCTTGCACTGACGGGTGTTTGTTGTGATCAGGCAGCTCCTGCAGAGAAATTTCCAAGCATCTTTACCTTGACTCAATTTCCACCCTGTACTTTTTACATCAGCAGCATGGAGGGGCTCTGCTTCTATCCAGAAAGTGATTTGAGCCCAGGAAGCAGCTCCTGAGTGTTGGTGCAAGTCTGCTGAAGTTGGAAAGTGTTATTCTTACAGGAGACTCCACCTGTGAACTACAACTTTCTGAATGTTTTCTACCCATCAGTGCTCAACTGCTTCCCATCTCTGAGATGTTTTAGGCAGGACACATGGATCCCCTGGCTCTTTCCTTCTCCATGGCTTTGCTGTCCTCCGTGGTGATGAGAGTGATGATGGCTCAGAGGGATGAAAGTCCATGGGCTGAAGTGGGAATTTCTGCTGTCTCTGAAACTGGAGGCAAAAAAAAAAACTTCCTAGAGCTGCTACTTCCCTGCTAAAAATCTTGTCTGGCAGGATCACAGCATAACTAATTCTTCTTAAGAGAGGAGTAATTGTATTTTGCTGAACTTCCTCTGGTTCTTTCAATCATTTGGCTGCTGGACTTGAGTTTACTCCTTCTGCCCTTAGACTCTGACTGTTCCTTCACCTTAGAGGAAAATTCCCAGAGATTTCATCTTAGCCAAGACCAAATTTGAAGCCACTGACATTTGTTTTTTGTTCAAAAAGCAGAAATCCTGAGCAATCTGACGTGTGGGATCACAGAACAAAGCCTCCCACTTCAACGAGTACATTTGTTTTCTGAATGAAATGCTAAAAGACATTTGTGCTACAGGCCTCCAGAATCTGATTTGTTTCACACAAAAAAAGGAGTCAGCCCCGAGATCCTGGCAATGAAAAACCCATTCCTGTGAGCTTGATTTTTCACTCAGCTCTTTCTAGTGTAACTAAATCAAGGAGAGGTTGAGAATACTCTGGTCTAAATCATTTGTGAAGAAACATCCCTCAGCTAAAAAGCTCCTTTTTCCTTCTTGTTCCCAACAGATCTGTTCTTAATTGCCTGTCTTAAACACTAACATAAGCTTGGAAATTATCTCTATTTCTAGAAAAATCCAAACCCCACCTTCAAGTCAAAACCATGCCCAGAAAAGCTGCCTGCACAAACCCGAGCTTATCTGACATTAAGGAAATTGGATTTTATCCTTTTTTTTGGGCTTCTGGTGGTTTTGGGGTCTGAGTGTACTTTGCTTACTTTACCAAGCACTGTGGTCTTTAAAATCAGCCTGAGTAACATGGGATGGAGCTTGGTTTTTGGAAAAGTGATGTAGTTGATTGGTGAGTTGGGCACCAGTTAGATTTGTATTGTGGTGGACATTTCTGAAGAAGTCCAACTGATGTGTGCTTCCTCTACTCACATTTTCTCTCCCTTTTTCCCTCATTACACTCACACCTTTGTATAATTTTATTTGTCCACAATTCCCTCTATTTGTGCAGAATATTTGTTCTTTTGTTGCCATCACCTTCTGTTTCCTCACTTGGAGGTTTTTCTATACACAGGAAAAGTCTGTCTTTTCTCCTTTATTTGTATGTATTCCCTGTTGCTGTCTTTAATTTATTTCAGTTTTTTTTTTTTTTCTTTTCTGTCTGAATGACCATTTTGTTAAGTTACTGTGATGCCAAGTTCCAAAATAATTGAATTAGAGGTTGGTAACATTTATGAAAAGACAATTGGAGAGATTCAGGATGAAAATTCAAGTGTGAGGTGACCAATGGGTTCAACACCAAGATGGTGCCCAACCTGCTACTCTTGAGTTACATTTAATGTTTGTGTTGTTCACATAAAGATCTGGCTTCCCTGGTGTCCTGTCTCCAGCACAGGCCAGTCAGGGATAATCAGAGGAGTCTGCAGAAATCAGGAGAGCATTTTTCAATACTTCTCCAGTCTGTTTTCCCACCTCCTGAAAGTTTTCCTTGGAGGGGTTCCTCCTCACCTTATCAGTACTGATACAGAGGTGGCTTGGTCATCCAGTTCCTAATTGTAGGAAGAGGTGAGTAAAGAGGGAGTTTCCTGTGGGCAGGGGAGACCATCTGGGCAGCTCCATCCCACAGAGGCCAATTTGGGACATGTGGAAACTCTTGCAAACTGCTCAGAGAGCTCTGCTGTGTCAGTTGCCTGAGGTGTGTGATGCATGCCCTGCCTGGGTCTTGGGCATCCTCTTGGAAGGACCAGAGAAGCTGATCACTGAAGATTGCTGTCTCAGACAGTGTTTGCAGTAAATAAAAAGTTCCACTGGACAGGATACAACTAGAATCAACTGTATCTTACATTAAAATTCCACTATGTTCCACTATTGGGCTAAATTTGATTTTTGATTTGTCTGTCACATGGTTTGTCAGTGAAGTCCCACTGTAATTAGAAGGGTAAACCCAGTAATTAATTTTTTCTTGTTTCTTTACCTTTTCCTTTTTCACTGGTACAGTCCTGTTGTGTAAGTGTATCATAAAACAAAAAGGAAATAAAATTGGCTATGTGAAAAATCAAGAACATCTGATGCCTAGGAAGAATAAGAACTTGGGCATGTCAAGCTGCAGACATCTGGGTTTTTATTTAAACTGTTTTCAGCTCTGTCACTGAATCATCTTTTGAAAACCAAATATATTTTTAAAACACCCTTATTGGCTGTCTAATACTATCCAGGTGTGTATTCGATTTTTTCCTTCTTACTGGCACGTTGTCCAAACGAAAAAGCCTTGAATTAATTTAAATACAATTCAGAAGATCTTACCAGTGCATTAAAGAAAGAACAGGAAAAAAAAAGAGGAGGCAGAGAAGTAGGCTGCTTTTAAACACCCATCCTTCAAGAGCTGCGCCTGGGGAATTATTTCCTGCCTCTGGAACAGATTTTGCTTGGTTTGAAGTCGGAGCAAACCCCGGGGTTTACAGCTGGACACACCCGCAGCTGCAGGGCAGGCAGGGGTCTGAGAGCTCAGGGGTTAATCCGAGCCGTGTGCCCGAGCCCCGCCGAGATAAAAGCAGGCACTCAGACCTTTTGCTCCGAGAGAGGCTCTGGCACTGCCGAGAGGTTCATTTTGTCTGCAAAACCAAGCATGTAATTTCCCTTCTCCCTTGCTGTCCCCTCTGTCTGCCCAGTGCTGTGGCTCAGCAGCAGCAGAGGCTCCCTGGTGACAGCCAGGACAGCTGAGCTGACCTTCAGCAGGCTGCTGAGATGGGCTTTCACTGCAGACATGGGATAAGGAACCCCCAAATTGCCTTTT
>VZSR01002014.1:1073087-1126981 GCA_013398615.1 Brachypodius melanocephalos
CCAGTTATAAATGTTCTGGCTGGAGGAGAGTGGGGAGATGCCCCTGGGGATAGTGAGGGCAGCAGCTGTTCTTCTCCCTTGTGAGAAAGAACTAGAGAGGAAAAGAAAGGAAAGCAAATCCATTCATTTCCCAGTGACCAGCCTGGAGTGCCTGGGCAGGGGAGGGCTGAGGGGAACCTGGGTGTGAGCCCAGGGCACGGGGGAGCAGCAGCAGAGGGGCTGTGCTCGTGCAGAGCTGATTCCAGTGGGGCACATCCCGAAACCACAGCACGAGGTGCCTCCTTCAGCAAAGAGCTGACAAGGAGAAACCACAGACCTGCTTTTATTGTTATGGTTTTCAACCTGAGGACAAGGAGGGGAGGCTCAGGGCTGGCATCCCTGCCAGCTGCTCTGTCTTCCAGCCCTTCTTGTGGATAGCGAGGTGTGGATTCCCTGCTCAGAAAAGGAATAGAAAGAGACAGAGCGCTGCTTGTTTGACAAGCAAGGGAAGAGGGTCTGGATGTGTGTGGCTTTGTCCTCTGTTCTGACCCTCCCCTGCTTTTGGAGAGGTGTTTCTTACAGCAAAAGTGTGGTGGGGGCAGTGAAATGGAGTGAGTGACCATCCAGTGCTCCCAGTGCACACTGGGTGGGGTTGCATGCCTGAACTGGGATTTCTCCTGCCTGAACTGGGATTTCTCCTGCCTGAACTGGGGTTTCTCCTGCCTGGCTGCAGGTCCTGCCCTGAGGGACCAAGCTGAGAACCCATTTCCACTGGCTCCTCTCTAATCCACAGAGATGGAGAGACAAAGAGAGTCACTTCCACCTTTATATCTGTTGAGTTGCTCCCAGAGACACCCAGCTTCTCTTTGCCATACAGAAGCTCCAGGCTTGGAAGCCTCTGCTAAGAATCCAAAATTAAGTAAGAAAAACCCATGTATTTCTCACTGCACAAAGGAGAAAAAAGGAAACACAATCAAATGAAGCACAAAACCCAGCCATGGGCACTACAAGGCTGAGGAGAAAGAAGGGAGGATGAAAATGCAGGATATTCCTTTAACATGTTCAGTGTTAAGGTCTGGTTTACACTAAGACAAGCAAACCAGTCACACGTTAGGATTTTGATCCAAACTTTGCTTAAGTCAACAGACATATTTTTAGTTACTTTGGCTGGTCCCGAGTAAGACGTTTTGGACAACACTCCGAGATGTATTTAGATTACTGAATCCTTTTAAGACACTTAACTTCCAATGTATTTTAGTAGTGGCGTGGGTTCCAAAGTAAAAATTTGAGAATTGGAGAAGCTGGAAGAAGAGTATGCAGTGTGTTTGCTCTTCTAAAAAATTAAATATTTTTCCTTACATCATCTTGTATCTTTTTTTGGAAGTTGGATTACTACATGTTACAAATTTCCATTAGGTAAAGCTGTAAGAATAGAGAATACCAGATCCAAAATGCTCTCGTCTGCCAGCAGAGCTGGCTATTGTTTGATGAGGACAGATCTGGAGTTTGGATAATGGAACAAACTACTCAGAAAGGCAGTTAATGACCAGTAAAGAGCTCAAGCAGGAAACAGGGGTGAGAGGAGACTTCTTGCTGTAAAGTAACACAATATTTGCTGTTAAACAATATTTTTATGGAGAACTTTTATCAAATTTTTAAAAACATGCTCAGAAGATTTCTTTAGCTCAGGTTATTTTATATTTCTATATCTATCTGTCTATCTATCTATCTATCTATTTATCTATTTATCTATCTAATAATCTGAGAATAATATATAGGTATATTTAAATAATTAGGACTTTATGACAAATGCAGACATCACAATTTTCATAATTTTATAGTTTTCTGTATTCTGGCACACTGATGAGAGTGTCAGGAAATGTGTCCCCTAACTCTCGGGGCTATAATTTAGAAACTATTTGAAAACTCTACCTTTGAGTTTACGATGAGAGATATTATTTTTAAAGTTATAAGTGGTTCAAAAATTGTAGGCAAGAAAAACAGACCTGAAGGTAATGTTGCTCGGGTAGATAAAGGGAAAAGAAAAACAACCAAAAATAACAAATAGGAGGGCTTGGGTTTAGAAAACACCCAGTGGACTGATAAACGTTGTTTGTGTTACTAAGGAGCTCTCTGGAAAAGCCAGAGGAGATCTGTGGTCAGTGGATTCAGAGGTCGTTTTAAGACAGGTGAATATTCATATGGATGCTGTTCTTGGAGTATGGGGAGTTACTTGTTGCTGGAACACCCTCTGAATTTCTGCTGTGACTGGCTGTGTCTCTGCTGCTCTGTGGGGCTCCCCAAGTCAGGGTCAGCTGTGGCAGCCCTGGAGCACATGAGGGTGCAATGTCCTTTGGGGATAAACACCCCCTGTCCAGCTCTAGATTTTTCAAGGACAGGGAAAAAGGAAACCTTTGCTGTCTTTGCCTCCTCACAGCAGGCCAGTATCTGCTGCTTTGAGACACCTTCCAACCTCACCAAAGGCACGCAACAGAACCGCAGAATCATGGAATAGTCTGGGTTGGAAGAGATCTTAAAGGTCCAACCCTCTGCCATGGCCAGGGACACTTTCCACAAGGCCAGGTTGCTCCAAGCCCCATCCAGCCTTGCCTTGAACATTTCCAGTGATGGGAATGAGCCCTTTTCCCATAGCTACTCCCACTTAGCTGGATTGTGATCCAGCAGCAACAGAGCAATTTGGAACCTCAATGCTGGACATTTTTAGGTTTTTCACCTTTACTGTCTACCTGTCCCCAGCTCCAGCCTCATTCTGCTACTTGGGGTAGATGAACAATCTCTTGTCTCCAGGAGAGTGGAGCACAGGATGTGATAAGATTTGTGGGTCCTTATCATCTGCAGATGATCTTATCTCTAGGGCATCCACACTTGCTGAATTTTCTCCCAACAAATCCCAACAATTTGCATTTCCAGTGCAAACATAGTGTTGCACCAGCACTGGGAATTCCCTTTGGTGTAATTGAGACCTGCCACACCTTTTAATGGTGTTCGTGGGCCAGCACTGAAGTGTTTATCCTGACGTTTCCCACTGGATGTTTCCCATCTTTTAAAAATTTGTCTCAGAGGGGATTCCCCATGGGAATCACCACACTCCCCACATTTTGTCCCCAGCAGGGTCCTTCTCACCATGGGGAGCAGGACTTGCCTGGTTGCCCGGGATGACTCAGTGTTTGCCTTGTGATTTCCCCGTCTCCGCGTGCCCGCGCCCTACGAGCCCGTTCTCCAACCTCCAATTAAACAAAGCCGGCCCGAGTTGGAAGAACATCCAAAATAAACTGAGAGCTTGACAGTGTGAGGGGACAATTGAGTAAGAGATGCTGCTTTTCCTCTGAGTCACTGTGGAAAATTGCAGTTCCAGAGGTGCTGCTGGATGGACGAGACGCGCAGCTGAGTTCCTGACCTTTAGTGCTTGTTGAAAAATCCTTGGATGCCGCTTTTTTTTTTTTTTTTCAATGCAGATTCTATATTGTGGATTTCTCAAGCCTAGGATAGTGAGGAACTTCATTCTCCTTTTTTCTGCCCACTGCTGTGCCTATTTTTCATCCAGTTTAGGCTTCTCCTGCCAACCTTGCCTCTGCTGGGACATCTTCACGCTTAGGGACTCAAACATTCACAAGGGACCAGAAGTTGCTGCATTTTTAAAATGAGCAAAATGGTTCCGGTACATGACATTGATCTGGGATTTTATTCCTTAACAAAGACTGTCACAACAATAGCTCATTGTTCACTGCCAGTTTTTTTTTTGCAGCAGAGGGCTTTTAAGGCTTGCCAGCATTGTACTGAGAGGTCCCAGGCAGGGCAGGTGGGACACAGGAAAGGCACCTGCTCAAAACTGGCCACGCTCTTGGCCTCTTTTTAAATGAGTTCACACAGTGACAGCAGAAACGTCTGGGCTGAGATGTAAACCTGATGGTTATCACCCATCCCCCAGAGAATTAGGGGTTAGAGCTGTAGTGCTTATCTCAGATCTCAGAGCTCATCTGATTCCCATTTCTGTGAAGATTTGCTGAGCGCCTCTCTAACGATAGATCCATGTTCCCGGGATTTTGGCAGGGAGCAGGGAGGGATGCAGCAGCACGGCCATTCCTGGGACAGGGAAGGGGCCCTTGGTGCTCATCCTCCTGCAGCCCAGCCCTTTTGTCCTGGAACAGAGGAGATCAAAGTGGGTTTTTTGCCACTGGATCCAAGGATGACCATTTGGAAAAGGGTCTGCAGGCCTCAAACTTAAGGTTCTCTTCATTTATTTCTACTTAGAAATGGTAGAAATTCCTGAAAGGGGTGCACAGGGGTGTTTAAAACAATGAGCTGCCATAGATCTAAAAACATTATTAATTTGGTAGGTTAGTTAATATTGTAATATTAACTATAATTAACTATTAACTAATACAAGTGGAGTCATGCTGGGGTTTTCAGAGAATGATTTTTTTCTGTGTTAGATCAACTGTCAAACTAAGTAGGATTTAAGTAAAATTAATTTTGCCACCACACTCCCTGAGAGGTCAATAAGCAGTTAAAATTTGTTTCCTTTCTATAGAGCTCTCTGATTATACCAAATATATTTGGGTGTTCTGTGTGTTATGTGTTTGCACACCCCCAAGCACACTCATACACGAGAGACAGATGGGCAGAAAGATTCTTTAAATGAGATAAATCCAAATTTCAATTTTTAATTCAAATTCATTGGAAAGTTTTTTTTTTTTTTTTTTTTAAATCTATTAGTAGGTGTAGGTTCTGAACCAAGATCTCACATGGCAAGGACCACAGCCTGAAAACAAACAGAAATGTTCACAGCAAGAGAATGAATATTATGGATTAATTCTGGTTACATTGGTGCAATGGTAAAAAAAGAAAAAAAATCTAGGTTTTTGTAGCAGGACTCATGGATTTTAGCAGATAATGTAAACCTTCAGGGAGCTGGGAATGACATTTCTTTAATCAGAGAATCCTAAGAAATATCACTATCTGGGCTGTATAGATATTTTTAAGAGAAGCATTTTTAAAGCAAGGATACCAAACCACATCACAAGAACTAAATGAAGAAAAGATAGCCCTTGAAAAATTTCCTGTTTTCCTCCAGAGGAAATTGCCTGTTTTCTTTAGGGCAGCAGTACATTTTTGCTTATTTGTCCATTCTCCAGCCTAATGGAGGGAATTCAATAACAGAGGGGTCTTTACCTGGTACCACAATTGTCTCCTGGAGGTTTTTCTGGCCTGGTAGGGAACATTTTGAGCCCTGAGTATTTGTTAATGTGTAATTGATGGGAAAGTGCTGATCTTCCTGGCATCTAGAGCCAGTGCTGGTGTTGGACTGCTGCAGCTTCCCTGGAGATCTGAGGCTGAGGCACAACAACAACCTGTTAAATCAAATATACAGAGCCTGACAGGCATCCTGGAGGAAACTATAAACAGCAGGAGGGCGAAAATGTGGCCTGAGAGCTCTGCAAGGCACAACCCACAGACTAGAAAGGAGTAAAGAAATCCTCTGTGTGCTTCCCTGGATGAGTCCTGTGCATCCCCTCTCTAGGAACCACAGGGAGGTGTCACTGAAAACGAAACTTTTCCAGGCTCTGCATTAATCCTGTGCCAAGTGGAGTCAAGGAATGCTTTCAGAGCAGAAATGTGGCACGTTTCCTCACACACAGACACACAGAGCTCCTCCTGAGGACACTGATGGCTGTGTTTGGAATGGGTAAGGTCAGGTTGGCCCCTTTTCCTTTGTTAGGACTTCTTGCTGGGTGAACCAGGTGGAGAAATGAAGGAGCTGGAACTGTGCCCCCAATTCCTCAAGTGCATTGCACAGTCTCAGAGCTGTTTTTTTAACTCCATGGAAATGTCAACTCTTCAATGCTGTGCACAAATTTTGAGAACTTCACAGATTTGCTGGAGTTTGTCTAGAAATATAAAATGAATATCACTTTGCCAACAACGACATTGTGAGGTTTGCGCAAATCCGGGTGTTATTCCAGTAACAACACAGAAAGGACGATCCTATTTGGCTCAAAATTCAGATATGCCCGAAATTTCCCACTGAAATACCATCTCCTTCTGGGCTGGTAATAGAGGAGATAATAAACAGCTCTGTGGTATAAATGAGTGCTTCAACTATTACAGAAAATTAACTATTAGCTTGGGTTTGGTTGGGTAAAGAAAAAAAATACAAAACCTCACAATTCCTCATCCTCTGAATAGAAGTTGTTTATTTCTCAGCAGCAACATTTAACCAAAAAAACAACAAACCAACAAACTTTCCCAAGCAAACTTTCCCAGAGGCACATCAAAATGTAAAAGTGTAAATAAAAAAATTGTCTGGTCTCTGACTGGCTGTGTTAAATGCAAGTCCTGTAGAGGAATTGAGTTTTACTGCCTGTCTTGGTCTGACATACAGATTTTATGTGCTCTGGTTTAATGTAATAATCATTCTCCCCTCTTTCTCCCCATGGCACCATAACACAAAGCCCTGGATAGCTTCTCCTCAGCCTGCAGAGAGGGTGGGAGGAGGGAGCTCAGCCTTGTTCCTGGAGGGTGTCTGCTGCCTAAAGAACGGAAAATATGATTTCTGCTTTGGGAATTGAATGAGCCCCCTTTAGAGCTGTTAAGGCTGTATTTGTAGGAAGGATAATATAGCAGAGGACAATATGTTTTGTCCCCAGGTTCTGCTGAATGCTTCCATTGTTGATGTAGGATAAAATCCAAAGCTAATTCATAAGCAGCTTCTGAGTGCTCCTGTCATATAATTTTAAGTGAAACTCTTTAGATCTTTGCCTGTCTCTCCTTACTAAAGAAATGAGATTTTCTGCACTCCCTGAATCCCTAATACTCAATTAATGGGTATAGAAAAATCCATTTCAGAGTGATACTGTTAAATAGCAAGGGTAGAAGTGAATAACTGTAGTTAAACAGCCAAGGCTGGAGTCTCTGAATCAGTTTTGACTGTCATTCAAGGGATGCTTTATAGCTATGGAGATGTGGGATAGCCTTCCAGGAGAATAAAGGTATGTTATCAATATGGAAATCATCAAGCTCTTTTCATGGCAGAGTTGGGGCTGAAAGAGTGGGAAAAGTCAAACAAAATGACAGGCAAGACAGTGGGATGTGGTTTGGAGGGAAGAAGGGAGATGAATTTCTGAGATTACATTTGTAGAACATCCCATTAAAGAACTTTGCCAGCCAAACACTTAAATTATAGCTAGTTGGCATAGAAAGAAATGATTAATATTTCAAAAGAGGGGATGACAAAGAGAGAATGAGCCATCTAAACTATTGTGAAGAGTTTTCCTGTTTCAGTAAAATAAGGAAAGTCAAAGAAGGGAAATGTTAAGCTGTAAGAAGAAAATGCTGTAAGAAGGGAAAAATTTACTTGAATAAAATACTAATTTTAACAAAAATGTCTGCCATGGCAGAAAAAAGGTAATAATTTAGGTAAGGTGGTGAGAATATGCAAGGGAGAGAAATCCCAGCAATTAAAAATGCTGTGGCTTAAATTTTCTCCCTCAAAACCACACCAGCAGGCAGGGCTTGTTCTAGGGTTTCAGAAGAATGGGGAATGCTGGCATTGCCCTGCTAAAAAATAGACTTCTGCAATTCCAGAGGCCTCTTCTTCTTTTCTTTCTTTCTTTCTTTCTTTCTTTCTTTCTTTCTTTCTTTCTTTCTTTCTTTCTTTCTTTCTTTCTTTCTTTCTTTCTTTCTTTCTTTCTTTCTTTCTTTCTTTCTTTCTTTCTTTTTTTTATTTTTCTGGAACAATGAGAAACTAATCCCTGTTGTATGAAAGGAAACTGGGCCCTGGAAGCTCCAGTCCAGGGCTAAGGGTTTGTTGGATGAGATGATGGAGCTCAGCACCACATGATGGAACCACCTTGCATAACAAAGTGTCTTATCCATATAACGGGAAAGAGGTTTGGACTTGATATACTTCCACTCATAATGAGAAAAATATGAACCCACTGGAGAAGTACACAGTGGGGTTTACCTTGGGCCAGTTTAATTTCCTGTCCCCATTCCTCTTCCGAAGGCGGACAACTTGTAAATATCCTGTCCTTAAAAAAAAAGAAATTTAAAAAAAATCAAAAGGAAAGAAAACACACCATTAATTTACCCAAATTGTTGCTGTGGGAGTCAGTCAGCTAAACATGGCAGTTAAGGGCACTTCTGGGAAACAAATTTTGTAGTTCTCATCTCCTGTCTGATGTTATGGAGAGCTGGAAGCGATGCGGCCACTGCCCATTTCCTAAGACATAGAGCAGATGTTCCTCTCAACTGATTTCAACTGATTGCTCTCACGTCCATGTCTAGATAACGCTTTTTGGGGTTAAATATCTCTTGAGTCACTGTGCCTTCAGTGCTTCCTTAATTTCCAATTAGTTGCGTCTCAGGAGTTTTCTGAAGAAGATGTGATTTCTGTACATTTTGAATTCTGGTAGATTTTTATTCCATGATCTTGTTCAGATTCACAGCGAACTGGGGCGGGGGAAATATTAATCATGGTATCATTAAGGCTGGAAACGGTGGAATTCGGGTCACAGAAGGCTGCACCTCCCTTGGGGTGTCTACATATTCTTCTTCTTGTCTGGGAGCTGTGAGGGTTGAGGGGGAATTACTCACTGCAAGCTAAATGCAGCCAAGATCGATTCAGCTGATCAGATAAAAGTGTCCACAGATAGCTCTCACATCTTGCCAATGACTCAGCTCATTTCTTATGTGTGTTTCTGGTGCTTCTTCTGTCAAAACACTGACTTAAAAATGAAGTTTGGTGGAATTATTCATGAGAACAAAAAAGGGAAAGAAGCCCGTGTAGACTCTCTTGGAGACGAATATGGGCTTGTGTGTTTCATTTAACCCCTTAGGGCATGCTGGGTTCCTTAAAGCACTGAATGCACTCCTCAAGTATCCCAGGCCTGAAGCCTGGAAAGCTCAGGGAGTTGCTGTGCTGTTCCCTGCCCTCTGACATTTTTTCTGTTTCCTTGATAAGGATTATTGGACTGCAAAGAAAAGATGTCAAAGATTTCCCAGCAGATACATCAAGGACAGATGCAGTGTCAGCCCACATACCCTGTAAACACTGGTAAGAGGTACCAGTGCAGGGGAAAAGGCGTTGCAGTATGGGTGACTGGAAAGGGTCCTCTTCACCCCAACACTGCACTAGGAGTGGCTGTGTCTTGTTTCAAAGCATTATTTTGTTTATTTAGGAACCAGAGATATCGGTCACCTTGTATTCTGGATATTCTCAGTAGCAGAATGGCAGATGTTAAGAACAGCTGTTGATTTTTAGTCAGGTCTCTAATGTGCGGTACTGCTTCCCACTAAATTCAGATTTAGCTTTAGACAACCCCGAAGCTTCTGCTGTCTGGTATTCTACAAAATGTTCCACAAGAGTTCAAACTTTCCTTAAAAACTTAAATAACATACAGAAAATACAAGCAAAGGATGAGAAACTCATGTTGGTTATGTGTCCCTCATTCTGTCAAGAGCTTAAACTAGCAGATTCAAAAGGTGCAAAATGTTATCTGGGTAATACTTGCAAATCCTCTGTGAATAAGGATGATATAAATATAAATGTGCACACGTACATGTACATTTTAACTTGACACAAGGGAATGTACCTTCCTATTCCATTTCTAAATCTTTTCTGGGATGTGCTCAGGATGATGAACACTGGTGCTGTTCCCTGTGTACCATGGATGGCCCAGGCTGCTGCTGCAGTGATAATTCAGCTCTGATAAGGAAACAATAAATACTCTGTTGTACTACACTTACACACTGCAGATCCACAGGCTCCAGCAAAGCAGGACATCCAGTGTTGGCCTGGGCTTGTCCCATTTTTGGAACGTGGCCCAGAGTCCTTGCTCTCACAGTGGAATCTTAAAGTTCCTGGCAGGCTGCGTAAAATTACTCAGAGGCTGGAGGAAAGCAAAAGGTTTCCTATGATATTTCCAGGTTTTCTTTGATTCCACACAGCCCATCAATAAGTGTTGATTAGCAGAGAGAATGACCTCAAGTCACGTCAGCTGTAGGATGTGTTTTTCCTGGAGGGAAGGGAAGAATATGATTTCCGCCTCTCGAAGATAAGGATTACCACAGGTTTTTAAAGAATAATTTTACTCTTATTGTCTTTCATAAAAACCCTTCAAGTGAAGGGAAAGCCCAGTGGGTGGCCAGTGTTTAATCTTTTAAAATGTCAAGGCTTTGTCAAGTGCTAACATTGACGTGTCAGCTCTGGGTTCTCTGGGGTTGCATTATGATAGGAAAGAATTTGGTTTCTTATCTGCTTTTGGGCATGTGCACATCAGTCACTCATTTGCTAGGACACCTGGCTTTTAAGTTTGGCCATTTGGACCTCCAAATGTGAGGTAAGATTTTCCAGAGGGTAGATGGTCCAGATTCCTAAATTGGTTTTGATACAAGGAAATGCGTTGGAAGCCTAATTTGTTGAGAGACAAAAATCTCATTGTCTCTACAGTGAAAAAAAAAAAAAAAAGCTTATTTTTAAAACTTACAAAATTAATACAATAATTTAATACAATAATACAAAACCTATAATATTAATTCGGAGATATCAAGCACAAATTTCTGGATCCTTCCACATGTAAGTCCTCATAATGATGCAGGTTTTATTAATGGATTTCAGTTTCTACTCTATGGATGCTAAAGGAACCAAACACCCATCCTTTCAACCAGAATTTCCTTTTATTTGTGGATAAACTACTTCCAACTCAGAGGATATTGCTCCTGCATGTTAAAGAACAAGCTATAAAAAATACATTATTAGTATTTCAGATTAGCAGGGTTGAAAAATCAGATTTATGCTGAGGAAAGACTCAAATGACTTTCATTGCTTAGGAATTTGATATTAAACTTTTTTTCCAGAGAAGAAACAAGAAATGTGAACAGCACCTGTGGAAAGTGAAATAGTTCAGTAAACCATCTTTAAGTTTTAAGATTTTCAAATATTAGCTTTGGGGAAATTAGGGCATAAACCACAAAATCAGATTAATAGCAGGATTTCCCCTGGTTTCATTGTTCTGGATAGGTCACAATAACATGTAATTATGTTTCTTGCCATGTATGACCCAGCAGTTTTTAATGCAAGGGCTCCGACAGATGTGATAACCTACTGATAGCACAAATTAACATAAGTTTTGCAGAGTTTGCTTCCTACTCTGAGTCACAGTCTCAGTTCTCTGGCCTGTGGCCAAGCTCATGTTTCATGCTCTCTGTGCAAGTGAGTTTTTCTTCTTAACATCAAGTTATTCAGCTCAGTGACAGACTTGCCTTGACTTAATGAAGATACCACTGAATACAGCAATTAGAAGCAGAACTCAAAACCTGTAATAACATCAAATGGTTTGCCTGCATGGTTTCTTGTCAGGTGCAAGTTTTTAGCAGTACTCCTGAAATATGACAGCATTTCTGCTCTGTAGTGTCCATTTGTGTGAATCACTATGATTTCAATATGTTCTACAGCATTTACAAGAAAATCTGCTGATTTCATGACTAATAATACCATTTGAATATTTATATCTGACAGTTTGAGTTTTTTTTTGATAATCTACTTCAGTAGGAAATGGAAGCATTCCAGTCAGCCCCTTGGGATTCCTAAATTGGAGATTTTTTTAATGTATTGCAAAGAAGTTAAATGAGATTCAGTTTGAGTTTAAGACACTAAAAAGTAGTTCACCTGTGAGTTAGGTGTCTAAGCTCTTTGTAGTCAAATGAGATCTATAAAACAAAAAAAGACAGAGCTTTCATGATCCCCTCCATTTCATCAGGTGAATGAATCTCGTATCCATTGGCTATACAATTATCTGTGCAAATTAGAGATACATTGGCTAAATATTAATATCTAGAGATGTTTTACATACTTTTGGTCCTCTGTCACATCTACCAGTCCCACATGAACTCCGTGGAAATCTCAGGGTATTTCCTGTGGCATTAGAGGCATATTTTCAGGCAATCGATTCACATTATGAGTGGAATATTAGTATCTTAATATTAATGTGGAAATCCCTGAAACAATGAGTGACTGTCCTAAGGCACCACAGTGCACATCTGAAGAAATAAACTCTGTTGAAGGTGACTCTCTGGCTGATTTGTTTCTCACACATAGACCAGTTGTACTCTCATTGTGCTCAGCAGCTGAGTGCTCACTTTGGCTGGAAGCAGCAACCACTCAATCACATTGGATCAAAAAAAGCTGCTTATGCCTAGTCTTGAATACAGCAGGGAGTGTTTCAAAACAAACTTTTCTTCAATTTTTTCTATTTATACCTATTTTTTCTCCCTATTAAGCAAAAGGAACCCCAGGAGGGAAATGGATCTGTAGGTCTGCACTTTCATATTGAGGAAATAGATGTGGCAGAACTTTGTTACACCGGTTGAAGTAATGCAGGAATATGCCATAACATTTTCCTTCTTGCCTCCATGCAGCTTTCAGAGGGAATCAATGCAGGCCAAGGGCTGGGAATCGAAATCATTGCCACCTTCCAGCTGGTGCTGTGTGTCCTGGCCACCACAGACCGGAGAAGGAACGATGTCTCGGGATCGGCACCTTTAGCCATTGGTCTCTCCGTTGCCTTGGGACACCTTCTTGCCGTGAGTTTTAGCCCTTAGAGGTTGTATCTGCCACGTCCCATCTCAGGGTGGGATAGTGAAGGCAGGGGGATGATGGGGAAGCTTCATCTGTGCCTCACCTCTGGTTCTGTTTCCGCCTCCTAGATTGATTACACCGGCTGTGGAATTAACCCAGCCAGATCTTTCGGCTCAGCGCTCATCGCCAACAACTTCGAAAATCACTGGGTGAGTTGAGTAAATTTGTTTAACTCACAAGAGGCTCTGAAAACACATAACCTACAAGATCAGAAACATTTCAACACATATCATTAGGACCAACCCAGAGAGTTTGCATTTCTGTTTCATTTAACAAGGAATAGTCTCCTTTCAATCCTGACCAGCCTCAGGCAAACAAAATGTCCTCACAGGCTCATTCAGTCTCTGTGCTCAAAGCAATACAGTAGATTTTCTTTGGTTATTCCCCTTTATATTTATTTATTTCAAACATTTTAATTGTTTAAGCCTTATTACACAGAATCCTATGTTGTGTTTTTATTGCTTAAACTAAGTTTGTAAAGTGCTAATGCTTAATCTGGTAAAACCCAATTTAGAAAGATTCTTAAGCAGGTTTATAAGCTGAAATGGGTTATCCAATATTTAAGAGCTAATAAAATGTTCAGCATCTTAAAGCTGAGTGTCTGCTTATGTGTTTTCAAGGATAGGTGCTCTGGAAACACAATAAATTTTAGATTATTCCTTGTGTTTAAATGTTGATAAAATTAAGTTCTTAAAAAAATTTATTTATTTCACCAAAGCTCAATAAAGAAGGCTAATATGAAGTTGTAAATGAGCATGTGTTCTTGAATATATAAAATGGGGCTTGTTCCAACTCTCCTACTCACAGTTTTGGCATAGGCACAGGTGGAAATGTATTGGTAATACAATGGGGTTGTGAAAATTTTGGATACAGATTCCATTTTAATCTAAAGAGTAAAACATAAAAGGAGGACACAGGAAATTTTAACAGTGTCTACCACGTGAACATTATTATTAGGACACTAAAGGGAAGTAACTAAGTGAGGAGCTGATATTTTCAGAATTTAATAGGAACATTGTTATCCTTTGTAGAGGCAGAAAAAGATAGAGGTAATATTTTGTCTTAAACTACTGATATTGCTGAATAAAAGAGTTTTCAGACTCAGTAGTGCTTTGGCCCTGCAAAGTCTTCAATATCTTCTGTGTTTAACAAAATCAACTTGCCTACTAAAATCCTTTTATTACCTCTCCTTCTAAGTTTTAATTTTCTCAAGTGGTTAGGCCAGTTCAATCACAGCAATATCACCAGCTAAGCAGCGTCTAGTGGCAAATTGAGCCTCTCGTTAAGTATTACTTTCAAATTTACCTATCACTGGAATTTAATAAGAGAATGGAAACTAATGCTCTGTTGTAGAAATTAAGCTTCCCTGCCAACCCCATCTGGAGCAGCAGAGATGTTTTAGCAGTAGGTAACTGATTTTAAATATCACAGCTTGACAACACAGTCACAGTTATTCACCTCCAGGTCTATCACCAATTCATGGTGAGAAATTTCTGGTTTTGTGCCGTGCGATTAAGTAAAAATTCAGGTGGACAGGCTGCAAATTTCAGGGTGAGGATCCTCAGGGGAGCTTCAAATGCAGCAATACCTGATGCAATGACTTTGATTTGTATTCCAGATTTTCTGGGTTGGCCCAATCATTGGAGGAGCAAGTGCTGCCCTGATTTACGATTTCATCCTGGCGCCCAGAACCAGCGACCTCACCGACCGCATGAAGGTGTGGACCAGTGGCCAAGTAGAAGAGTATGACCTGGAAGGGGATGACATGAACTCCAGGGTTGAAATGAAGCCAAAATAAAGAAGGGCATGGAGAGAGGAGAGAAAAAAAAAACAAAAAAGCAAAAAGCAAAAAAAAAAAAAAAAAGCAGCACATTGGTTTCCGAAGATTTTATCAGTGTTATAGATTCTTTGTAAACCAGCAAGCAGTACTTTGGTTTTTTAATTCAATACAGTTGTCCTTTATTTTTTTCCCTCTCCCCCCGCAATCCTAATAGCATTTTTCTATATCTGGGGTTTTTCAATTACAAAGTCTTTAGGTTGAGAAGTCATGACCTAAACAAACTGGGGTGAAGTTTATTTAGGCCCTCTTTACATGACCTAAATAAACTGGGATGAAGTTTAACCCCACCCTTGGTACCACCCAATTTTGAGGTGTATTTAGCTTGGGGGGTTCTGCCACCACATCACTCAGTAATGATAAGTAGTTCCAATGACAAGTTTGTTTCCTGAAAGAATAGATATTGAGGACAGAGAACAATCTGTACCAATAATGGACGCCTTACACGTGAAAAAATGGTATTTATACAAAAATGCAGGACTGGCATCTAATGCCAGCAATGAATGGGGGAAAAAACCAGTCTCAAATCAGTGTCCAAAAGCATCTTTTGGAAGAAAAGGTTACTAAAGATTAGTTGCTATGTAAAATTACCCATAATTTCATAAATGATTGATCATCTTTGAGAAAGAGGGCCAGGAAAATTAGGCAGGGTAAGAATTTCCAGAGTCACAGGATCTTTCAGACTTTCTAGTGTTTCATCCTCCCCGAACCTGTATCCAGTGGCTTGTGAGGGGAGTATATATGTGATCAAAAAAAACCCCCAAAAGTAGATATATTAACTCCTGGGAAGTAATAAATAGAAGTCAAATTGGAGAGTAGCAACAACAATGGCAACAAGAGCAACACGTTGCCAATGTGTAAACAGGATCTGATGGTTCTACTCTGCTTTTGTTCACCTTGTGAAATTTCTCATGTGATTTAAAAATAAAACAAGAAAAGAAGTCAGTCCCCTTTTTCTCTGACCCCATTCCAATAGCCAGCGCTGTGACATTCAGGGACCATGAACTGATGTACACACGGTATATTTTCTAATGAGGGACAAATACATACCTGTAAATCCGTTTTGGGGGTGGTTGCTTTGTTTTTATATATATATATATATAAATGTTTATATATATGTTTTATACAGAAAGCCTAGTGTACTGTTTTGTAAGAAAATAAGAGCATAAACACAAGCGGAGAGAATTGCAGCAGTGCTTAGCGAAATAAACGACACTGGAAACGAGAAAGAAAATTAACACTCTAAATGACGTGGGAGATTATTTTCTGCTTTAATTTGTGTGTGTGTGTGCTACTTATGATTTTCTGAGTAACCCAAAGCATTAGCTGGTCTTACCTACTAACTGTAGACTATAGTTAAAGCAGATCTGTGCTGATACACTTGTTCTGCACTAAACAGTTTTCCATAAGAATTGAGGTCCAGAGGAACTGACAGAAAATCAGCACATTCCAGCATTCAGCAAAACCGCCCAGAGGTAATGGGATAGATTCCCCTCTCTGAAAAACAGGGTGTGATTGGGAGGTATGGTAGGATTGGCATAGGAATCTGTATGGGTTGGATCATTTCATCAGCTTGAGCAGGTAGATGATGAAAAAAGAATAAAAATTAAAATCACCAGCAAAATAAACCAGAATACATTTTATCTTGCTTGTATACATTTGGTGTGCTATCCCATGTATTGCCTATGTACATAGAGCATGATTGGTTTTTGGGGTGGTTTAAAAATAAACAAAATCAGTTGTGCTAACACATGAACTGTTCATGACTCCTCATTTTTAATTTGTCACGTAATGCAAATTAATTTTCTGCACCATTTTTTCATGTGCCCGCCTGTGAGACTGAGCCAATTTCTACTTTTCCACTCTTCACTTGATGCTGCCCTTTAGGGAAAGGAATGTTCTTTGATTTTATGGCAAGTAAAGCAGACTCTCACCTGGAGGTGAACTCTTCTAAATTATACTTAGGAATGAAGCAGAGTACCAGGATCTTGTACCCACTTTCTAGAATATCTTTCCAATTTTATCTGCTGTTATCCTAGTGCCTCCATTGACTCCAAATTAACCCATTTTTGCCTTACAGAATCTCTGAGCCAGAGAGAGAGCCAGAGCAGTTGCAGAACTCACCTGCATTAAATAGATTGTTCTGACAAACTTCAGGTAACTTAAGAGTTAATGATGCAGAAAATGTGAGATTCACAGTTTGCTCCTTAGTCTACACCTTGCAAAGAATTTGGCTTATTCTTTTATGCTTCAAAGTCCAAAACTGTGAAGACAAAAACCATTCTCTTTCTATTTGGGTTGTGATAGGACTGTACCATATTAGCTGCTCTAGCTTATGATCACTAAAATAATAAATGAAATGAATTAAAGATTACAATAATTGTTTCACTAGTGAAGAAACAAACAAAAAACCCAATCCAAATCAAAGTAAATAAAGTGTGATGTGTTGATTTATTTCGTAGAGTCATAGAATCATTGAAAGTTTTGTCTTGGAAGGGACTTTAAAGATCATCTAGTTCCAATCCCCTGCTGCAGGCAGGGACTATTTCCACAAGACCCTGTATTCACAGTGATAATGTTTAAACAATTTACAGTAAAGCTCTCAAAAAATTAAGTGAATAAAAAGCATTTAAGATGAATTCCAAACTTAAACTCCTCCATTCTTCTTAGAGAAGGAGAAACTTAATGTTATATTTTAAAGTACTTTTGTAGTACTTAAACCCTGAACTGAGAGCAGGGATTCAGGCCATGGCTGCTAATGGTGCTCCCACTCCTGGCACAAATGGTTTTTCTTTGTGCTAGACAAGCACCCTTCAAACTTATCATCAGCTCATTAAAATAGTTGAAACGTACCCAGGGAAGGAATTAAAGGGCGAAGCGGCAAGCATCGAAACCCGCTAACAAATGTCAAGTGGGCAAATGTGATTTCCCAGAAGCTCAACAAAATAGCCCGGACACAGCAAGCCTGGGACACATTTGTTCAAACAGATCTTGTGATGTCTGCACTGTGAGCTCCTGATCCATGAACTAATGGGGGCTGTCAGTGCCCTGCTGATGCCCTGGGCACAAATTTCTGTATATATCACACATTCTAACAGGAAATGGATGTAGAATCCTAGAATGGTTTGGATTGGAAGGCAGCTCGAACATCATCTAGCTCCAAACCCCAGGAACACCCAGGGACACTTTCACCTACCCCAGGCTGCTCCAATCCCCATCCAGATTGGCCTTGGAGGCTTCCAGGGATCCAGGGGCAGCCACATCTCTGCGCACCCTGTGCCAGAGTCTCCCCACCTTCTGGGTGAAGATGATAAAGGTGGATGCTTCCCTATATTATCCAGGAACCACCTTCCATGGTCTCAGGTACCCCACAGCATCCCAAACAGCTACACTCTCTGTGAAGGACAAAGCACAAGGAAACATTCTCAAGGCCAGGAACACGGGTGGTGTCAGTGCCTATATGGGCCACCACAAATCTCCCAAATTTTTCCTGAGCAAAGCTGAGCAAAGCAAAGATGATCAGATTTGCTTCTTCTGAGTGCAGGTTGCCATCCCAAGAGTGTGCAGCTGTTCCCACTCTGTGGTTTGCACAGGTGACAAAGCATCCTCTGCTTATTCCAACACAAGACAATTTACAAAAAGCCTGAGCAAGGTGCTTTGGAGTCATGCCTGAGAAACTCCTTTTGCTCCACTATAGACAATCTAGGGAGATTTGGGCCCTAATTTACCCACCTATCTTTAGAACAAAATGCAGGTTCTGCCTCCCCATTGTAACTGCAGCAATTTAATTTTAGATTTCGTCTTGCTCCACTCTACATAGACTTCTAACACGTGCAAGCAAAGAAAGGCAATTGAAACCTAACATAATGACAGCCAGCACTCCAGGAAGCTTCCATTGTCCTTCCATATCAACCAGCTGCACCAGTCACAATTCACAGATCAGTGTTTGTAAAAATTAGGGTCACACAATAATACAGATATAGAGTTTCTCATCATATTTCAACGTTTTTTGCTGCTTTTACCCAGCTGAAGTTTGGACGTGCCAAGTGTCACACAATAAATTATATCAGGAATATGGATGTTATGATTTAGTTAGAGCCTGGGCTTGTGTAAACATCTGTGTGCAAACATTTGTGTCAAGAATAGTTCTGGGTTTCATTCAAGCTTGATGCCCTCGAATGTACCAAATTTTTTGTATATGAATTGTCTGATATTACCTAAATTAGCCAGAATTCTTCCTGGGGGAAAATGCATAATTTTATAGACTTTCCAAAGCTGAATCATGAAACAGAAAATCTGCTTAAATAGATTAATTGCTAATTAGACATCAGCCATCTATGAGATCACTTTGCTTTAGATTCTTGAAATTAATTTGCCAGGCAAGGCTATGACTGATCTTCCTGAGAAGGCACAATCCCTGTTGACTTCAAGGTTGCTCTTTGCTATTGGAAAGTAAAATTTTCCAGGGACCTTTACTCCAGACCACTCCCATGTAGCCATGGATGCCTGCCCATGGCTACTCCTGTTCCTCTACAGCCCTGCTGCCTGTAATTCTCTGATAAATTACTGTATAGTCCAGAATTTGGTAAGGGCAGAGCACAAAATAAACACAGGAACACAGAATGGATGGAGGGAAGTGACACAGGGCACACAAGGTGACTAGTTTGTGGATTTTAGTGGCACTCAGAAGGATTATTTATCCTTTCCCCTTGGTTGAACTCTGTGCCCTACTGCCCAGGACCCACAGCTCTTTGAAGGAGAGGCTTTCACCTTTTTCATTAATTCTGATATCAGGTTTATAGATTTGCATAAAAAAGAACCCCAAAAACTCAATACACTCCCCTGCTCAAGATTTCCTGAACTTCCTGATCTGTCATGCTCTAAAGTTTGCCATGAATTGCCCTCATTGTGCCTTTTCCTCTGTTTTGTTTCTATTCTTGTCTTAGAGCAGGAATTGAGAAGCTGGTGGAAACTGGTCAGTGTAGTGATAATATTGGCCCATTTTTAATAGAATTTCTAGAAAATTTTTCCTCTTTCTCATCATTTCCTTTACACTTTATTTTCAAGATAATGATCACTATCAGGTAGAGCTGATCACTCCATTTAATCGCTTCTCCCTTTAGCTTCCGCCCAGTTCCCTGCTCTAAAGGGTGTATCCTTACTCCTAGACAAAAACCTGGAGAGACCTTTTAATAATTCATTTTTTCTTTGCCATTGAAAGCAAACAGAACAATGTTTCCTGGAAGCATGTGAGCCAAACAGCAACTCTTGACTAAAAGTGGTTGTTAAGTGCAATTGCTGGAAACAGTCATAGTGGTGTTTGATTGTGTTTTTTTTATTTTTTATTTTTTTAAAAAAATTTTATTCTTCTTTTCCCTGAAAAGTAAATGGAGCACTTGCAGGTACCAATCTGTCCAAAAGACAGATGTGACTGCAAAAACAACGAGCTGCAGGGCACACTTGATTTTCTTTGGGGATCTCCAACTTTTTCTTGTTTCACCATTTCACATTTTCACTTAATGAAGAAGAACCTGGCATGAAATAAAGGGAAGAGAGATAAATGATGGGGCTGCCTGATGCTCTATCCTATCAGTGCTGTGTGGGAAGAGTGTTTCTGTGTTTTCTGTCTTGGAGCCAGATCTGATCTACTCAAAATTACTTAACTTTGTTCAAGGAGTGAAAAAGGAACTAAGTTATATTCCTATCTAGCTTTACAGTGTTTTGTGTTGTCGTGGCAATGTGAAATGGTTTTTTGTGATACAAGGGAGAGGCCCTTAAAGCTTTCATGTGGGCTGTAAGAAACCTGACCCCAGCTCTGCCTGGTCAAGACTCAAGCCAGGCAAGGGAGTGAATCTCAGACGCCTATTCCAATCTGTGAAAGCCAAAAGACCTGTGATGTGCAAATTTTACACATATTCCTTGCTAATCCGTGTCGTTCCACTCCTGTTAATCTTCAAAGCGTGGTCCAACCAGCCTTTCTTTGTAAACATTATTGATAAAGGAGACCTGATCTGATAGACCATGATTTATCCGCCCCAGGTGGATATTTTGTCTCTAGGACTTTTTTTTTCCATTTGTGTCATTGCTGAGGCTGCCAGGTTTACAATTATTTAATTTTTAATTAACCTTTGCCTAGAGAGTGCAGAGAAAATGTTTTATGACTCTAGGTTCACAGTTCCATTTCCATGGCTTGCAGGGAAAAGAATGGAAGGAATGGGGGAGTTGCACTTCACTACTGAAATAAAATAAGAAAATACCTGCTCAAGAATTTTCAAGATTTGCCATATGTAGCTTGGATTAAGCCACTTTGGAATGAGAGGGGTAGATTTTAGAAATTTTGTTGGAAGTGATATCATACTACTTGCTCTTGGCTCTAGTGGACAAGAAATTGATAATTTTATTTATTAATATAAACATGATATATCTTGGTGACATTTTAGGAGGATGTCACTCTTAGTTGTCACCTCTCTCTGCCCAGTATGTGCACAGAAATGAACTTTTCCAAAACTGGACTCCACCAAGGTGAGGGACACCCTTGTTCCTCCTGTTTTGTGCAGTCTGGGAGTGGCTGTTTTTGGAGAATCGGGAGAAATGACTGATTTCTGTCTCCTGCCCAAGCTTTGGCAGGAGTGAAGCTGAGAATCTGCTCAGAACTTGAACTTTTGGCTCTGAGGGTCCCTAAAGACAACCTGGTCCCTGTGTGAACACTTAAGTGATTTGGGCACTTGAGATTCACATGTTTGAGTTGTGTTTATGTCCTCACTCAAGTACTTTGGCTTGTCACATGAGGGCTTCTCGCACGGATTTTCAAGCACTTCGTGCTTCTATTGCATCTGACCTTTTGTCAAAACATCCAGAGTGGTTAATTATTATGCTGTGGTTTCCACTGCATGAACAATAAACCCTTTCTTTCCCCAAAGGATTGTTTACCCAATTAACTGCTTTTGTCCGATATTGTTAAAAAGCCTTGACTTTGGCTCCTTGATACATAATAGCTCTTTCCTGAACCCATTCAAACATTGAATTCATTGTTAAATTTTAATAATGGCCTCAGAAAAACCGTAGGTTTTCACCACCATGCATTTATTCCAAATATAAACCAGCATCAATGATCTAAACAGTGCCCAGTCCTATCAGCTTAGCTTAGCAAAGTCACTTGGATGTTTTGCATGAATAAAGAAAATGGGACAGAAATGGAAGAGCTGCAAAGTCTGCAGATTTAATTAATTGGCAATGTATGGGATTTAGTGGCTGCTGAGGTATGGAAAGCAGTGGGATCTTACACTGTGCCAGGCTGGATTCTCAGACGGGAATCTGACTTCCATGTGACTCAGGAAAAAGTGGGCATGTAGGTGTATAAAACTGTGCTTGGAGTCTTACACATGGAAAAGCACAGATGTGGGCCAGAGTTATGTAAAATTACTGATGAGTCTGTGTGGAACACACATCTCCAACTCTTGTTATCCCAGAGGAAATGTAAAACAATCCTTGGATGAGTTTTGATGGAGAAGCAGGTGGCAGCTGATATTAAACTCGTAGACATGATTTGGACAGCTGTTTTTATGGTTTCATTTAGGGGTTTGGATTTTTTTTCTTTCAATTATAATTTTTTATGTGGGAGGGAAACATCTTTTCATACAACATTCTGTGAATGTTTTGAAGCAGATCATTATTTTTAATAACATTGGGACAGTGTATAATTCTGTTACTCCAGGGAAGACGCATTTTGACTTACAAGCCAGGAACTATAAATTTAGATGTTGGCAAGACAGGAGTTCACATTGTGAGCTGATTTTCTAAAGGCCCAATAAAGTCACTGCAAGTCTACTGAATTCACTTAGTGAAACATGAAGACTCTTCAGATGATAAAATAAGGTTTAATTGGGTAACTGGAAACTTCCTTGACAATATTGATGGGATTCTGATAGACCTTAATAGAAACTTATCTCCCTTGTATGTGCCTATACAGATTTATACAATCAGGACACCAAGGCAAGATCTGTAGTTTTGAAGAGATTATTTTTTAAAAATCATAAAAATTCCAACAAAAAATAAAAGCAATTGCAATATTTGACATGGATCTTTACACTCCGGTTTTTTATCTTATAGCTGAGTTTGACATCTAAAAGGCAAACATATAAATTGTCAAAAATAAAATGTATTTCCTTGACAGAATGACAAGCACAGGAGAAGACTTTAAATGTATTCTTGTCTGATGAGAAAGAAGGATTTTATATTCAGCTGTGTCAACTGCCGCTCAATCACATCTAGATATAGACAGAAATTATTTGCCTGTACTGGAATAGAAATCCAGCAGAGCACCAAAATTTTAGTACACAGTTGTCCAATTAATCCATGTCTTAGGCTGGTGGAGGCAACTTTGCTGTTCTGTAGAGATTTTTAGGATCTCAGTCTTCCATGAGACATGGGACAGAACTGGGGGCATTCCCTGGGGATGCTTGGAGCCAAAATCTGCTCTAATCGAGATGGAAGGAGTAAGAAGAAGCTATGGGGTCCCAGGCTATAGGAGAAACCTTGAATTTAGGTATATAAAACAATGTTTCCAACAGGAGAGCACGTGAAATTTCTGTGTATAAAACTTTCTCTGTCCACGTCTGTGGTTTCCAGCAGCCACCTAAAGCCAAGAAATCCCTGACAGTGACATAAAAGTTCCATTTTCCCTTATCTAAATCCAGCTGGTAGTTCCCTCAGCTGGCCCAGCGTCTGCCTGATGGTTGTGTGTGGAAGCCTGAAGCCTCCCAGCCCCTCTGGAGCTGAGATTTCCTAGGAATGGATGCTCCCTTAAACACCCTCACTTGTACCAGATCAGCCCTGCTCCCTTCCCTGATGCACTTCAATCCCTCAGGATCCCTGGGATGCAAACATGGGCTTGGCTGCTCCTTGCACTTCTGTTTAAGGCAATCCCAGAGGAGTGGTAACTAAAGAAAAACCCTCTGCAACCTGGAGTTTTAAAAATAGCAGCAGATGGCTGGAGCTCTGCAACCAGCTGGGCTGCAGTTTGCAAAAGCTCGTGAACGATTTTAAGGTCAGGTCTGCACTGTGGGAACAAACAGCCCCTGCTGTGTTTGAACTGGAGACTGAAAAATGAGCCACAGCAGGAGCTGTTCTCTGATTCTTTTCAGCCCCTTTCAGGAAGGTTGTCCTGCTTTGTTCCTTCAGCCAAGCAGACTGGAGATGGGACAGGGCTGGCTGTGCTGCAGAGAGCATCCCTTGTCAGAATTCTGCATTGTTTTTGCATCTCTCCCTCTCTTCATACACATCATAACATTCCCATTTTTAGTTGGGATATTCTTCATTAACTTTTAACCTGACATGGTTTGCTTCTCCTCTGCTTCCCACTGGAATGTGCCATTGGGCCAGCCCCGATTTTAGATTCACAGAATGATTTAGGTTGAGAAGGAGCTCAAAGATCATCTCATTCCAACTCACTGCCGTGGGCTGGGACACATTTTGCTGAACCAGATTGCTCAGATGCCAATTCCACCTGGCCTTGAACAGCTTCAGGGATGAGGCATCCACAAACTCTCTGATCTTGGTATCTTTTTTTGCTTAGGACCTGTCCTTGATGATGATGATGATGATGATGATGATGATGATGATGATGATGATGATGATGATGTATCTCACTCCTTTGTCACTGCCTTAAACGGAATTTATTCTCTCAGTTCTGCAGCCCTTTCCCTCATTGGGTTTCAGAGCAGATGTTCCTCACCCATCAGCACACCAGGCACACAGCACTGGGCTGCTCAGCTCCCACCCTTCTCACAGGGCTTCTGGCACATCCATGTGTGGATTCAGGACACCTATATTTCGGAGAAGGTAAAATTAGGGGGCTCTTCTTTAATTTTCCCTACTAAAATATCCAATACTATTCCAAGCTGAACAGCTTTGACTTGGACTGTGAATGATGGACCACTTATTTTGTTTTTATTATGCTCTTTTTCTTGAATTTCTTTATGTTTTTTCCCCACAGGAGAAAGACACTTTCCTTAAATATACCAGGTTTGAAAAAGATGCCCTAAAGCATTTTACAGACCTTGATTTCCTTCTTAATTTGTGTCTAGAGATTTTCCATAAAATGCTGTAGAAATTACTGCCTCACAGCTGGCTGAAAATACCTGGAAGTCCTGCTTGATATCTTGCCTTTACCCAGCCACCTCATCAGAATTTGAAATCACAATAAATATTAGGCTGATAAACAAATAGGGACAATATAGCACAAGCTTAAGGCACTGAAGGCAAAGCTCACATTTCTTCCAGCTAGCACCAAACCTTCGATGGCATCCCAGTGGTGAAGGACATGTGTCATCCTGAGGTGATGGAGTTCTGAAGAATATTTGTGCTGAGCAAGAAAACCACATCCCTGATCTGTTAGGACAGGACTTGAGGCCCCTGAGCCTCTTGCAGAGAGTTATCAGTGCAATGTGAGCAGCAGAAAGGCAGAAATCATATGGTGGGCACAGTATCCAGGCTGTGTTTGGTGGCATTGTGTCACCGAGGAACACACCGCCTCCCCTGAGCTAAGGGAGAGACAGGAAATCTGAAACCAGCATTTATTCCAGCCAATGTAATCTTCAAGAGTTTTCTCCATGGATTAAGTCATTTCAAGGCTTTGTCAGACAGCTGAAAACAGTCTGAAGGGGGGCCAAGAGAAATGAAGGCTGCCAGGCCGGGTTACAGCTCTGACTGCAAGGTTGACAATGGCTGAGGTGGGAGAGGGAAGTGCTGCTGCCCACGCAGAGAAGTCATTTGATGGAAAAGCTTTGCCAAGCCAAGGCCTGCTGGAGTGGAAAGCACATTGTCTTCAGGGTTCTCAGCTGTGTCAGAGCCCTGCTGCACCACGGGGAGTTTTTGCATTGAGTTCCTTTGGGTGCCTCTTGCACAGTGTCCTTTTCACTGGCTGGCAAAGAGGGATGAGCAGAACACTCTGTGATTTAGTGAGGGAAAAGCCCTTTGAAGACAATCAAGACACAGCCTGAAGATACCGGGAGGGGATCAGACCAGTGCAGCTTGCCAAGGGGAGTTGGACACAGAGAGGTTCCTCCCAGGAGTCGTCTCTACCCTGCCTGGCTCTTCCCAAGGACAAAGGCCAATTATTAACCTCCCAGTGTGACAGGGACAGTTTGGGGATGGAGATTTTCCCACTCTCTCTCCCAAGGCTGGCTCCATCGAGGTACAGAGACCCTTTGACAGCTTGACAAATGTTTTTCAGCACCATCCAAGTGCACTTCTGGGTTAGACCCCTCTCTCCTCTTCACAAAGTGGCTCTGTGTTGTCCCTTTGGCATCCAGAGACAGGGCTCGTTACCAACCAGTCTGAAGGACTCTGCTCTTGAAAGAAAAATAAAAATAGACCCTTCAAACCAGCAGAATAAGGAGACAGTGAGACCCAAGTACCTTGCCAGGAAGTTCACATGGGTGGGATGCCCAATGTGTTTTCTCCATCCCTACTCACAAAGACTTGGGTGTCTGTCTTTAATAAATATAGCCAGCAGTGGAAGGAACTGGGAAAGGAAGGGGTACCCTCCATGGATGTGCTCCAATTAAAGGAAAAAGAGTGATTTCTTAAACTTTAATAACTTTAAACCTAAATTTAAAAATCTGGAGCAACTCTTCTATATGGGCTTACAAAATGCTGGTGTCTGAAATGCTTCAATGACCTCACAGCCACCAAGAGCACGAACTGGTGTTTTCACTCTGCATCAAGATATATTTTTTTAAAAATCTCAAATAAATTTGCAGCTTTTCTGGAGGTTTTCCAGTGTCCTCTGCCACTGTCCCTTCTTGGAGCCTGAGGCAGAGCAGGGCTGTGAGTGCGTGAGGGTGAGTGAGCGCTCGCGTGGGGACGGATTTACGGATCCCATTTCCCAGGGTGCAGAGTGCCAGCTTGGGGCTGGGCCAATATTGTTGTGTTCTGGGAAAACACACAACGAGAGCTCCTCCTTGGGCTGTGATAAGGGGTCAAGCTGAGCACAGCAGAAGCCAAATCATCCCAATTTACAGAGTAATTCAGACTGTGATAGCAGTGAAGTCGCAGCACGAGGCTTTCAGAGAACATGAGCTAATGTCTAGAAAAAGAGAGAAGAGGAAGGGTTTTGCTCCTGGTCCAGCCACCAATTCCCTTCATGTCTCAGACAAATCATGTTAGGTAATATTTGCTATCCTGAAGCAAAAAGAAGTAGTATCCTAAGAAAAGCTGGTCAAAAAAAAACCCCAAAAAACAAAAAAACCTCACCAAAACCAAAAGAACCAAACCAAAAAACCAAACCAAAAAACCAAACAAACCCAAACCTGGAACATTTGCAGAGCTTCAGAGTATTCTGTTGTCACACAGTAATGTACACCTAAATATGGATGTACAAGACAAACACAAAAGTTGTACTTTTCTTCCTCTCAGGTGAGATTTTTGAAGATATCAGACTGAATTAGAAATTCAGAAATCGATATTATTTTCTGGGGACTTGTGCTTGTAATTCACTCACATTTCTGAATGCTTGAGATATGTCATTACTTGTGTTTCCCTGTCTCTCATTGGGACATAACTTCTATTCTGAAACAGGTGTTGTGTGAAAATGTGAAAATTAATTGTGTTTTAACATCAACTCTATCACTGGCAGCAAGCTCTGTCTCAATATTTTAATATTAAACCTGCAAAAGCAACATTTTATTATCATACAAAGGTCCTGTGAACTTTAATGGCTTAAGACCTGCAAAGACTCAGAGTTACAGTTTTTTGTATAGTATTCATAGCCATTTTTATGGATATAATTACACAGGATGAAGCTATAGCAAATATTTCTCTCTTAATATCTATTTCTTCAGGTTTGAGGGTTTCAACCTGGTCCTTGCTGGATTGTAGTCCTGTGTGAGTTTTTAATATTTTGAAAAGGCAGGGCGAAACCTTAGCAAGATCTACATCAAACATTATAAAGTGTAATTAATTAAAAGGATACTCTGGTTTCCCACTAGATTTGGTATTTTTTTTTCTTTTTCCTCCACAATGTGCAGATTTTTTTTTTTTAATTTAGATATCCTTTTTTTTTTTTTTTTTTCATTACTCAGAAAATGTTCTCTGTAGTGACTGTAACAAAGCACCACAACATGGTACTTTCTGAATGTTGTACCAGCTCTCCTCTGGAGAGCTATTAAGGAAGAAAAAAGAAACAATAAAATCTTGCTTTGAGCTGAGTTATTTCAATTTTCTTGTCCAAGCTGGAAGCATAGAAAAGAAACCCTACATATCTGAGTATTTAAATGACTGACTGTCTATGACAACACTGTCATCTGGTATTTCTGCCTTCTTGGAGCCTTTTGAAGATTTTTTTGAGTAACTCTCTCCCTTTCATTATTTCAGGAGGGCTTCAGAGGAGATGAAGATGCTGCTGGTGTAGTTTTGCTGTTTTTTAATTCAGTTTTCAACTCACTTGTTCGCTTTATCACTGCTACTTCTTTGATGTCACTTGTGGTTTACAATTGAAATTGTTTTATGAATAGCTCCCTCTCTTCCTTCTTAACTGCTCCTCTTCACCCTTTGGAGAATTATTGCTCAACTCTCATCTTTAGCCACAAATCTGCCTTTTTGCCCAGGTCAAGTGGGATGAATTGGTGACCTTTTCAAACTCACAGAAATTAGATTCAGTGGTAAAGGACTTACTCATGACCAGACACAGTTCCTGTGAAACTTCCAGGGCTGCAAAATTGTCACCCAAGCAGTGGTGACGGCCTGGACGTGCTCTGTCATGGGAATGAGATTCTCACAGAAGGGTGAGTTACCTCGCACTCACAGCTGGGTTTTTTGGTAAATAAGACTCCAGAAGATAGAAGGGAAATAAAAAAAAAAATTAAAAAAAAAAAAAAAAAAATAATAATAAAAAAAGAAGCCAAAAAACCAAACCAAACCAAACCAAACAACCTCCAAAACCACCAAAACCCCCAAATCAAACAATAACAAAAAAGCCCAAACAAACAAAAAAACCCCAAAACCCAAACAAAAAAAGGAGCAAAAAAGAAACCCCTAAAAAACCAACCAAAATACCCTCCAAACCCCCCCAAAAAACAAAAAACCCCAAACAAACAAAAAAAACCCCAAACCCCAACCAACCAACCAACCAACACCAACAAAAATACCCAAAACAAAACAAAAAAACTTCAAAAAAGGAAAAGAAATTAGCTGTTTATTCTATAACAAGAAGAAAACTAACTTGGAAAAAAAAAGAAACCCAACCAGTATTAGTCACACATTCTTTGGAAAAAAAGTTTATATAGAAGTATGAACAATGCCTACAATAGTAACACTCAGGGAAAATAAAATATTTCCCTTAAAAAAAAATAAATCAAAAGTCAGCCCTCGTGACCTAAGCAAAAGTGATTATATGTGTACTGAAAAGGGAGAAACAATCCAACACCAAAATCAAAAACTAAACCCTTCGTCTAAATGGTTTTCAAAAACCACCTGGGTTTGTCTCCAAGAGAGTTAATTTTCTTTTTAGTGGCTGGTTTAGTGCTGTGTTTTGGATTCAGCAGGAGGATAATGCTGACACCACACTGATGTTTTGGTTGTTGCTAAGTTGTGCTCACCCTAAATCAAGGACTTTTCAGTGCCTTGTGCTCTGCCAGTGAGCAGCTACTCAAGAAGCTGGAGGGGAGCATGGCCAGGACACTGCCCTGAACTGGCCAAAGGATGTTCCATCCCAAGGGACACCATGCCCTGTGTATAAACTGGGGGATTTGGGGGCTAATCACAACCAGGGAATGGGTTTGGCATCAATCACTGGGTGGTGAGAACCTGCACTGTGCATCACTTGTCTTTTTAGGTTTTATGGCACTTTCCTCGTCTCCTCCTTATAACAATTAACATTATTTAATATAATAATTATCATTATCATTATCTTTTACTTGCTTCAATTATTAAACTGTTCTTATCCCAAATCATGACTTCTATTTTCTTGTCCAATTGCCCTCCCCAACCCATCAGAGACAGGGAAGAGAGTGAGGGCCTGTGTTGTGCTTTGCTGCTGGCTGGGGTTGAACCTGGACAAAAATTTCTATTACATGTTTTATCCACAGGACACCACTTCTTTCTGGGCTGATATTCAGAGTTTCATCAACCCCACATTAATGGGTGTGATCAGGGGCAAGCAGTGATCTAATAACCATGGTGAGGTGCCTGCTGTTGACATCAAAGGCTGCAGTTCTGGAGACAGAAACTCCAGCTGGGACATTCTTGTGTCCTGTGTCACACAGATCAAGATGTTCCCAACACAAAGTGTCTTATCCTCATCCAAACTTCACATGGTGGAGTCACTTTGGTGTGAAAATCACACCGAATTCTTGGGCAGGGCCAAGGTGTCAGGAATGATTTCACTGCTTGGAGCTTCCCAGGAAGTGAGATCCACACAGGGGTATTGGCTGGAATAGTGAATCACTTTGGGAGGCAAATTTCTGCTTTTGTCTTATTCTTCATGGGGGAAAGGGGGGAAATGAGTGTTTCATCAGGACAAGGCAATGCATTTCCCTGCTCATTTGTATTGTTCTTACACAAGGAATGCACACTCACACCGATCTCTGCACTTCATTGCTACCAGTCATACGATAAATTACGTAAAAATGTAAAAATACATTTTTGAGCCTCCTTGCTCATCATCCAGGAACGTGCCAGAGGAGAAATGCTGTTGCACAAGTCCTGCCCTACCTACATCCTACACCACCAACTTCCCAGCAGTGCAGCAGGTTTATAAATGCTTTCCTGCTTCTGACAGGGCCTCTTGGATAAGTTTACAACCCGGCTTTGTTTGCAGTTGATTTCTTCCCGTAGCAAGCCTCTCCCCACCCTAGCATGGATGTGGTGATTTGATAGTTGTGTGGCTGCCCTGACAGCACAGCAAGAGGGGAATGAGGGAGGGAAATTACTGCACTTCCCCTGTTCTGAGCAGAGAACAAACGGGAAGCTCGATGACTTTTGCTGTTTCAGGAGTCACTGGGTCACACTGTCCATTGCCAGTGAGATGGCTCAGTCATTCCCAACCCTCTCCTTTTGTCTTTATGAGGAGCAAAGCTCAGAAAACCACAAAACCCAGATGCTCCCTGCAGTTTAACTTCCTGCAGGCTGGGAGAAAATAAGGCTGGAACCACCTTCTTTACAATAAAAATGTCAAACCCTTCAGACCACTCATTGATGTGGAAATCCCACAGTTCTACAAGAACTATCCAGTTCTGTGAACAAGAGGGACTGGAGAGCTGCAGAGAAGATGGAAAATTCTTCAAGTTGTTTTTTACTTCCTTTAGCCAATCTTTGGCAGGACTGTCACGGTCCTTTTGGTCATGTTTATGTTGGGAGCAATGCCTTTGACCCATTGGCTTTTACATGGAAGCATTCAAAAGGATCTTTTAAATTTTGTTATATTTTCTTTTTTTTTAATTGTCACAACATAGTTATAAACACTGCAACTCTGCTATTAAATAAAGCACAGGGATCAGAGTGAGCTCAGACAAAGCTGCAAGAATGGAGAAGCTGGGTAAGCAAGAAGAAACTTTGAAGAACTGGGTGTGTAATTCCAGAGGGAAAGGAAGATTCATGATTAACTGAGGATGGCTAAAATAGATGTTACATAAGAGACAAGCATCAGTTATTCCTCCTCATCATTATGGGCAGGAGAAACGGGTTTACCAGGCAGCAGGGAGGAACTAGATCAAATATTAGGGAAAACATCACAACTACAAAAAAAGAAAATAAAAAAAAAGGCTTCATAAGTACAAGGAAAACCAGGCAGTGGATTTGGTTGCCAAGGGGAGGATGTGAATCACTGTCAGTGGAGATCTCTGTAGTTGAAGAGCCATCTGTTGCAGAATTAAATCTCCATTGTAGTGTTAGATTCGGGTTAAAATACTGAGTTATTGCTGTTATTGGAGTTTGAGAGAGTCTTGCATAACTGGTATTTATAATTATGGATAATCCAAGTGAAACTTGCTCTTTTGGTTTTTGTTTCAGATTTTTTTTCCTTTTCTTATGCCCTTTGTCTATGAAGGATTGTGTAATAAAACAGCTGCTGCATTTTGCTTTTCCTCCTATTTATCCATTTCAGAACGTCAGAATACGGCAAATATAATTGAATAGGCGGGAAATATGTCTTGTGGTTCTTCCAGTAAACTTCCAAAATCTATTTGCATCCTAGGAAACTGAATAAGGAATTTCTTGTAAGGAAAAGAGGTGCAGATATGCCTTAGTCTAAATGGTAGTAGAAAAAAAAAAAGTCGTGGTGAGCTGTCCCTTCTCTGTTTATCATTAAATTATATTAAACTATAATAAAATTTGAATATTGTCTCTTCCTTTCTTCTCTGCTGTAAATATGGATGGTTTTTATCCTTACACAGGGCTTTAGTTCAGGAAGATACAAACTTCTAGAGGGTACCAGGAGCTTTAAGCAGTAAGCAAAAATAGAACTGATTAATTCTGATTCTTAAAGATAGCACCTAGGAAAATGGAGAATTTGTAGAAGAAAACCCCAATTTCTCATGCAGAAAGACCCTGAGTCTTTGTAAAGTCCTGCTAAATTATGGAGCTACTCAAAGGTTCAATAAAATATGGCAATCAGATCCTAGATATCCTGATCTGTCTGTAGAAGATGGAAAGGTTGAAACAGAGGCTTGTCTTATTGGGTTAATTTTATCTTTCGTCTTTCTACTGAGCCCTGAAGTTGAAGGATTTCAAACATGCAATCTTCAAAATAATAATATTGCCTGATTTTTCTAGAAAAAGCAGTCCAAACCTGTGCATGAAATGACATGGAATCTGGTGGCTTGTTGGAAAAGAGTCAGAATTTATTCTTCCCCCAAACTTGAAAATGTATCATAATCATCACAGTTGAACCATTTCCACACTCATCTACACTTTCATTTGTATATATTTCTTGCTGATTTCCTTCAAAATATTTTATTCCAGTTTTTCTCAAAGGTGGACAATTTGTCTGACCTGAGAACTATTTCTATGGCCCTTAGGTTTGTAAAGAGAGAGCACTTCCATGTTATTTTGTCATTTCCTCAAATAAGGGTCTGTGTTGCAAGATAGAGGAGTTAATTATGGTTCTCTTTTTTCTTTAGTCATTCCTGAATCATCACGTTGTGTAATTACTCAGCTACTACTGTGCAATCAAAATAATGATAAGTTTCTTACTTTTCCCATCACTACTGTGACCAGTTCAACCAGAACCCTTATTTTTTGGCCCAGAATGTGAGAGTGTGAAACCATCTGCAGAATAACCGCAGGCACAGCCTTATCTGTGGCCCACAGGCCACCAAGAGAGAACAGGTGACTTAACTCATTTTGTGGCAGTCATAATTAACACCATGATCACCACTTGAGTGTCGCTGACTTCATTACTGGACTTTTTTTCCTTCCAGTTTTAGCTCCCACTCTGATGGGTGCCGTGTGAAGATGTCTGATAATTATTGAGTTTTTAATTTAATTTACTCTTAATTTAATTTAATTTAATTTTAATAGAAATTAAGATCTCTGAGCAAGGGATTGATCACCAACCCCACCCAAATTTTGACCCTTCTTCTGTCCATTTATTCTAGAAGCAGCATATCCTAAGAACTTCTAGTTTAGTGATGGTGCCAACCATATCTGGATGTGAGGTTCCCACCAAGTCACCCTGTCACTCCCCTCCTCAGCAGCATAGGAAGGGAGGGAAGGAAATGAAATGGATAAGTCTCATGGGTCAAGATAAGCCTGCTCCATAAAGCAAAGGCCTCATGCAGAAGCAAAGTAAAACAAAAGATTTATTCTCTGCTTGGTGTCAGAAGGGGCTGTCCAGCCACATCCTGGGAAGTGGGGCTTTAGCTCACTTGGTGGTTGCTCTGGAAGACAACTATTGTGATAACAAATATCCCTCCCAGCCCCTTCTCTTAACTTTTGTTGCTGAGCACAGGTGACGTGGTGTGGGGCATCCCCCTGGTCAGGACTGTGAGTTCAATCCCTGTATGGGCCACTCATTTCAAAGTTGGACTTGATGATTCTTGTGGGACCTTTCCAATTCAGAATATCCTGGAAGTAAGGTTTGGATCACTTGTCCTGACTGTGTCCTTTCCCAAGATCTTGCCCAAACCCTGCCTAGAGGTGAGAGAAAAATGTTGGAGAAAATTCATAGAATCACAGAGTGGTTTCAGTGAAAGAGAGCTTAAAGTTCATCTCATTCCAACTCCCTACCATGGGCAGGGACACCTTCCACTATCCCAGGTTGCTCCAAGCCCTGTCCAGCCTGGCTTTGGACATTTCCAGAGATCCAGGGGCAGCCACAGCTTCTCTGGGCACCCTGTGCTAGGGCCTCACCACCCTCACTGGGAAGAATTTCTTCCTAAAATCTAAACCAACTTTCCCTCCTTGGACTGACGCCTTTCCCCCTTGTCCTGTCACTCCAAGCTCTTGTAAATTTTTTTCTTGCAGGGTCTTTTCTAATACTGAAAGGCCACCATGAGGTCACCCCAAATCCTTCTCTTTTCCAGGCTGAACAATCCCAGCTGTCCCAACCTTTCCTCCCAGCAGAGCTGCTCCATCCCTCTGCTCATCCTGGTGCCTCCCCTGGACTCACTCCAACAGGTTGATGCTCAGCAGTAGCCAAAGACACCTTTCTAGCCACCAACACACAGCTCAGCTGCTCTGTGGAAAATTAATTCCACCTCAGCCAGGCCCAGCTGAGTCAGGGACAAGGTCCAGACTGAAATCTGGACACCTTTTTTCCAGCACCTAAACACACGTGTGCAGCGGGAGAAATGTCTGACCTGGGCACTCAATGTCCTTGTCCTAACACGATGCCTGTGGACATTTGAGAAATGCCAGGGTGTTGAGGACACCCATGGGGATGGATTCAGGGAACACCTGTGCTATTCCTGACCAGCTGGGAGCTAAGCAGGATGAACCAGAACAGCTCAGATATCAATAACCACATATGTTCAGGTAACTGAATCCTGTTCCAGATGTCTGGATGCACACTGAAGCCCACAGGGACTTTTTCAGTGTGTCAGGAGACAATTTTCCTTTAGGAAGGTAAAAAATGTCACTGCCTAAAGAAATATATTCAGCCATCCTTTACAGGTCTCATCACATTGCTGCTCACTCCAGGTCATGAGACGGCTGCACTCTGTGTTCTTGCACTAAAAAGAATCGGATTTATTAATGGGCAGCACAGAGAGTGAAGCAGAACCACAGAGTTCTGACTTTTCCAGAATCCATGGTTAATCAATTCCATTTTTGAATGCATAGTATTCACGTTTTGCCATTAGTCAGGGAGGAAAAAAAAGACCAAAAAAGCCCCAGTGGTGTCTGTCATCAGTCCACTTTTCCCCAACCTCTCCCATGATTACGATGTTCAGGGATTTACTGATTATCTTAACCTTTGGCCAATGATACAATCAAAAGAACAGCCAGTGCCCTTCCCAAAGTAAAATTTGGCAGTGCAATGGCTCGAAAGAAATAAATGCAATTTTGTAAAAGAACAAGGTTCTAATTTAAGTAATGAAATTGCTATCCACCTGCTTAATTAAATACAAATGTTCCTTCCTGAGTGAATTTTTCTTAGTCCCTGGCCAGGATAGCAACAGTTTATTACAGAACAGTTAGAAAAAAATACCTCAGTCTTACTCTATTCAATGAAAAGATAAAGGCACCTAATGACTGCTTCAGTGGGTAGTTTATTATTAATATTCTAGTGCTATATGTGATTTTCTGTATGGTGTATCAAGAACACATGGGTCTGCTCCTTACTGAGAGCATGGCAAACATTCCTATTTCCACTGACTAAGACCTTTTTTTTTTTTTGCCAGGAACTGTTTCATTAATTTAGAAAAATAATATCCCTTTTATATCTTATTCCTACTTGTTCCTTCAGTAAAAATATTTTGTGATTTTGCAAGGTTTGGAACATTTGCACAATGGAGCTCATACTGAAGTTCAGCTCAGAGACATGAGAGGTAGTCACACTTTCAGTCTGTTTTCTAGAACAAAAATGGGCAGAAAATTTGTCTTTTCTCTCATTAGTTTCTGAACTTAAAAAAAAAGGTAGAAGAATTAAATCTGGTTTTTCCTGCCAGTTTGACTAGGAAATGAATTCCTGGTTACGGAAGAGAAAATATGACACTTTTATAAACAGCTTTCTCCTGTTTCTACTCACTTTGCCCACCTCTTGAGACAACTCTGTTGGCAGAGCACTTCAAGGACTGATCTTCTGTAACTGATGGAATTCCAACAAAATACAGGAAAACAGTTCAAAAATACTTCAAGACATCAACAAAGCCATTGTCCAGCCTCAAGGCAATGTAAGACATCACTCCCATGATGTTTGTCTGATCTTTTTCAAAACCCACCCAACGATCCAATGACCGAGATTCTACGTTTTCTTCTCTTCATCTATTAAAGGCTTTAACATTTTTTCCTGACGTAGAGATTTTTCCAGACATCCCATCCACAATTTTCCTCTTGCACCTTTAGCCAGTGTCTTTTTGCCTTTCTCTTCCAAAGTTCTTTTATCGTATGAGATGTGTCATGTCACTGTGGTGTAGTGGAAGGCGTCCCTGCCCACAGCAGGGGGTTGGAACTGGATCATCTTTAATGTCACTTCCAACCCAAACCATTCCATGATCCTGTGGTTCTGTGATGTATCCGCTTTATCTTCTCTTTTGGCAAAACCATTGCTTTTCTTCTGACCTTCCCCCTTACTCTGCATTTTCCTGGCCTCTCCTCAAACTCTCTGCTTGCCTCTGGGTTATTTCCTGCAGATCCAAAGCTTTCTTGAAAAATAATTCCTAAAAAGGCTTTGTGTTAGATTGGTCAAGTCAGTCTGGCAGTTTGACTGCTTGCCACCATAAGTATTGATTTATGCAGGAAATAAATGATTCTCTCATTTATACACACAATATTTTTGCCTTCTCTCCAGTATTGTGACATCATTGACATCATTTACTCACCTTGTGTAGCCACCTCAATCCATGGGTGCTTTCTTGGAGGCCTGTTGATTTTTGCAGCTGTTTCTGTCATATTTTACCCTGAAATTATCAATGTAGCAAGTGAATTACTTTTCCTTCTCTTATGTGAGTCATTGATTGAGTATGATCAGCAGACGATGAGGAATTATGACTTTAAGAACCATTTTTAGAACTTGCAAGGCCCTAATGAACAACTAATTAAAAGACATTCAAGAGAGAGAGAGAATTTGCACGATACAGTAGTCATCTTCTCGTATTTCCGCATCCAAAAGCTTTTGAAGTGTTCTACCCCCTTAAGAGAAATGTTAAATGCAGCACTCAAATGGCAAATTCAAGTGACTGGAAACATCACCTGATGGGCACCTGCCCTCTCCTTAAACTGGCCCCACTCCCCTACCAGTGGCTGCCTTCTCTCTTCCACTCCCAGCATTTATGAGGTGCCCTGGGGAGCTGATTCTGCTGGGGGAAAAAAAAAAAAAGTTTATTTCTAGTCTGGATCAGCTCCCTGCTCCAGCTCCCTACAATGCCCACAAATAGCTGTGGCAGGGAGGAAGCAGCCCAAAAGAAGTTGAAATGGGAGAGGAAAGAAGAGCTGAAGCACTGTGCGGTCAAGCGGCTGTGCCATAGCCTTGCTGCCAAGCTAAAAAAAAAATTATCCCAGTGGAAATAAAATCAATCAAGCACGCTGGTACAGGCCCCAGTATTCTAGTGCCTAAAAATATTTATTTTCACATGATAAAGAGTTAATGCTCTACATTTTGTGCTGTTTAAGCAGCTTTAGGTGAAATCCATCAGCCCATTTCCTACATGAGATGAGCAAAGCGAGAAAAATGATCAATCAACCTCTTATGCTGCAAGGAGAAATTAATCGACATAATTATCGACTGCATATTTTTCAGCCTTAAAAAGTGATGATTCAGGGCCTCATTTATAAAGCTGCTTTAAGCTCTGGATTGTGTAAAGTTTTGAACATTCCCTTTTTTCCTCGGAAACAGAACATTTGTCTGTCACGTCCGCACAACACAACCGCCTATTCTTGGAGCTGTGGTTGAACGCCTTAGGCCCATCCTTCCTCCTCCCCTCCCTGCCCTCCCACACCTTCCCTCTAGATTTCAATAGTATTAAAGAATCATCATGGCAATAAGAGACTCTGTGAGACAACGGTAGGGACGGAAATTTCCTTTTATTTCTCTGTAGATTTGCTCCCAGTATTGCAAATTTCACCACAGCAGTCTGTGCCCATCAGGGTGACCTTGGTTCCCCACAGAAGCATTCCTGCCTCCATTTTCACTGTGGACACTGCTGGTTGCATTAATGACTTCAAGATAAATGCCACCTGTAGCTTTTTTCCCCCAATGTTGAGCTCTAATACATTTTTTGGGGCGCGACCCTTGGGAAATATGAAGCTACAGCAATGTCATCTCAGAAGCTGGAACTGTTTAACTCAAATTGTTTGCTTTTAGCTTTGGAAGATCCATGATGTTTATATGTCGATGAAGCAAGTTGTTGCTGCCTTTTTTAGTTAAATTGTGAAGTAAAAATTTAGAGTGTTAAGGTTTCCTCCAACTTTCCATCATCATAAGAAAACTAAAATCATAAATCGTGGACTGGTTTAGATTGAAAGGAACCTTAAAGACCATCCAGTTCCAACCCCCTGCCGTGGACAGAAACACCTTCCACTATCCCAGGTGTCTCCAAACACTGTCCAACCTGGCCTTGAACATATCAACTCTTGATTAATCTATGTGTAGATGTCTTTGTAAGTACAAGAGTTCCCAGAAAACTTGTGAAAACCCCATTCCTGGAAGCATTGAAGTCCGGCCTAGATGGGGCTTGGTGCAACTTGGTGCTGTGGAAGGTTGGGGCTGGCTGATTTTAAGGTCCCTTCCAAGCCAAAGCATTCTGTGATTCTGTGATAATGGAGGGATCTTGTACAGAGAGAAAAAGTGGCAGAAAAAAACTCAAGAGCTATATAAATTTTGGGATGTTGTTCCATGTGTAGGGACAAGAGTGCAGAAACAAGGATGGAAGAGCTGGGAGGAGGCAACAAATTGTGAAATCAGCTGATATATTATAAACTACGCAAAGTTTCAACAAAAAACTAAAACCATCCCACAAAAAGCTGCAAGAGAGTCTTTGAGAGGGTCGTGAAAATGTCAGGTTTTCACCTTTGGAAAGCTCATGGGGAGAAAAGCAGCTCCTTTTACTGCATACCCAGTGACTCCTCTGCAGCTCTGCCATCCTGAAGGCAAACTGCCACCACTAGAAAACTTGGCAGAGGAGCTGCTGGAACAGGCAGTGTGTTGATGGTGGAGGTGATGTGTGGAGAGCAGATGTAGTAATTACTGATCTACTACGTGCCTGCCTCTGCTCAGGAGGAGTGTGGGAGCAGGCTTGCAGGGGTGGTGGTATTCAAGGGCTGGTAGGAAGTGAGAAGTCTGTGCCTGTGGAAAGCTGGTCCTTCAGATGTGCTTTTATCGTGAAACTGAGCAGCTCGAAGTTCTGTTGATTATTGTGGAAAGTTTTTTTTTTTTTTGTTTAAATGCGAAGAAAAAAAAAAGGCATTTTAATGAAATAATAATAGTAAAAAGACCCACAAGCCCATTATTTTTTCTTTTAGACCTGTCTTTCTCCTTAACCACAAACAGCTGGAAATTTGCACACAACAGCGACAGTAGGAAGGAACTCATTTTAATGGAATGTCTGCGCTGCAGAGTGGCAGAATAAGGCAGAGAATACAGAAAAGCCAGGTTTTCCAAAATGATCCATAGCGATCAGAGTTCCTGTGTGGCAGATTTCAGCATAAAACCCCTCCATACTGATACTCCTTCTGCCAGAAAAATGAAAACCTTTTGAGATTATTTTACACTGGGCTTCCTCTGTGTTCCCTCCTAGGATGAGAAGCAGCAGGCAATGCCTTCTGTGGTTTTTGTAGGCATGACCTCAACAGCACTGGATAAACACACAGAGTGCCTCAGATGTGGTGGCTGAAATGGAAAATTCTGATGCAGACACCAGAAACTTACTCTGAGGCAACTTCTTTTCCTAATACATGGAACAAGAAAGTGCATCCCTTGGAATGGGAGATGTTGCTCCTCTGAAATGGATCTGTTGATGGTCCTTTCTCAAGGATGAAATGGTTGAAATGGTTGTGGGCAAGATCAGTAGACAATTTGTGGAGCAGCCCAAAGGTTTATTAACCTTTAAGCACGGATACATTGCAGGAAACCTGATGGATGTTCCGTCAAAATTTTTGTCTTAAATCTGCAGTGTCTTTGGAAAGCGGGGGAGAGAGAATGTGTCCAAATTCTGGCATGAGCTTGTGATGACAGCATTGGTCACTATGGTTTTATAAGATTTTCTAGGGTTATAACAATATTAAGTGTTTGTAAGGCAGGTAAAACTCCCTGTTTTAGTCTTACTATCGAAAACACTTTGAATTCAGGACAGCCGGAATATTTACACTCTCCCCAAATGGGAATATAAGGTAATCAGCAAAATGCAGGTAAGAACTGAATATTGTCACCACTATTTTAAAGGTAGGTGTGATGGTGAATTAAAATTTTGCAGGTTTAATTTCCCTTATCAGCTTTTTTTCATAACCTTACTGACTGAAAAAATAGTTTAAACATTATGGGCTGAAATTTTTCCATGCTACTCCTCTGCAGGGAAATCTTGCAGCTCTTGAGATTCTGTAGCTTCTGAAATGCATTCAGGAAAAAGTATGAGATTTGCCCGTGATAAATACATTACAAGTGTTCATTTATCAGTCTAGAACTTCATCCTCCAGAATGAGCTAATGAAAAGTGACAGGAACACAGCTCTAATTTTGTTTTAGACAAACCTTTGGAAGTTTGCATAATTAAGGATAGTATAAGGCTTTAGGGGAAAATGAAATAAATTCTTAAGCACGCACTGCAAAGAAAAACTGTCCACTTCAGCTCTCCAAAAACACTTCCTTGCATTGGATATGCTCAGTTCCCTCCCAGTCCCAACCTACAACCAACCCTGGAGGCTTCAGTGCCACACATATTCCCAAATGCAGGTACAGCTGCAGTTCCTGACAGCTGTGGTGGCTCTGGGAGGTGAGAGGCTTCTTTCCAGGAAATGCTCTCAGCATTCCCACAATCCATGCAGAGAAGCAGACAGAGGATACTTGAAATAATTGAAGGAAGATGAGCAGGATTGATAGACAAAGAGCAGCACCAGAGGTGGAAACAGCGTTGTAGGATGGACCATTGTGGGAAGTTGGAAGCTGGGGTTTATAAATTACTTTAAGGAATGGCATGATACGAGAATGGAAGAGCAGAGAACAATATTTGAAAGGGATTTCACATCTTGAGTCTCTGATCTTGCAGTGATGACATTTGCCTAATGCTGATGGGGAATTAGAAGTCTTTCAAGATGGCACAAACTGATAGACAAAAGAAATAAATTTTCTTTTAGCTCTGAGTGAGAATGGGTATTTCTGGGGTGAGATTCACCTGGCCTGCCTTGAGCTCAGGATGAGATGAATGAGCTGAGTGTTTGTATTTCAAGACTTTGGCTAAAGGACTTGACTCATTGACATTCAGACGCTGAACTTTCAGAAGTCTGAGGCAAACTGGGAAGAATTCTCTGTGAATTTTGCCTTCAACTCAATGCCCCAACAGGTACACAGCAAAATTTTTGTTCACAATTCTTTTGCTTGTCAGTAGGCTTTGATTTTGCATTTGAAGGTGTAGCACTGTGCTTATTACACTCCACAAAAAACACCCAGATACACTGAACCCACACTAAGAAAAAGGTTTCAATATTAAAAGTTGACAATAACTATTAGGAGAGTGTTTCTCTTATGCCAATCATGTTGATTTAATATGGGATTAGTTACATTTAGAGCTGTCCATCCCCCCTAAAACCATTTTGCGCTAAAAGAAATAAATGAGTCTTGCCAAGAGGGTAGAGAATTCCCATAATCTTGGCATCAATCACTCAGTTCATCCAGTCCAGTCACTGAGCAAAGTCAAAAAGGTGCAGAGCTTAAACACAGCGTAGAGAATTGTTAATATTTATCTCCCACTTCACATCCCTGTTACGTCACTTCTGTGCAAAAAGATAAATGCTTCAAATCAGCAGCTGAGAGGAGAAAGAGAAGGCAAAAAGCAGGTGAAAGATGCTAAGAGAGGCTGAAGGAGTGAGGTCTGGCTCTTGCTTTGGAACATGAACTCTTGTTCTTTATACCACTGTGCTCTGCACACCCTGAGTCTGGCAGTGCTTGTAAGTAATTGCATGGGAAAAAAAAAAAAAAAAAAAGAAGCTTTTACTTCATTGTGTTTCAATAATTGTTCATTTCCTTGTGGGAGCAGATGGTCAGATATAGCTTTATTTTAATTTTTTTTTTTTATCAGTGTCTTTTCTCTCTGATTGCTTTGGATTCCAGTTAAACAAGACAAGATGCAATGAAAAGTGTGAACAGCAGCAGGAGGGACCCACGTTGTAGGATCTTTGTATCAGTTTATTTCTCTTCTTTCTTATGACAAACTCAGTAAAGAGAAACACATAATTGGCAGAAATCCTTGTTTTGTGTGTGTGTGGGCTTTGAAAGACAGTGACAAAGAAGAAAAAACTGGAGGAAGGCTGTTACACCAGAGGAGCTGAGTTTTGATAGAGTTTTCTTTAATTTCATACTATGCAGGTTTTTTGTGGCAAATTCATCTGCCTTGGTGGTAGCATTGATACCGTTTGGCATGTGAGCAGCTGAGGTGCTGCAGGTGACAAAAGAGTGGAACCAACAGGGATGTTTAGGACAGATTTAGAAAGATCCAAAGCCATTTAAAAGCTTGGAGGTCTTGGTGATGTCTCACTTTGGACAGAGATTGACAAATCAAGATCCAGGATCACACCAGGATCAGGAAAGGTTTGTGCAAATCGAGGGCAGGATATTATCTGTGCTTTTAAGAATAATCACATTTTCAGCACCTTTTTTTTTTTTTTTTGATGCCTCCTCTAAATCCTTTCTTCTCCCCTGGGACTCTCTTCCCTGAGGGACATTTCGTAAGGGGTGGCACAGCAGCTTGGTTTTCTTTTCTTCACTGAGGAAAATAAACCACTGTGAAATGACTGAACAGCCTTTTTACTGATGTGAAACAAGAGGTTCCTTTGAATCATCTGTGTGACAAACCCACTTCCCTGTACTAGGATTGCTCTTAAGTAGGATATCAGGATTCAGTGCTAATGGTTAAAAATGTGACTGAAGGTCTCTGTAAGAGCCTGCCTCATTTACCCAAGAGAAACAGAATTTTCTTCCAAAAAGTTGGGTTGCTCACTATATTATTATGTACTGGTCAAAACCAAGTCTGTGTGTTAGCGTAGAATGAAAATCTCCTGGCTTGTGTTGCGTATTAGAGGAAAGATAAACAACCCTCATTTGAGTATAAAATGGTGGAAAAGCAGCCCTCTATTTTTCTCGTGGGTGCAATTTGTTCATCTGCTTTCTCTGGAAAACATGAACTCAGCTCCTGGAGAGGTTTGGAATTCATAAGAGACTGACTCTCATCTCCTTAAACGAGGGGTCTGCTACAGGTAGTTAAGTGCCTTGGGGTGATAAATACACCTAAAACACAGCCTGGGAGTGAAATAAATCTTTTTAGTTTATTTAACCTGTGATATCAGATCCGGCACTGTCTGCTCAGGCAGTGTTGACTCGAAAATAAACTATGACAGCCCCTCCTAAGGTCTGTTCTTCTTGAAGGAAGAGGCAACAATTTAAATACCTGGTGCTTGACCAGCCTCATCTTTTGATTTGAGATGCATGTGCTAGATAAAATGTTCTCACAATCTGGAGACTTAGAAAGTAAAAAGGGAAAAAAAGGCTTTCCTGGACTTTCCTGGACTGGTAACTGAGTCAAACAAGCTTTGCTCTTGCCATGAACATTTCAGAGAGCAAAGAGAGTTTTGACAGGCAAAATCTAGCAATCCTTTTTGCCAGGAGAAACAAATTAGAATAGTGCAAAATGGGTGCACTTCCTCCTGCTGAGGTTTTTCTGGGCACCGTTCACTGAACCAAGAGAATGTTGTAAAAGAGATTTTCAGTAAAGGGTTTGACTGATTTTTCTACTGACTAACAGAGCTGCTTCTTGCAATAGCTGTCAAACACTGTGGTTAAGGAGTTTTCCTGCAGGTATCGTCCAGGATGAGAACAAGGGAGGAAGGAATATATGTTGGCATGAAAATAGGCATCAAGACAGCAAAGCTTTTCAAAGACAGATGCCAATTTTTTTCTGTAATTCTGCCTGACATTGCATTTCTCAGTGAAGAAACATTGAGGGTCTCCCTGCACCCCCTGGTTTTATTGATCTGGGTGACATCCCTGGGGCATCCCACGTGTCAGTTCTGCACCTCCTGGGGCAGGGCAATGTCTGTGCTCTGCTCCATCCATCCATCCACAGTCACCCTCCTCTCACACACACCAAACTTCCTTCAGCCTGGAGAAGGAGCCCAGAGCTTTTCACTGCTGCTTTACACTGATCCGTGGCACTGCTGTCTGTAAAAAACACAGCATCCTAAAAGTGCAGAAAATGGGAAGCAGATGATCTTGCAGGGCATACATGTGGAGATAATGACATTTTTAACTACCAGGGCCTAAACCCCAGAAAAACAAATGCTGTGTAATTAATCCAGTGCCCTCCAGCAGCCTGACAGCCTCAAATTTTTGGTCAATATTCAGTTCAAATGCTCTGCAGGCCAACATGAGACTTGGGCATTGACATGGAGGGGAAACATCAGCTTATTGAAAATGATACAACCTGCCCTCTGAATGAACTGAAAGCCAGAGAGTTATTTTCCAAATTCCCTGAATATTAATCTTCTCTGGGTGGAAGAAAACTGAGCCATATGCCAGCCACCTGTTCACCATGCAAGTCTCATCCTGGGTTTATTTTCTGTTTTGTCTCCCTGTTTTTTATGTCTATGTTCACACATGCAGAGCACACCAGCAGCAGTGGCCAGGGAGTGGAGATAAAATCAGAGTGTCTCTGATCACAGCTGATCTTTTGGGACTGGGGACAGTGATTAAGGCTGGGCAAAGCACATATTTTTTTAATTTGTGTGTGATTGTCCTGTGCACTCCTGCCCAGTGGGTGCATCCTCAGCAATCTGGGTGTAACAGCCTGGACAGATTTTACCCTTTGCTGCCCAAAGTTCTCTGGGTGTCTTCAGATCCTTCTGTGGTTCCCATATAAGTCTGAAAAAAGGACTAAACAACTGAATTAAACCCTGGGTGTCACTTTTGTTTCTTTACACCATCATACCAAACCAACAAATGCTTTGGTGCAGAGTTCTTTTCTTTCTCCAATAAAGTTGTGCCTCCCACCCTGTGTAAAGAAAGGCAGATGGCAGAAGGGAGAGAACAGATTCACTCCTCTCGGAGTGAGGAGCTCTTTCAGGAGACAGTTCTACAGTAATTGTCTGTGATTTCATGATGATGCCTCTTTGGAGGTTGGCAGGGGTTTGTCTGTGCACAGGTTCTGCAGCATTTCCTGCAGCACTGATAAAAAAATGAGCATGACCAGGTGCAATGTGTCTTTCTGGGGCCAGATTTAACAGGATCTAGCTAAAGTCAGGGTGTAAATGAACCCTGCACTCAAACTCAGGCCCTAGCAGAGAGATCCTTTATCATGAATGTAGCCAGAGGAATTTATAACCTTTCCTGCACAGAGCTGTAACTCCCAGCTTGTGCAGAGACAGTGGCAGCCTTTGGATGGAAATCCTAAGCACTGTTCTGTGTCCTTAAACCAGCCCTGTTAGATGCAGAAGTGGATCTGGACTTAATGCCTGATGAGATCCCATCCAACCCCTTCCAACTAATGCCCCAAAACTCTTCTCCCTGCAGGTTGCTGGAAATGTCCACCCAGAATGTGATTTTATGGTAGAGCTGAAGAAAAAGGAGGCTGAATGCCTGGAGGCCCCACAAGAGCATGGAAATGCAACATCACCAGGTATCCATCCCTGTGTGAGGGAGGGAGGGAGGGAGGGAGAGAGGAGGGACCAGAGTCAGGGCATGGCCAGGCTGCCAGAGCACATGAGGGTTTTATTTACGGTCCCACGCGCTGCTGCCTTGTCAGCTCTTCTTCCATCTACTCCCATTCCTTCCCATCCTTCTCTTTTTTTTTTCCACAGTCCTTCACATTCAAATGTGGACAGTCAGTTTTTCGGAGTGAATCCTTGTGCCCTTGTCCAATTCCTTGGCATCATGCTTGCCTGTTTGTGAGGATGTGTTGATCTTTAAAAATAGGGCAACCCCTGAACAATTACAGTGATCTGATCTTTCTTCCAGCATCACTCTTTATTTGTTGCATTCTTTCTGAAAACTCACCTCAGTCTAGCACAGGGGTCTAACTAAAGCAGATTAAATAGCACTCTGGGGGTGTTTATTTCTCATAATAAAAGCTGTGGCCAAACTATTTTTGTAAGATATGGAAGGGGTGGAGTGGCAAAGTTTAAAAAGGTTGGAGGTTTTATTTTTTGCTCAAATTTAACCATGCTTAAAATATATAATTCTCTTTCTGTCTGAGGTTGCAAGAGAACTTGGGACAAATTGCTGTGCTGGCCAGAGGCAGATCCTGGAGAGATTCTTGCCTTGCCATGTCCAAACATCCTCTTTCACTTCATGAAGGAGCCAGGTGATGTCCTACCATGGTTACTCTTGTTGTGTGTCTGGTGAGAGCCTTTCTAAAAAGGGAGGGTGAAGACAGAGCATTTCATGCTGCCATGAGTTGGATCAGAGAAGTACTGCAAAGGTTTTGGGAGGATCTGAGGGACCTTAGCAGTTCTTCTCATATTTTAAGGATTATCCATAACTGAATTTGATTTCCATGGTCTCTGATGAGGCCCTGGATAAAAAAATATGAGGTTTTTTTTTTATCCACTGAGGTACCAGGAGAGATTCCATTGGTTTCCATGTGCTTTGGGATCAGTTTGTTCCATGAGTTTCCTGCAAAGCTCCTCTGGAGGCTGTCTAGGTCACAGCTTAAGCTTGGAGCTTCTTGAGATTTATGCTGTGCTTGATGTGGGATGAAACGAAAGGCAGAGGAATGAACAATGTGATTGTTCTTTGAGACCAAGGCTGGAGAAACAAAGCAGAATTTAAGCCTTGGAGCAGCACATGTGTTGCAAAACGGCAAATGAGTGCCCTTGTGCCTGCTCCCTCTCTGGGTGAGTAACAAACTGTGAGCCCACAAGGAGCAAACCACCTTCCAGGAAAGATCTGGATTTGGCAGCTCCACAAGAAAAAGAACCTGCAAAGCCCAACCTCTGCCACATCCAACACATGCCGGTTATAAAGGAGGGATAAGGAAAATCCCTTTCATCTGTGCAGATTCATTTCCTGCCCTGGGATTCTCGACTTCTCCTTCATCTGGCTCATAAATCTTTTTTTATGGAAGAGTTCTGTCCTTGTGGAAGGGGCTGCTTATCCCAGCTTCTGACCTGCTAGGGAAGAGTGAGCCCTAGGAGGGGTGGGAATGAGAAGGGATTTGGTAGAAGAATGAGTGCAGTGCAGAGCAGAAATTGATGGAGCAGTTCTTCCCAACCTTCTCCAATCTGCCTGATATAATTCCTAACTTGGTCCTTCCCACCTCTACCCCTGTCACCTTTGCTCTCTGCCTTCTTTGTCTATAAATGAAATACAAAGTTTTGTATCTGATGACCTGAATGTGCACAGGAAAATCGTCCTGCCAACTCTGTGGGATGCTAATGATCCTCTTCTCCTGGTACAACTTTGTACCAGCCAGAGGTCTTCTCCTGGTTTTTAGTTTCCATATTGTCTGGCCCTTCATTGAGAAAATCAAATACTTCTTTTTCAGCTGGGATGATAAAAAGGAACTGCACAAAAAAGGGCTGGTCTGACCCATTCCCTCCCTACCATGTGGCCTGTCCAGTGGAAGATGAGATTCCTCTTGAAGAAGTAAGTTTCATTACATAAATATATGTGTGTGGTGTGCTGATGTTGTAGTTGTTGCTGTAATAATTAATAATAATTAAGTTGTTGTTGTAATCCTTTCTATTCCTGAGGGCCACTGCAGAAGGAAACTCAGAAGAAGCTGAAATTTCTTTCTAAGTATGGGATACAATTCCAATTTTTACTGTGGCCACCTATTTTGTAAAACAACTAAGAATGGTTTATTATTCAGGTGTAACAATAATAAAGCCAGCTGCAAATTCACAAGTCTAACAGACAAAGATGTATCACAAAATGTTCATAAAATGTGTATTTAGACATTTCAGTCATATCAGTCAGCAAGATGAATTTGTAGTATCACAGCAACTGCACAGAAAATGTGCTATTAAAGACCACTGCTCCAAATTTAGCAATATCTAAGGACAAGAGGGATTTGGGGTGTCTCATCCTGCACAAAATGTCTTGTTCAACATTGGAAAAAAAAGTCCCCAAATCTCTGTTATCTTTGTAATGTAGATCAGAATTTGATATATTTCTTCAGCCAGATTTTCACTGTTGATAATATCTCGAGGTTACATGCACAGGGACAATACAGCGCTTCACCCCTAATTAATAAGGATAAAAACGTGGTTCATATCACCATGGGGAGATTTTGCAGAGGTTGCCCAGAGGAGCTGTGGCTGTCCTGGATCCCTGGCAGTGTCCAAGGCCAGGTTGGACAGGGCTTGGAGCAGCCTGGGATAGTGAAGGTGTCCATGCCCGTGGCAGGGGGTGGCACTGGATGTTTTTAAAGATCCCTTCCAATCCATTCTGTGATGATTCTATTATTTTACCAAGAGGAAACTCCCCAGCTGTAGGTTTGTCCACTTAAGGAGTTGATTATTTTCTGTCTTACATGTCTGATTTGTTGCCAGCTGTGGTCAGCCTAGCACAGTTTGGATGTTTCTCACGGAGTGGTGCGTCCAGACTTCCTGGCAAGCTTTGGAGCTCTGAGATGCTTCAGTGAGCTCTGGCTGGAATTGTGCATAGTCAGAGGTTTGAGTAATCGTATACAGCTCACAGTTCATCCACTAGACAAAAAAACCAAACCAAACAAAACCAAAACAAAACAAAACAAAACAAAAAACAAAAAAAACCCAAAACAAAACAACAACAACAACAAAAACAACAAAAAAACCCAAAAAACCCATTATGCCTGATTTCCACCCCATTTAACTTCATCAATCTCAAAAAATACCGTGAAAGTTGGAGTTCATTGCTGCACCACGGATCTGTATCAGTGCTTTGGTCAGGAGGAGGCGGGAATTTTCCAGGGACATTTCTTGGCTGTCCCCATTTGGTGCATTCACACTGAGGGATGCTCTCAGAAAGGCTGATCTGGCTTCTTATGGATGAAAGAGCTGAAAGGCAAATTCAGGGTGCACCTACTGTGCTCTGAGCAGTAATAACAGTTCAGCCCATTGGATTCAGCTGTGGATAATCATAAATCATAAACCTGGATGCAAAGTCCTTGACACAAAAGGTTTCACTCTACTAATCCAGGAGTTGGAAGCAGATGATATTTGTGGTTCCTTCCAACCAAAACCAGTCAAGTATTTATGATTCTATTCTATTTTATGATTTATGATACAGATGTAGTGATGGATCCTTTTTGTTGGTCACAGAAACCAATAAGATCTCCTTTTCCAAAGATTTGAATTGTCTTCTGATAGTGTTTTCCTTCATTAACTACAAAAGAAAAAGGATGAGTAAAACCAGGATTGTATTAATAATTAAACAGATCAGCCCTGTGGCCAGCTTCTTCTCATTCTACCACAGACTCATATTTAGACAGCTAATTTTTAAGCACCTAAATAAATTAAATAAACGTTTCTCAATGCCAGTCTTATAATGTCTAAAGTTCCACTTAAGGCTCAAAATGAGCAATCCCCCTTCTCCAAGTGAACTGTAGGAATGCACTGCACAGCTGTGCAGATTTTAGGTTATAAAATATTGGAATAACACCCAAGAGACAGACCATGTTAGACTGGAGTTAGATTCGCAGCCTTGAGCTTATTCAGTTTTCTGCTTCCCTCTGTGATTGCTGAAGTCAACTTATCCTCACTCAGGGATCGTGTGTGACGGAGGAGCCACTTAAATTGAAATGGGTTTTGACTGGCAATCCAACTGAGCAGCAGTTGAGTTTGGCAGTAAGAAAAACAGAGGAAAAAAACAACCCCAGAAAAAAAAAAAAACCAACAAAGCTAACCTACCACAACACAATAAAAATTGAAAGGAGGAATAGACAGCAAAAATGCAAGTAAGGAAGCAGAGGGTAGGAAAGTGGAGAAAAAGTAGAGAAAGGCTGACAGAATTCTGTATTCATCGTGCTGCCAGCAGCATTGTCCTGCTGCTGCTGCTGGGGAGAAAATATGGTACAAAACACAGCATTTATGAAAATTGCATGAGATTTTTAACAACACCTTTTTGAGAGACTGGTGTGGGTTTTTATGTTTTTTATAAATGAGTTTCAACCTACCCTGATCAATACATGTTTCAGCAGCAGATTGGGCTGTATCCACACAACTGTGGAATGGGAATACACAAAAGAAACATAATGAGGGATTCAAGTTGAATTTTTGCTGTGGGATTCGAAGAGAGGGGAGAAAAGGCAGTCAGGAGTGTCAACAAAACGGAAGAACCAAGCAAAGCAAAACTGACAGAATCAGTAAAAAAGCTGTCATTTAACAGCAACTTGTGTGACAAATCATTTTCTTCTTTTATAGCAATCCTACTTTTCCACTATAAAGATCATCTACACTGTGGGGTACAGCGTGTCCATCACCTCCCTCATCATTGCTGTGACTGTTCTCATTGCATTCAGGTAAAGGTGTCCTCTAACCTCGATCCTTTTCACAGTTCTTAATTTCTTAGAATGTAGAAGACAACATTAGACACAATAAAATAATATAAATAGAAATTCAGGTGACTAAAAATATAAAAAATCCAGCCATGTTGGTTAAATAATACGAAACTGAAGATGGAAATTAAAAGGCATCAGAAAGAGACAGAAATAAGATTCAGATCTGGGAAATAAACCCTGGCTGTCTCTTTGCAAAACTCAGCAACTCACTTCAATCCTGAAGAACCAGCAGAAAAAATTACTTGCTTTAGTCTGGAATGAAATTTTTTTTTTCATAAACTATGTGTGCTTCCCCGTTATGGGAATTTTTAATAAAAATATACGCAAAGGACTTGATTCTGAATGAATGTTCCTGTGCCATTGTATAGATTACTACTGAAAAATTTACCACTAAAGTGGTGTTTTAATGTTAGTCTCAGAATTCGGTCACATTTGGTGAGAATTCTTTCTTACTGAGTTACCCATCAACTAGGTATTTTCAGGTCTAATTTAGAGTATTTAAAGTATTTTATCATTTAATGTAGATTTAATGTTTGCCACCACGTGGGATTCATTTTATTAATCTTTGTTTATTTCTTGTATTTCTGTGAGACAAACCTCCCCCCCAAAAAAAAACCCCCAAAACCCCCCAAAAATAAAAATTAAAAAAAAAAAAGAAAAGAAAAGAAAAAAGATTTATTATTATGCTGTGAGAATCAGAGTTCTCTAGGGAAAGTTTCTTGACCTCTGCTGGTTCCTAGTTCGTGTCTGGAAGCCACCAGATATGTTTATTGACATCCACTCTGACCTCAGGAAAACAAACCAGCCCAAATGAGGGGAAAGAAAGAAACAATGGACATAAGGAGACGTAGTAATAGGGAGGAAAAAGTCATAATTAACAATGGGCTTGACATTTGGGGTCAGCAATAAAATTCTGCACACTCCAGGTGAACTTTCAGATTAAGTGACCCTCCGATTACTGGGTCTGGACAGAATTCAGCTTTTAGTGGAACTTTTTGATTATTAACTAAAGTCCTCATCTCCAAATGCAAACATGAAGTTGAAGCTGTGTAACAGCCTCAAAAATCTGTATTTAATAACAGCAAAAATTTAATCTTAGTTAACTGGGAATTAAAGGTAGATGCGTAAATTGGATTTTAAGTAGATGTGCCAAGTTGTTTTAAAGATCTTCTGTGTTCTTACTTAATTCATCAAAATAACTTTGGCAAAGAAAGGAAAAAAAAAAAATTCTGGTCAACAAGGAAAGAGATTAAGATTCAGACTGTGGCTGATTTGCTTCACATGAGGAAGTTTTCTGCCTCTCTCTGAAGGAGCTCAGTGAATCAAAATGTTCTTCCTAAATGTGTCTGGAAGCACCTGAGATAAAACAAGGGCTTATTGTTTATTTTAATTAATGCCAGCAGGAGTAAGTTAATTACCTCAGAGAGTCCTCTCTTCTTTTCTTCCAGGAGGCTTCGCTGTCCCAGGAATTATATCCACATACAGCTCTTTTTTACATTCATCTTAAAGGCTATTGCCATTTTCATTAAGGATGCTGTCCTTTTCCAGGAGGAAGGCATTGATCACTGCAGCTTCTCTACAGTAAGCACATGAAAAGCAGGATATTGTGGTATTTGATGTTTTTACCTACCATTTATTTATGGTTTTGCTTTTCATGCCTCTTTTTTACTGCTTATTGGGCTTTTTTTTCCCCCTTCTAACCTGGTAATGAAAATTATATAATTCTTTTATTCAGTATATTTTACATCCATAAATGTGTACATTGTGCCCTCCTGTGTTCTTAAAGCATCAATTTGTGATGTTGAAGTACTCTAAATGAAATTTGGACTTTCACATAGCGACAAAGCAGTATCATTACACTGTTATGTTTCGATAATCTGAAGCCTAAAATTGAAGATCTCCAAGTACATCAAAGAACAACTTCTAAAGATCATTCTTCTGGAAATGTTGGATTTCCTGTTCTGGATGGAAGCACTGATCTGTAAACCACAAAGCACTCAAGGTACCAGGCAATGAATTTAGCATTCATCCAGCCCCAGATCGTGTCAATGTGGCAATTTCTGCATTGCTCACAGACACACAGAATTTTAGAGCAGAGCACAAGGAGACAAATGGGTCCTTGAGAACCTTTATTCAAGGAGCATTTAGCACTGAAGGTACACTCGAGGCATTTGTGAGAGAACTCACATGCCTGGGAGCCCAAATTACATTTCTAACATAGATATAAACCAAAATGCAGTAGAGATTCCAAGGTGCTATGATGGCTAAAACCTTACTACTCAGAAACCCATTTTACTTTGAAGCTTTTATTGGTATTTTAAGAGAGACAGGACCACTGAGAGATGTTTTAGAGCATGGTTTATTGCTCTTATCTTTTAGTCTCATAGAAGGATGAGAACGCCTTCACTGCATGAGGCAGAAGTTGGTAGTCCATGGTCAGTGGTCTCAAGATCTCTAGCTACAAAGCCTTTTAAAGATTTGTTACCCAATAAACTACTGCCAAAAAGCTTGCTACTGTTTTCCCACCAGTCGCTAATTATTTTGTTCTACACGTTTTACCGCAATGTGAACCTTCTTAACCAATCATATAACAACACACAAACCTACAGTACTGCACCTGAAAACTTCTTACTGCCTTTATAACTACGTTTATATCCTAAACTTCAAATTCTAAAACTTTCCACTACCTAGCTTGACATGTTCCTGCTTGAACTACAAACCCACGTTCTCGTTTCTGGTCTTTAAATCTGGAAGCCTTTTCCAAGGTCTTAAATAAAACCCTGTATTCATTTCTATGTCTGCGCCTGTAGGCACAAGGTTTTGAGAGCTTTCTCTGCCTTGATTTCCCACAGTCCTCAGTTTAAACACCAATTAATAGTGACATCTTGCTCTTGGTAGAACTCAGCCAACATTACAGATGTCTACTCCATGGTCAAATCAAAGAGATGTGTCTCCAAGCAGTGCCTAAACGATGAATTTCCTGTTTCCCAGACCGAATGCAAGATCTCCGTGGTTTTCTGTCACTACTTCATGATGACCAATTTCATGTGGCTGCTGGTGGAAGCTCTCTACCTAAACTGCCTGCTGCTCTCCTCCCTTTCTCATGGAAGAAGATATTTTTGGTGGCTGGTTCTCTTTGGCTGGGGTAGGTACAGATTTTACAGGAAATTAGTAAAAGGCAAGGTGTTAAATGAGGCTGTGCAGCCTGGAGAAGATAAGGCTTCACAGAGACTGCAGAGAAACTTCCAGGGGGTACAGGAAAGCTGGAGAGGGACTTTTCCCAAGGAATGGAGTGATGAGGTATGGAAATTCTGTACTGTGAGGGTAGTGAGACCCTGGCACAGGTTGCTCAGGGAAGCTGTGGACTCCCCATGCCTCAAAGTGTCCAAAGCCAGGTCGGATGGAAAATCTGAGCAACTTGGGACATTAGAAGGTGTCCCTGTGGTTTGGAACCAGGTGATTCTTAAGGTCCCTCCTCCCCCAGGCCCTTCTATGACTCTGTGATGCTATGATTCCATGATTACACGTTTATTTAATTCTATGAGTCTGTGACGCTATGATTCTATTCTTTTATGATTCTATAATTC
>VZSR01002014.1:1127081-1140614 GCA_013398615.1 Brachypodius melanocephalos
ATGAATCTATGATCCTATGATTCTATGATTCTGTGATTCTATTCCATTTCATTTTTATGTGAATACTAGCGAGAAGCCATCAAGTCTTTTATGGCAATAAAGCCCCTGTGAAAGGGGTGAAAAATCAAATATTTGAGAATGCACAAGGAGACATGCAGCCTTAACCTTCATCCCACTGAAAACACGGCTGCCTCTAAGGAGTTATCACAAACACCAGAGTTCAACGTGCCTTGGTCCTGTTTGTGCAGGATAGTTAACACAGCTTGGGAATGGGAACTGTTTTTTCCTAGGCAGGAACTTTTTTGTTCCTGATGTTTCTCCAGCCCATCTTTTGCACTGAGCTATTGTAGGAATGAAGCAGCTCTGTCCACTAAATAACAGGACAGGCAGTGAAACAGCAACATCTCCCCTCTGGTTTTGTTGTTGTCTGGAACAAATGGAACTGTTAAGACTTAGAAATCTGAAACCAAGTGGATGTCCAGGGAGAGTTGCTGTGGGAAGGAAAAAGCAGAGAGCTCTTCTATAATGGAAGGTGAATACACTTGGACAGAGGAATTTTTTGTTGGTTTAGGAAGAGAAATCCGTGCCTGTTGTTACCAAAGGTTAAGACAGATGTCACAACTCAGCAAACAAAATCACTTTTTGTGTTTTAGGGACTGCGTTTAAAACAATTCCTGTTACATGAACCGGCCCCAAAAGATAATTCCAGCTCTCAAAAATGAGTGATCTGTATCACTGAAGCAGAGTTTCAGTAGACAAGTCTTGGATTAATTATAACTTATTTTAAAATGTCTGACAGGTTTTCCAACACTTTTCACCCTTATATGGATATTGACAAAATTCTACTTTGAAGACACAGCGTAAGTCATTGTTTCCCACATTATTTTGTATTCTTGGGTTATATTTATAATTGTTTGCAGTGATTACATACATGTTTTTTTCTAAATTTACTATCATGTTCACAGATGCTGGGATATTAATCAAGGCTCTCCTTATTGGTGGCTAATCAAAGGACCAATTATAATTTCTGTGGGGGTAGGTACTTCTGAGTTTGCTGATATTACTTAGAAATAAAAAAAAGGCTTTTGTATTAAAATTGGGTTGCTGTTTGCTGAGTTGTAGGAAGAAGAATGGTGATTTTTTACTGTTAACTGCATGTGTCCAATGCAAACTAAACAGTTTCAAACAAAACAAAACTTTCCCAGAATTGTCAGCTTAGTTGAAATTAATAGCGAGTGGTCTGAACCCTCCTTATGATATTTGAAAACAAAATTTTAACAAAAGAGCCCAGATTCAGACATAAATTTTTAATACCAAACTTTCAAGGGCAATAGATTTCTGCTCAGAGCTGACAGCTGATAACGGATAACAGCTCTTGAGCCTGGCATTTATTGAATAAGCTGGTGGGCTTGAAATGGTTATCATAGATGATTACTGCCACAATTCATTAAACCCAAGCAGTGTTTGAGAAAGCAGTTAATGGATGACCTTAAAGCCAGCTGTAAAAACCTTAATTTAATTGGAGGACAGATGCATGCAAATGAGGGGTATGGAATTACAGAGTGCTTTGGGTTGGAATGGACCTGAAAGCTACACACAAACCAAGTGAGTGAAGAACCTCAAGTTTTATTCTGATCAGAGCTCTCTGTGTTTCAATAAAACACTTCACGTCTTCTACCTCCGTTATTTCTTCTGCTGGAATGCACACAGAGCATCACCCATGGATAGAATGGGGTTGGACTTTCTGGTAAAATGAGGATATTCTGAGGCAAAATTAAACCTTCAGCCTCATCTAAGGAAGAGCTGATGTGTACAGACACTCAAAGAACGCACGGGGATAATCCCTCTGATGGTGGAAAGCTGAGCAGCCTCACAGACTTTGCATAAAGCTGTGCCAAAATGCAATTGTAGAAGATTTGATTTGCAAGTTAGAGTCAACCCTAACTGCTTTGGAACTGAGCTAATGCTCCACAGAGGCTCCTTCAGAGCCAATAAAGGGAAATGTGCACGTTTGGCAAGGCATTCACCTGATTTAAAACAAATATCCACCTTGAGAGGAGGTGACCTGCCCCCAGCCCCACCTGAAGCTCTTTTAACTCTCCTGGCTGGTTCTCCACTGGCTGCAAAGAGAGAACAAGGTGATCAGCTGTGATGGAAATATTTCATTGTAGAATTATTTAGGCAGAAAAATTCTACTAATAATGCCCAGAGAGATCAGCCAGAATTTATTGCAGTATTTGTCTCTAAGGAGAACCCAACTGATTTGAGCTGCAAAAGGTGAGAGTCACACAAGCCATTGATGAAGATTTTTTGCTGAACAAAGGGGAATTCTCAAGTTTTCTTCTTCAGCCATTTCTTCAAGCAGGAATGCAACTTATTTAAATACTTGAGTGCTGCCAACAGGGATAACATTAATGGTCTTATATTGAAACTGCACAAATTACATTGTAATGAAAATTAAAAAAAAAAAAAAAAAACAAACCCAAACACAAAACCACCAGATTTTCACTGCAAAGTTTTTCATCAAAAATTAACCCTTTTCTTTTTCTTCCCTCCCACCCCTCAAATGTTGCGAACAGGTCAATTTTGTCCTATTTATCAACATCATCAGAATATTACTGAAAAAACTAGACCCTAGACAAATCAACTTCAATAATTCTTCTCAGTACAGGTAATGTATGGAATAATTTTTAAAAAATCAATTATTTTATTTTTTTTTCCTAAACAGAGAAGTACTTGCTCAGTGTTACAGACAGGCTCAGTTTAACTGATATTAAATTTTAGAATTCCCAGCCTTATCCCATTCCAAAGGAAATTAGTCAAAGGGTGAGATTCAAGTCAACTAATACTGGCCAATGGGATGTATTCAGATCAGCTCAGGTATCTGCCTTCCATTTAAAATCAATGGGAAGACAACAAAATTAGTTGAATCGGCATTAAATCTCTTATTTAAGACAAGAAAAATCACCCTCTGTAGCTGCCTTTCTCTGTACAAGAACTGTAAAGGAAGCCAGCATATTTATTTCTATTTTATGTATCTTTTTATATACTTGTTTCTTTTACAATTCTGTTTACTACTGTGGCACATTCAGTGCGTTATTTTTTCTCAGAAAAATAATATTACGTTATTTCTTCTCATGTCCTGTGCTAGACGCCTCTCAAGGTCAACTCTGCTCCTAATTCCATTATTTGGAACCCATTATATTGTCTTCAACTTCCTCCCAGAATATTCCAGCCTGGGGATTCGGCTTTACTTGGAGCTCTGCATTGGATCTTTTCAGGTAAAATTACCCCAGATCCTTTGGTTGCTTCTCACTCGTTTTTCTATTCTAGCCTTGTGTCCTCATGACAACAAATATTGCACAAAAAAAAAAAAAAATTCTTCGGATCCTGAAACCAATATCTGCTTCAAAACTCCCTGGTTCTTTGCTGAGTTAAAATGCCTGAAGAGGTGGAAAATACCACCTGGCTCTAAGCTGGCCTCCAGATTTTGCAAAAATCTAGGCAAAAAAATTCAGATAAATGTGTAAATTGGATGGGGCGGCCAAAGTCAAGTGTGGAAAATGATCCTTGCTACCAGCACTTATCCACCTGCCTTCCCTGACTTCACCAAATAATTCAAGCTGATTTAAGCTGATCCAGATCATCCAGAGGCAATCAAAGTTATAGATCTAGTGCCCTTGCTAATTCTTTGTCAAACAATAAATTGATAATTAAACATAAACATCAAGCAGTGCCTGGGGCGTGTACCATCCCAAGGAATGCCACATCCCTTCCCCTCCTGCAAATATTGGCTTGATGCCCCCCACTGCTCTGGACTGGCACACAGGGCATGGGCAGCTCGAGGAGCTTGATGCCAACAAGAAAAACTGCTCTGGTGTCCCCTCCAGGTGGTTTTGCTCCCTGAGTTATGAGCTGGTGTCCTGGCTTGGGGCAAATTTGGGAGAAAACCTCCAAATAGTGTCCCTCTAGAAAGCAAATTCAAGTGGCCTCCTCCCCCAGCTGTTCTGGGAAAAAAACTTCCTTAGAGAAAAGTAGAAAAAAGTGTTTATTTAACAAGCGAAGTGCCCACAAGCACAAAAAACAATAAACAATATCAAACAACAAAAGGATTCTGTGCTCTCACTGCCAGGGCCCAGGTTTGGTTCCCAGTCAGGGAACCAGTCTCAAATGTACAGAACTCAATATCCAGCACAGACAGAACAGACAATTGGGGATACAAGCATCACAAAATCACCTCAGGACAGGAGTGACCCAATTGGCAGGACCCAATTTGCCTTTTGCTTCCCCTCAGGTGCTTTGCTGCACCTCAAGCAGCAGCTGTGGGAATGCCACCAAACCTCCCCAGGGAACAGATCTCTCTGCTTGGTTCCACAGGATCGCTGGGCAGGGAGCATCACCAACAATCCATGAATTTTGTGCTGGTTTATTCCTCTTGAGGGTTGAATCCATTGTGTCAGTCCTGCCCAACAAGCCCTGCCCATTAACCCTGACCCTCTGTATAGGGAGAGGACCTTCACTGAGTTAATGAATAGTTAATTAATAATTTAATAGAAAGAAAGGTTGAGATGTCGAGTCAGGATCTGGTCATGTAGGTCCTTTGGCATCCTAGGATTGTCCTGGGTTTACCTCAGTTCAGAATCTTAACAAGTATCTTCAAGAGGCCAGGATTTGATCTCATCTGGTACTTTACAAAGACAAAATTTAACTGGAAAGCTGTGTGAGCTCCATCCATGGATCTTCTGCAGTCTCTGTTTCACTTTCTTTAGGAGTGCACAAAGAATCAGCTGTCAGTGTGTTGGGCTGGAGAATGGACCACACTTTCACAATCATCAATTACATTTGTGAGTTCATAGCGTGTGACTGACTTTGATGAAATGCCACTAACCAGGTATTCATCTTTAAAGCTGTTCAGCTTTATTGGAGATCCATAAATCATCTTTCAACTTCTAGCAATCCTCCCACCTACAGAGATACTCGCTAATTCACATAACACAACAACATCATGAAGTCACAGAATGCAAGTGGCTTTTTTCAAATTGTGTTAACCCTCAAAACTTTTTCTTCTGGTCTTTTTCCAGGGGTTTATTGTGGCAGTTCTCTACTGTTTCCTGAACCAAGAGGTAAGGAAGCTGTATCAGATATATCTTCTATAATATTCAGTGGCAAATATATAGTTAAGAATCAGTTTCATACAAACAGATAATCAAATCTTTCATTTTCTTACGACTGTTACATGCGTAACAGTGTTGATGAATTTCATTTCAATTATCTTCATGGGAATGAAGCCATCTAGTGGAGAAATGAGTTTTTACTACTTTGCTATTCCGTCAAGTATTTTTAAATTTTTCTGCACATTTTTGTCCTATAGCAGGGCTTGGAAAACCCCTGCTAAGTCCAGATGTGAAAATACAACTTGCTTCAGTGATGCAGAAAGATCTCCATTTACTACGGGTCTAAACTGGAAAGAATTTAAATGCACACCTTTGCCCAATAGTGAAATATAATTTTTCAGTGTTTTTAATGGTCTCATGAAGTATTTCAGTATTTCTTCATGTTGGCAAATCCGCTTTTCTGTTTAGAATGTTTAAGTCAGAATTTTACTGTTGATGGGAGAGAAGTCTTCCCTTTTAGCTTAGTGTCCGTTTACACAGTCTAGATGTGATAATATCCTCTTAAAGGAATTATACAGAATTTTACAGAAAATGTGAAAGTTTGTTCTCCATATTTTAGAATATGTTGAAGCTCTGGAATTTTCCCTCGTTTTCTAACTCCAGAGTAGCTGAGGTTGCTCCTTTGGAATATGACTGGGATTCAGTTTCAGACTAACACTGCTGGATTCTGTCTGCAGCTCCTGAAATGGAGAATCCTGTCCCATGTATGCCCACCCTTCTCTCCAGAAAGGGCATCCCCTGGAGTGTCAAAAGTGTGTTTAGGAGATGAATCCTGTCCCTGATCACTCCAGACTCCCTGGGCTGTATTGACTAAATCTTAATTTTCCAGGTTTAAATTCTAGGGCTGATTGAGCTTTCAAGCAGTATTTAATCACCTAGATGTGCCGTGGGTCAAACTTTCTGAATTCTATCAGAAATTTCTGAAATATTAAATTAAAATTTTTAAAATATAATAACATTCTTAGCCTTTTGGTTGAGTTTACGGCCACGAATAGCTGGCTGCTCTAATGATGCTTGTGTTTAGATAAAACCCCTGTCATTAGTTTATTAATTACCATAATCCCTTCTAACCACAGACCACAGTTTCACATCCAGCTCGACTTCCCAGACACACAGCACGTCAACACAGAAATTCCCTTCCTATTAAACATCTGGGGAGGCACATTGCTAACAAGAATCAGATGTGACAGGAGGGTTTAGTGGGTGGTCTGGACCCACTCTGTGCTCCTGTGAACATGCCAGTACACGATCCACAATGACACAGCTGTCAACAGCACACAGCAAACGTCTCCTGACTGCTGCTGGCCGTCCCCTCGTAATCTCAAATGGCAAAGCAGCATTATTTCCCAGCCACAAATCGGTGAATGCTGATTAAGAAACTTGCTGCAGATTATGCTTTTCTAGAAGCAGATGGAACCAAGAAAACATCCCTTAGCAACTGAGGAAGAGCAAGCAATGTGGAGAAAACTTTTTTAATTGTGTGGGCTACGGTGGTGAGATTGATAGCAGAATAAATATTCACAGGAATATTTAAAAAAAAATAAAGAGAAGCTGTATAAACATAAGCTGATGAGATATTTTAGTAATGGAGACAATGGTTTATAGTGGTAGAGACATCAAGCTTAGTACTGATAGAACCTCAGGAGAAGTTTTCATCAGTGCAGAAGGATGACCATGCTGAGACAGGATTCTACTTCTCCCTATCAGCTGAAAAGGAAACTAACTTGGACAGAGATATCTAAAAACTTCATTTTTTTTCTAGCCCCTCTTTCTGTCCTGCTTCTTTCCTGCTGCTTTGCTCCCCAGCAGTATCCAAACACAAAATTCCTTCTCTTTTGTTCCTGAGGTGCAAACGGAGATCGGCCGGAGGTGGCACAGGAAGAGATATGGAATTGTGCCAGTGTGGAGGAGGACCAGGTGGACTGTGCCATCCAGCTCTGGGGTGAAAATAAACACATCTGTGTGCTGAAAATGGCCTCAGGCTCTGCAGGGAAAAAACCCCAACCAAATAAACAAACAAAAACAAACAATAAACAAAGAAAATTTTATCAAATGTAACAGTTGTAGCTTATCCTGAGCAAAATTGGAGGAGGATTCACTTCTGCAGTTCTGACCACGGGGCTTTTCTGCAGGACGAGCATTGCAAGGACAGATTAAACCCTGATTTACCTTCTAAACACAAAATAACCTCTTCAGTGATAACTCTGCACCACAGTAAACATAAAAATCTGGTCCATTCTGGTCCGTTTCTACACTTTCACAAGCACAAAGTGCTTATGAATAGACACCAGTAGCAGCCTCCATTGACAGCACTGATGACCACCTCTGGGAAACAGAATTAAATTCTAATTCAGTGGGAGCTGGAATTTATCCAGCTTGTTCAAGCTTTTGATTCTGCAGACATGCAAATAAGAAATCAAAAGTCTTGCTAAACTCCAACACAATGACTAAAAATGTCCTTTAACGTTGTCTTTTTACATTGTCTCTTTGGATTTTTCTGCTACTAAAGTTCACGATAAAACACTCTCAGGTTCTGATGTTACTTCAGGAGTTACAGGTTAGAAAAATTCTGACATCCAAGTAGCAGGGAAGGGAAGCTTTGGGAAGGCCAAGGCTCCATATGATAATCATCAAGGAAATTCTTTGCAAGGAAATGAAAAGAAAAAAGCCAACTTTTGCACTGAAAGAGAATGAGACCCCCAGGAGGTGGACGAGGAGACTGCTGGGAATACTGCTAAATATTTTCTTAGATGTGACTGTTTTTGCTCTCCAATGTTGTAAAAGACTCAGAAGCTGGAAAATAAACTTGGACTACCAGTGTTTTGTACTTGAGTGGTTTTATTTTGTTTTATTTTGGTTTGGTTTTTCCCACAATGCTGATCGTAACCTGTAGATTAAAAGATTGATTAAATGTTTTGATGGGAACATCAGGGCTTGGAAAGGAGTGAGGAAAGCTAAGCTGTACCAGCCATTGAGGATCACTACATCAATACACTTTGCCCTGCTCTTCTGAACATCTCAGTGAGCTGCCAAGTCTGATTGAAAACCAGAAATTTCCCTTTGCTGAATCCAGGTAACTACAGCTAACCTGAAGAAATGGAATGTTGAAGAAAGAAAGGTGTTTTTTTCCCTTATTATTCTTCTACCTGTGAAAATCACAGCAATGGCTGGATTCAGATCTGGGGAAGGGAGAAGGTGTTTATTTCCATTTCTGAAGTGACTCCTTGGAACCCATTTTACAATGTGGAGCCCAAGATGATGTTTTTACTGGTTTCCTTCCATTATCCAGAAAAATTCCAGGTGATCTGGGTGGAGAGCGAGGCACTAACAGAGAGAACTCTCACATGGCTTTCAGTGTCTCCCAGCATCCAGCTCAGGTGGAAAAGTGGCATAACTTTGAGTAAATAACTTTGAGTAAATACGAGTTCTTTCCTGGAGAGGAATGCTTTTCAGTCTCCCAAAGATTGTGGTCTCTCTCAGTTAAAATAGACCCTGGGGTAATAAACCAGGAAAGACATATACATTTTACCCATCTGTCCCCATAAATGTTCAGACAGTAAATTTCTTGCTGCATTGCTGCTGGTGTAAAAATCGGCAAATCTACTGTGAACACCATCATGCTCTAAAAGAGTAAGACAAAAAGCAATAAAACCCACATAAAATTCCTTCTCCTGCTGAACAGATCAACCACTGTGGGGCTCAGCTGATTTCTGAATGTGTGGTGGCACTTTCTGCTCTCCCTTGTCTCAAGCAGTGTTTTAAAGTGTCAAGTTAAGGCTCTTGTTCGTCTTGACCATATCAAATGGATTTTCTGGATTGTAGTTAGGCCCTGAAATACTGAAATGTGGTTTCCACGTTGACTCTGACTTAAAAAGGATGGGTTGGCAACAGATATGAAGGCACATGAATACAGGGACTTCTCAAGGCTCTTGTTCTCTGCTTTTAGAGAAGTTTGGATTAAGAGATTGACCCCAAATCCCTCTGCATCAGAAATAGTTGGTCTGCCCAAATAATTTCTCTCTGCCCAATACATTGGCTCTGTATCATCCATTATAGGCACATTTATTTGGCTGCATTCCAGTACCAGTGGCATCCATTGTCACCTAAATAGGATTATTACACACAGTCTTTGTCCTCCAGTCATCTCAGCTTTTTCTAGCATGAAGAAGAGCAGGAATCTTAAAGATATCATTTTGTCCCTCCCTGAAATAAACCCTAACTACCATCCAAGGAATATTTTCCTCAGGGGTGGTTGAAACTGGAAACAGAAGTGGTTCAAATCACAAGATATACTCAAATGATTTAATTAGAGTACTAATATCAGTTATCACAAGGCACGACATGGAGATTAGGATTGCATTACATTTTTACTAAATTCTATATTGAACACAAAATGTTGAGCAGGATTCAAAAACTTAAGCAACTCAGCTTTTCAGGATGGGAATTGAATTTTCTTCAGATTATTCTTCAGATTATTTTTACTGGTCTTAACATGAGGAGCCTGTGCACACTTATCACATAAGATTAATTTCCTACGCATTCTTTCCTGTCACATGCAAGGTTTGATAACACAAGTATGAAAAGCATAAGCAGCAGAAACTCCTTAACCTTTGAAGAATAAATTTGGCTAAGTGTGATTTGCTTTCACTTGAAGTAGGGCCAGAGCAATGAAAAACTGGGTTGAAGACAGAAAATTATTCCCAGGGTTTGCAAATTGTTACAGGGTTTACAATGCAATGAGTAAAGACAGAAATAAAAAGGTGCTTCCACGCCTGGGAGCATGAGCTGATCTCACTGCAGGCTGCAGAAATTTAAAAAAACAACCTAACAAACCATTTTTAGGTGTAAATTTTCAAGTTTCTGCCAGTTTAGGCGCAAATTAAATCACTCAGTCTCCAACTCAGTGCTTTACCATTGCTCATTGTATGACATTGGTGAACTTCTCCTATTCTCAAAAACACTTGCCAGATACCTGAAAATAAGCAATATCTTCCAATTAATTGGGTTTTTTGTTTGTTTTTTGAGTTTTTTTGTTTGTTTGTTTTTTTGGATGGAAATATCCTTTTTTTTTTTTTTTTTTTAATGGGAGCACTTGATTAGTTTCTTCTGCATTCACATTCAGGTGGCATTTTCTGTTGGGCTTTTGCACATTAGTTTTGTCGTCATTTTTTCATCTTCCCTGTGTCAGGCAATAACCTTTTTACACTGTTCTTTTTTTTTTTTTCTGTCTAGCTTACCGCCTTAACACACTATAACTGTTAAGTTTAATGACAAATTCTCTTCTACTAACAGTATATATTTTAAATGAACAAAATTAAACAGTGTATCCCATAACAACTATCAGAGGACACTCCTGGTTCTTCTGTCTTTATCTGACATCAAGAAGAGGTCACTAGTATTGTTTTTATATCATGAAATAATTTCAATTTGCAGTGAAGCAAGGACAGCTGTTCAATATTTTGTTTTATTTGAATTGTGATTCAATACTCTGGTACAGTAAACCCTTGGTACCTTTTCCAAGGGATATCCCACAGTGATGACCTTCCCCATGACACTAGAGAAAAGAAAACATAAAAATATTAAAAGTGACCCAAAATGCTTTTTATATTATTATTGTAATAAAAATTATCTTGGAAAAATTTGTTTTCTCAACCAATCTGTGCCTGAAATCCTTCCATGTAGGGCTCCAGATCTGCTGTGATGCCTGGAGGTACCTGTAGGAAAAGGGAGATGTCACTGTCTGTCTGTGATGGGTTGGGAACAAGCCTGGAACATCCTTTAATTATGATGGTGCTGTTCCCTGCTGCTCAGGGAGAGCTCTGGGAACTGAAACTGAGATCAGCTCTGATAGCAAGAGCCACAATCACATTTACACCATCACTCTCTGGCTTGAATTGTGCTCTGGTATTATCAAATTAAGATGTTAATACGGTGCTCTTCAGTTCTGTCATTACCCCTAAAGGACAAAGCTTTTCAATCAGATCCTGGTCACTGCAAAATTCTTCAGAATGATGGGGAAGTTTTTGGTTAGTGGAAATTGTTTTATGGCACACTGTGAAAATCCAATACCCAAGGAGCTTAAAAAAAATAAATTGCAGTTTCTATGAATATTTCATGATTTTTGGGCTTGCAGAACGTAATGTTGTTTAGCTGCAAATAAAAATACATTGTATTCATATATCTTGACATAAATTAAATGACTGGAATGTTTATTTCTACTGTATTTTGCTTCAAATGCCATCAATTTTTAATATATGTTAAATTTTAACAGTGTGACAAAAGAATGTTAAAGTATTATTTGTAATTTTATGGAGCAAGAGGATTTTCCTGTCATTTTGGATGTGATTGAGCAAAACCACTGTGTCAAAGTGGACAATAAATACCTTTCTTAAAACAACAAGAGCACAAACAATCAATCTTTGATTTTTTAACACGAATTTTTGCAATGGATCCGTGTTTCTTTATTTGCTCTTTCCCACTCAGTTAATTCTTCATTTTATCTATATTGTAGCTGGGCCTGTGCAGAGCTGGTCTATGGAAGATGTCCCTGGCCATGGCAGGGAATTGGAACTAAATAATCTTTAAGATCCCGTCCAACACATTCCAGGATTCTGTGGTTCAGGACAAACTAAAGCCACACCTTTAAACTGGGAGTGGGATTTATCTCCAGCTGTTTTAGCAAAACCAAGTTTAGGAAAAGATGAGAGGGTGAGGTAGTGCCTCTCCTCCCCTTCCTCAGCACAAGCTTTATTTTCTTAACTCGGGTTTCCAACCAGCAAACCCCCCGTGTTCTGGTAGATTAGGTCTACAGAAAATTTTAGAAACACCTGTTTTTGGTAAGAGAGTTAATTTCTGATGATTTGAAGGGATTTTAGAAACTAGAGAAATACTCACACCTAATCCACAGAGTGCCTTAACAAGGTAAGGATTTTCTCCATCTCCTGATGGAACAACGACAGTGAGTAAAACAGAACTCTGAGTCCAAATCAGCTTGATGGGAAAACAACCACCAAATATTCTTTTTATTCTGTATTAACTGTGCTTTCTTAGCCAGTGGGACTTACAGAGAAAGGTAAAATCCCATAAGGGAAAATGAAATCATTTTAAAGGAAAATGAACAAGGTCATGGTGGAAGTGAGAGGGTTTTTCCTTGAAAAGTTCCCTCACACCCTGCCCAACACTGAAAGCATTGCCAGACAGGCAAAGTCTAAGTGGGTTCAAGACAAGGCTGGAGAAATGGATGGAAATTTTGGAAAATGTCAGAGTGTCAAGTGGGAATGTGGGAAGAAGATCACAGGGCTGCCCCAAGCTTCCCTTCCTCTCTGGGTGTGAGGTTTGACCATTGTCACTGATGAACAACATGAGCAAAGTGCTGTCAGAGAGTTCCAAAGTGAAATTCCAGCTGAAACATCTGCCCTCTTTCCTAGCAAAAAAAAGTGCGGTTGTGTTGCAAAGAGCACACAGTACACGACAAGCTGGGGTGGGAGAATTGAAATTTCATCTGATTACGCTGAAAACAGCCCAATTTTCTTTAGTTTGAATGAAAACCCTTGTGTGGTTTTCCATGGAGGTGAGAGGGAGGACACAAACTGTTCCGGCAATCAGTGACAAAGGGTCCTTTTACCTCCTGTTCTTTCATCCCCTGTTTCCTGCCATTACAATATGTTTCTGTCCACATTTTCACTGGTTTCTAGGCTACTTCATTTTTTATGAATTCTTTTTACCTCCGATAAATACCCGATTTATTCTACAGATCACAGACATGTTCTCTGTGATTTGTGCTATCTCTATTTTAGTCTAAAGACACATCCCTACTCCACTAGATGGCAGCGGGGACCTTCCCAGAACCCATCCCTCTGCAACAGGATTCTTCTTTTGCCGGATTCCTTCGACACACACCAATTAAGATATTCCACTCAGAGGGTCAATTCTCTCACTGCCTTTCCAGTGCCACCCCCAGCATCCCATACCAGTGAACTCCACCCTCCATCCTACAGCCAGGACATCACAACTTGCTTTCCCCTTGATGATTTAGGTGTCTTTTCCGATGTAGACAATTTTATGATTGCAAAAGTACCTGGAAGTCCCTCTAGAAGGTAGTGCCAACTATTTATGTTGGAAATCCCTTAGTGGGGCGAGCCCAAGGAGCCCTTGAGGCCAACCTGCCAAGCCTTGCACAGGTTGTGAGATTCCCAGGTGTGGATTTAGGCATGCCTGGAACTCCTACTCATCCCTGAATAAAATCCAGAATGTCCTGGAGCACTCAGCACGCAGCCTGGGAGCTGATTTCAAGGGCACTGGTGTAGGAACACACCCCACACCCGAGCAGGTGTTTCCATATAGGGAAAGGTTTAAGACT
>VZSR01002014.1:1140714-1151018 GCA_013398615.1 Brachypodius melanocephalos
CATTCCAGTTCTGACTGAAAATAGCTTTTGCAATTTCCTCCTGGTAAAAAAGAGCTGCAACAATGCAGGTGTTGGCAAAAGTAACTTACTATTAGACTCATACCCAGGGCTAGATGGAACATTTTGGAAAAACTGACATTTTATTGAAAGTGAACATTTTATTTTCACTGATTTTCAAGTCCCTGTAATGTTTCTGAAGGGTTGTTGCATCTTTGGGCAACCATCCACACCAGCTGTGGGATCCAGATTGACCCACTCCCATGTTCAGTGCTGAACATATGCTTAATTCTCTATCATTCCAAAGCACTCGTTTGGTTTTATTTTTATTAATGTTAAATTTGCACTAGTATTTTTAATCAGGAAACACAGAAAACATTAAAGATCAAAATACATTACACATCTACTGCAGAGAAATATCTTGGAGTTCCCTTTTGTTGGAGATTTTTTTTTTCCCTGCAGAAGAGATGTCTGGCAAAGAATCTGTGTGTCTCATGTTTTTTTTTTTTTTTTTTTTTTTTTTTTTTTTTTTTTTTTTTTTTTTTTTTAATAGGAGAACAAAACTTTTACCCTTTTTACAATCTAGGAAGGCGCAAAGAGATGGGATTCATCTGACAGTATTTAGTAGTGTAAGAGGTAGATTCAGTCCAGGCAACCCAATCTGTCTTTATAGACATTTTGAGGTGTTTTAGACTTTTCCATTAGTTTTTCCTTTTCCTTTAGACTGATCCATTTTAGACTTTCAGTACAGAAATGAGATGAATGGCAGAGCAGACTCCCTGTGCTGGGTCTCCTTGGCTTTCAAAGGAATCCCACCTGGATCAGCTGTAGATGTTTTGGCAGACGGTCCCTCCCAGCACACTCTGCTCCACATGGCAGGAGATGGTGGCTGACACTGCACCAGGGCCTGTAGTGACAGGTGCAAAAAAAAAAAAAAATAGGCTTCAGACTGACAGAGGGAAGGGTTAGATGGAATATTAGGAAGAAATTCTTTGTTGTGAGAGTGGTGAGGTACTGGGACAGTATTTCCCGAAAAGCTGTGGCTGCTCCAGAATCCCTGGAAGTGTCCAAAGCCAGGTTGGAGAGGACTTGGAGCAACCTGGGATAGTGAAAACTGTCCCTGCCCATGGCAGGGAATAGAATGAGAGAATCTTGAAGATCCCTTCCTGTGGGAGAGGAGAATACAGGTGACCTCACCCCTAATGAGTAAGAGCTGTGTTAATTAACCAACACAGCCTCAGCCCTGATGAGTAACAGCTACAGTGAATAAGGATAAGTGTGAAAAAGAGGGGGTGAACTGGTAAGGGCTGGATAATCATGGAGGAGGAACCTTGAGGAGCATGAAGGAGAAATTAATGAAGGAGGATCCTGGTGAGAGAGAGTCACTACTGTGAGGTCAGGCTGGGTCTGCAGTTGGAGACTGTTGTTGGAACCTGCAGTCAGTCTGGCTGGGTAAAAGCTGCATTCAGTGTCTGCACACTGATCCCTGCAGTCACAGTCTAGCTGGGTAAAAGCCTGCAGGCACAGTCTGCACACTGATCCCTGCAGTCACAGTCTGGCTGGGTAAAAGCCTGAAGGCACAGTCTGCACACTGATCCCTGCAGTCACAGTCTAGCTGGGTAAAAGCCTGCAGTCACAGTCTGCACACTGATCCCTGCAGTCACAGTCTGCACACTGATCCCTGCAGTCACAGTCTGGCTGGGTAAAAGCCTGCAGTCAGAGGCTGCACACTGATCCCTGCAGTCACAGTGTGCACACTGATCCCTGCAGTCACAGTCTAGCTGGGTAAAAGCCTGCAGGCACAGTGTGCACTCTGATCCCTGCAGTCAGAGTTACGCAGGAAATAACCAGCAGTCAGAAGCTGCAAGGGAAGCCTACACTATGAGCCTGCTGCAGCCAGAGCCAGTGAATAGTCGAATTCGGGATGGCTGAACTGTAAAGAGGAATAAACCAGGACCCTTTTTATGCTGTGTTTAACAAGCAGTTTGTGCCTCAGCTCATTTTTACCCTCTATTAAGAGTGTTGTTGTAACATCTTCCTACCCAAACCATTCTCCAATTCTCTACCCTGGAGTCTCCTCAAAGATTCCCTGCAGCTGTAACCAATTTTGCCAGTCAGCTCTTCTGTTTGGCACTCATGGGGCACCTCCTGCATCCGTAAGCTCTGCACTAGGATGTGGTAGCATCCCACAAGATGCCGCAGGGCCTCACATCCAGGACACTCCCAGAGCCCTGCATGGCTATGCAGACACTGGGCTCATTCCAATCTCTCTATCCTGGGTTCACTGCTGCTCAAGAGCTGTTTCTTGAGCCACCCAATTTTGTCACAGACCAGAGAATGGTTGCCCAGCTCTCCCTGTTTTCTGCTCTGGGTGTTGGAGAAGTTGTTCTGACCATGTTAAAAATGAATTTATGCCCCAGTCATGGTTCCTAGTGCAGTTGCAGGCTTATTTTGAGATTAAATAGACCCAATGTTCTTTCAAATCCCGATTTCTCTGACCTAACTACACAGACAAGCCTGAAATTTTTTTTTCAGTACTAAATTAAGCATATACTTACCTGTTTTCCTGGCACATGGCATTTGCTTTGTTTTTCAGGACATGAACATGGGCACAGGACAAAACACACTGAAGTGACCAGGTGCAAGTGCTGTCTCTCCTCCTCCCTCAGCTTTTAATGCATCTGTTTTCTGAGTGCTCTTTCAGAACCTCAGTAACAAAAGGAAAGTAGCTTTTAACTACTGGTTGTATTTTCATCTCAGTCTGTCTCTGCTTTAAAAGCTTTGGAGAAAAAATAGAGTGGCTTTTAATAAAGTAGCAGCTATTGAAACACCAGTAATTTTCTTTCCTCCCAGAGACTCAGTAGAGGATATTTAATTGGATTAATTCACTGTTCACATTTAAAATGTTGGGTTCTTTTTGTTTCTCTTTCTTTTTTAATTTTTTTTCTTCCATTCCCCCCTCCTTTCCTTTCTGATGCTTGCATTTATCAGCTATTTCACAACAATTCAGATGCTTTTAGAAGGAAGTTGTTGCCTCTGTACCCAGCAAGAGAACTGCCAGAACATTGGTACCTCAGCTTCTGATGTGTGATGGACAGGAATATTTGGTGACTCATATAATGGCAGACTGAGACAACAGGAAGTTAAATTCCTCTAATTTTTCTGCTTTATTTGCTTCACAGGGAACTGCTCTGCTTTTGGTCATGTACTACTCTTCTATGAATGCTCCATTTTTCTTTCTTTATAGCCACATATTTGAGCAATGAAATATAAAACAACAAAAGGAAAATGAAATGTTCCCATTACCGTTCAATGTGTGTGTCAAAAATTCTTCCTAAATGAAAATAAGCTGTTTTTCACAAGTTGTTGATTTTGAGGAAAGGTTATCAAGTCCATGCTGAAGTGTTCGATCTATCTAAAAATCTAAAATTCAGATGCAGACGTCAGACCTGAACAATTCTATGCAATTTAATGCCATGAATAATTATGAACATCTTTTGTGTTTTCCTTAGGGCTCCTCTGAGCTGTTGGAACAGATATTTGCTGAATATTGGTTTTGCTTATGACAAAAAAGACAGGCTGGATGTGGTTTGAGAAAACCTGGGAATTGTGGAAGGTGTCGCTGCCTTGGTAGGGGCTGGAATGAGATGATCTTGAAGATCCCTTCCAACCCAAACCATTCCCTGATTCTGTGATTCTCTAATTCCACATTGTTTTTCCTCTGCATGTCTGTTTACCTGAGCACTTATAAAATATCTCCAGGAACTGTGACCACCTAAATGTCTCAATAAAGAGATTATAACCAGCATGTGCCATCAGCAAGAGTAGATACAAGAAACGATGGAACATATGCTGATAAAAGCCTCATAAAAAAAAATTATGGCTTTTGAGATTTGGAGTGCTGGGGGCTTTTTTTTTTTTTTTTGCTTTTTTTTTTTTTTTTTTTTTTTTTTTTTTTTTTTTTTTTTTTTTTTTTTTTTTTTTAATGAGAAAAACAAAGCTTGTAGCAGCAAAATTGGGCAAACAGCAAGCAGCTGGTTCCCACTGGGTAAACAGAGGAATCATCAACAGGGCAGCCCACAGCCTCTATGGCTGCTCTGTGCTCACCTTGAAAGCCAGAGGATTGCAGGGATTGACACCTGCTGGGGGAAAAACCAGTGTGAGAACCCATTGCTGGGGGTGTGGGCAACAGGAGAGCCTGGATAAATAATCCAGCAGGGCGAGGAGGCACGAACTGCTCTGCTGTGGATGCTCAGCTGCAGAGCAGGAATCAGCCCTGCAGCAGTGGAGCCAGGAGAATGCTGGTGGGGTGCTGGCTCAGCCCAGGGCGAGTTGTTAGTGCTGGTGAGCAGCTCTCTTCTGCAAGGGGTGATTAAAAATCTGCCTGAGGTAGAAGTCATCAAAACCTCCAGGAAAAACGTCCCAGTCTGGCCAAAGCTGCCTTCCCGTTTTCAGCACAGGCACATCAGGAATTCAGCTCTGATGTTCAGGATGGATCTCCGAGCCAAGGTACGAAATATAAATGAGATCCAGCCTAAGAAGCAGAGTGCGACTCAAGCTCTTCCTGGTAAAAGTCAGCCAGGGAAGGCAGCTCAGACACACAGGGTATTCTTCCTTTTGCAGGAGTGTAAAGTTTAAAAAATCTTTATCTCAGACCTCCTCCCTCATGTGTTCCCTCTTCCGATTCTCTTGACAATATTTCAGCAAAATAAAACTACAGTGACTAAACTTAGGGAAACTAATAGTTGTTAAGAATGTATCTTGCATCCTAAATACTGTTCCACATTGTTGGATTTTCTCTGATGCAGATCTAGGTGTGTGTCAGAGGGTTTCTAGGGAGTCAGCAGGGCATATAGGCACCTCTAGGGGCTGGTTATTTTTTTTTCTAAGCAAAATATGTAAGACAGTGAGATGAACCACATTGCAGATGTGTTATCACCCAGCAGTGGCTTTTAAATTGTTCTCTGTTTAATTTAGAAGTTTAATTTTTATGCATCTGCCTTTAAAAGTGTCTAAATTGCAGCATTTGAATCACAATTCAAGAATCACAGCTGAATCCTATCTCTACCGCATGCACGTGTAAGTGATTTTTTTGCAACTGAATTGCTGCTGAAAGTGGGATGAATCTTTCCTATTGAATAAGTTAAGAGGAGAAAAAGAACCTCTAAGGACCACTGAGTCCCACCATTAACACAGAACTATCAAACCCACCACAAAACCACAACCCCACGTGCCACATCAATGTCTTTTACACACCTCCAGGGCTGGGGCCTCCACTACTTCCCTGTCCAGCCCGTTCCAGTGCTTGACAATCCTTTCTGTGGAGAAGTTTTCCCTAATATCCATTCAAAACCTCCCCTGGTGGAACTGGAGACCAAGTCCTGAAGTTCCTCAGGACTTTGGAGGAGAAACTGTCCCCCTCTAGCTACAACCTGCTTTCAGGTTGTTGTAGAGAGCACTAAAGCCTGGCCTCATTCTTCTTTGGTCTAAGCTAAACACTCCCAGCTCTATCACTTGGTCCTTATAAGATTTGTGCTGCAGACCCTTCACCCTTTCAATATGCCACTACTTTCTAAAGACATGCAGGGTACCAAGAGTGAGAAGGAAAGTTAAGGGAAAAGCAGAAGGAAGAACAGAGGTGCTCTGTGAGAGCTCTGTGGGACCTTGCAGGCACAGAAGCTGAAAAAGGGATGGCAAATGGAGCTGCCCACCAGAGAAAACCAAAAGAAACGGACACGCATTTTATATAGAAAATCAGGGCAGTTTCTCTGCAGCAAGTGGAACAAAGTGAACTTGCTGAGAAGCATCAAACCCTGTTCCATTACCCCTCTTGTTTGCTGTTCTGCTTACTTCAGTCTCCTCTGCAGGAGGCTCAGGAGACAGCCCTGGACAGGTTCAACAGGTGAAATGTTTGATTTACTCCCCTCACACCTCAAATGTTCAGGGTTCTGAAGAGGAGAAACCTATTGCTGCATGCTCTGAATCCTTCCAGAGAGCAAATTAAAATATCAACCAAATCTGCAACATGGTCCTTTGAACTGATTTTGCCAATCTGCTTTTCTCTACATCTCTGCTTGGTGAGCGTTCATGAAAAAAGGTTTTACATAAACAAAAAGCAATCAAACAAGGAAAACCTTATAACCTGCTTTATGAATTCTTCAGGATTTCAGCTGTCTGGTTTCTGTTCTTCTCTAAATTAAAGTTGCCTTAGAACAGGCTTTTCCATGTGTTCTTTCCCTTTATATTTCATGTATGAGCTGTATCAATTTTCACATGAAATTACATTGGGTTTGCACATTGGGTTTTGGTGGTGAGGGCTACGGAGGTGGCTTCTGTGAGAAGCTGTGAAACTTCCCCCGTGTCCAATGTGGCCAAATGGCTCCAACAGGGACCTGTCACTGCCCAAGGCCAAGCCCAGCAGTGACAGTGGGAGTGACTCTGGCATCACAGAGTCAGGAAGGGGGGAAAAACCACCTGCAACTTCATCCAGAGAAAGGAGGGAGGGTGTGTGAGAGGAACAGCCCTGCAGACCTCAAGGGCAATGCAGAAGGACGGCCAAGGAGAATGGGGCCCACAAAGACTGATCTCAGCACTCACCCAGGGACTGTCGTTACCATGGAAACAGAGTTTTGGTGTAACAGCTGAGAAAAAGTTTATTTTTTATTTTTAATGCCTGTCTGGAGGTTAGAAGCCACAGGCTTGGTTCTAGCCTCTCTCTGTAGTGTCTCCTCAAGAGAGTGGAAATGAAATCAGAGACTTCAAGCATTTCAGAGTCTCAGGAAAAACAAAGCCTGAAAGAACTGGAACAGCGAAAGTTGAAGAAGCAGCATCTTCTTTTATGAAATATTTCTTTTAAAGTTAAAATGCAGCTTTGGAAAGGGAACCAAACACAATCCTAAGAACTGGTGGCAGTGCTCAGATGATGAAGGAAATCTGTTTAGTTAGGTATGTAAATTGCTAGGGAATTAATCAAAATTCATGGCCCCATAGAGCATCTCTGTAGTGTTTAGTCCTCTTAGCTGCTGAAAGGCTTGAAAGGAGAAGAGAGTCTTTGTGCATATTTATTGCTTAGGTGGAGGGAAAGGTTTTTCAAAGGTGAATAACAGATGATGCATAAATCTGACTGCATGGCAATTAAACCTACATGGCTAATTGCTGGAGCAAGCTTTAAATCCCCAATCTAGACATCACTGTAATTTTTAGATGCTGTCTCAGGGGAGGCTGTGGGAAATGGTGGCAGGAATGTTCTCAGGGAACCTTCAGAGACATAAAAGAAGTCTCAGTGAGTGATGGAAATAAATTAATGCAGACAAAACAAGTAAACAGATGAAGTTCTCTTGCCTTCTATTATCGAGCCTGAAGTTAGGAATCATATCTCAGCTGCTTGTGTAGAACATCTCTATTGTCATTAAAATGAAATCCAGTGAGATGGAATCCAGAATTCCCCACCTCTACTTCATCCAACCTCTGCTGGCCACATCTTAAGGGAGATTCAAGTGACATTTGAAAGAGTCGCTGTGTCTCCCTGACTACCTACAGATTTGGCTTAAAAAACTGAAGAGAAGAGAAGAGAAGAGAAGAGAAGAGAAGAGAAGAGAAGAGAAGAGAGAAGAGAGAAGAGAGAAGAGAGAAGAGAGAAGAGAGAAGAGAGAAGAGAGAAGAGAGAAGAGAGAAGAGAGAAGAGAGAAGAGAACATCTCCACTGGAAGTGACCTACAATGATGATCTAGCCCAATCATCTCATGAATTCACTTCAAAAGACACTTTGCTTTTAGATGAAATGGATCCAGTTTCATTTGTCTGCCCCAAACAATGGGCTTTTCCGAAAATGATTGTTCATCCATGTGAGCAGTTTGTAGGCCAGGACAATGGCACACACAGAGAACTCGATTCCTCCTGGGTACCGGATAATGTGAATGCAGAGATGAAGAGCTGACTCCAAGTTTATTGCTTTCACCTTTAGGTTTTTCCTTCTGAGCTTTCACAAATTTTAAGTTTCTGTTTCTCTCAATAAAGAAACCCTCACTGCGTATCTGGAGTGAGAGTGCTTTAGAAATCAGGAAATTCTGCAAAGGACAACCAGAGGAAGATACATCCATAATTTATCCTCCCCTGGGTGAGGGTATGAACCAGATTAATTACTTTTCATGAGCAACTGCTGGCAGATTAACCCCAGCTATTATTATAACCATTAAGTCTCGAGGAGGAACATAATCAATCAGTCAGTCTCTTGCACTTGGCATCAGAAGCAATCAGGGAGCAGCAGATCTATTCATCTGCTGGCTTGTCTGACTGTTTTCCTGTGTGTTCATCTCTTCCAGGCAGCAATATCTGTCCATCATCTGACAGTCACTGCTCTGCAGGACACGTTGTCAGCTGGTAGCACACACAGAGCTGCTCAAACCACTTGAACATCAGCAGTTTTCTTTCCCTGGTGGAATTATTTCCTCCCTGTGGAGGGAAAGTTGGATGAAAATGAAAGCAATTCAGAAGAGCTGAGTCAGGGACAGCTGAACCAAAGAAGCACAACAGAAACCCAGCATGGGAGAGGTGTTCTCTCCACCTCCAGAACATTTTATATATATTAAAGATGGGTGCTTGATTTTTATTGTGGTCAGGACTTAACTGCAGATGCAGCCACTAAAAATACCACAGTAAACAGCTGTTGCTGTTAATATATTGCATAAATAATCTCTCCACACATTGATCAAGTGGATGGAGTTCTGCTCAGAAGGGATCTTTCCTTCCACCTTTCTTCTGCCACTCTGGACCTAATGCCTTCCAGAATGTCTTTTGTGGAAAACACAGGAGAGAAAGGCTCAGGGATTGTTCCCAGCCTGGAATGCCAGCAAAGCTCTTCCCCCTGCCATTAATTCATGAGAGAAAAGAGCCATTTCCATGCCTGTTTATCCACAGCACATGCTGCTCCAGGAAATCAAGCATTTCCCTGTCAAGCATCTTCCAAGTAGCCTAAAAGGAGCCAATTTATTTGTTCTGTGCTGTTAAATGATTGAAGAGGCTAACGGAGGAATAATAACACAAGTTTGGGAGAGCATATAAACATGAAATTTGAAGCTGTAACGAAGCTCTGAAATGATCACTGTGCATTTTGAGTCATGTATCACTAACAGGGAGCTCAGCTGGCTGCTTGGAAGCTCTCTGTGCAGCCTGTGTCCTGATTTCCTGCAATTTCCTCTCAATGAAAGCTGTGTCCTGACAGACACGCTCTCGAGTTCTTCCTTGCAGCCAAGCACAAAACCAAAAGATCATTGGAAAGCAGCTGGGGATCTCTCCTCCAGAGGTTGCCTATATTCCTTCTCGAAGGGAGGCCCTGCTTGCCTAAAGAATTATTTTATATATTTGTACAGTCTGCCCCTGCTGAAATACAAAAGCAAAAAAGCCGAATGAAAATATTTGTGTTATGCTCTTCTTGGTTAATTGACCACATAAATGATAGAAAACAAAGCTGCCAAACCCCAAAACTTTCACAACTGTATTTTTTTTTTTGTTTTCTTCTCGGTTTTGCTGCCAAATGCAAACCAGAAGATCTTATGCTTCCTCAAGCTTTAGAGAAAGATTCGGGTTGATGTGTTAATTTATCACAATTCATTTTATCGTGAGAGCTCTCAATTTAAGGCACTTAAATAAGCAACATATTGAAGGTGTTTTTGCCTGAGGTCCTACTTATAAAACATGAATCCAACCTCAACTAATTATAAATATTTAAAAGTTACATCTCTCCGTCTATGCAGTCTTCCATTTTTAGAGTCACTGGGGAAACACAGGCACTTAAGGTAATTTTTACCTTAAAGGATGACTTGTTCAGGCTTTGAAAGGCAACCTGCCTACCTTGCATAAATAAATCTCACCTAAGACTAGAAACAGAAATATGGACATGAAACAAATTAAATTTAAATGAGAATTTTAAACCAACCAAGATGAAATTAAAGGGGGATTTACCCAAAACCATGCCACAGTTCAATGGCAGGGTCAAGAATCAAACCCAGTCCTCCAGAGGGTCCTCCTGAGCAGAGCAATAAGGAATTGTGAATCCCTGGCACTCTGGTTGGTTGTTACTCCAGAGTAAAAAATTAAGGCAGGAGGAAGTGAGATGAGAATAAAAAACTGGTGCTAGATTTTAGAAGCAGTTGCCAAAACCAGAAAGTGAAAACTAGAAAGTGACTGGGGCAGCAGGATAAATGCTCTTTAAGGATATTGTGTGTCTCAAATATTTGAGACAAATATTTATCTAATATAATGCATTGGGGACTGGAGCCCCTCTGTCCTGGGGACAGGATGGGAGAGCTG
>VZSR01002014.1:1156639-1173825 GCA_013398615.1 Brachypodius melanocephalos
ATTTTCCCTCCTTTTCAAAGAAAAGCTGGATTTCACCTCATCTCTTTATCTCCTGAGTATTTTGGACCTTATCCATATCACTGGGATCATCCTCTGGGGCTATAGTATAGCACTTAGTGCATTATGAACTTGTAGCACAGCCTAGGGTGATGACAGGTTCATCACAATGTGGGAAGGATGTGGAGCTGTTGGAGTAAGTCCAGAGGAGGCCATGAGGATTCTTTGAGGGCTGGAGGACTTTACTGTGAAGCCAGGCTGGGAGAGTTGGGGGTGCTCACCTGGAGAGGAGAAGGCTCCAGCGAGAGCTCAGAGCCCCTTCCAGGACTTAAAGGGCCTCCAGAAGAGCTGGAGAGGGGCTGGGGACAAAGGAGAACGGCTTTGAACTGATGAGGGGAAACTTGGTTTGGAGTTTAGGAAGAAATTCTTCCCTGTAAGGGTGGGGAGGCCCTGGCACAGGTGCCCAGAGAAGCTGTGGCTGTCCCTGGATCCCTGGAAGTGTCCAAGGCCAGGTTGGACATTGGGGCTTGGAGAAACCTGGAACAGTGGAAGATGTCCCTGCCCATGGCAGGGGGTGGGACTGAATGATTTTTAAAGCCCTTTCCAACTCAAACCATTTTATTATTTCTATTTTATGATTTTCTGGATCCTGTATTTTATAGTTCTAATCCTCTTCTCCACGGCATGGTGTTTTTATATCCAGAAGAGTTTTCCAGAGGTTGTTGACAATTTGATTGATGAAGTTTCAGTTTATACGTTGCTCAGCATGAAGTTATATGACCTCTGCACTTTCCTGTAGATGTTGGTATTTCTCTCCTTGTTTTTCACTTGAATCTCTTATGAATTCCTTCAAAAAGTACAAACTGTGGCCATTAGGATGGAAATTGTAACATAAATCACCCTTGAAAGCATGAAAAAGAAAACTAAAAAAGAAAAAAACCTTATCAGTCCCACACGTTGTTTTGATCATTGGGCAGATGCAGTGCATTTAAATTAGTTTATTCAAATTGTATGAAATCTCTGCTTTCCTGACTCTTTTGATGTCAGCCATAATAGGCTGTAAAAAACATATCCTGTGTTCGGTATGGAGTATTCTATTACCACATGTATAATGAATTTGGAGGAGCTGGATCCTGAGAATGAATTACACTGCAGAGTCACTTGCAGAATTTCTGCTTTATATTTTTTGCTCTGTGCATATTATGCTGCTTTAAGGGTAACTTAAGAGCACTTTTGATTTTGGTAGACATAATAACACCTCCAGGCAAGTGAGCTGTGTTTTGGTTTTTTTTTTTCCTATCAAAAGTACTTTATTCTCAAGCAAAATATAATTCATTTCCTGCTTTACATTTCCAGGATATCAACATTTTGCATTCAAGTGAAAAATAACATAGAAAATGGCTTTCTGATTTTATAGAATCTGAATAGTATAGCTTCACCGAAAGAGGTTTGAGCTTTAGCAGGGCAAAAATGCACTCTTTGCTTTAAAGTGAGGGTGGAAGTGGCTGTGTTTCAGCATGTTGTTTGTAAATGTCCAAGTCAAGAACCTGTGGGCGCTTCTCCTGCAGTTCTGCCAGAGGCTTTCAAATATATATAGAGAAAAAGATGAAGAAATCCTGTTCTGGGCATTGCTCTGGGTGTCTGTAACTACAGGAGGCATCTGGGACACAGGAAAATTTGCCATTGCTTCCTGGCTTGGCAAATACAAATTCAGGATGTTCCAATTTACCAGCGCAAGCCTGGTGTCTGAACCCTTTTGAAAGCACAGGAGAATAAATATACAGATGATATTTGTTGTCTGTAAGATTAAAAACAGAGTAAAGGATCTGGTAAAACTCATTAAATCCACTTCTGTTAGCCCCAAATGATTGTACAGTGATAGCAATGAGAAGATTACCATTTCTTTGTATGTGGAGTTTGAAGAGAAAACAAATTAAAGTGGAATCTTGGATTTTAGGCCTACTGGTGCCACAACAATGACAAAATAAAATAAAACAATCCAAAATGAAATTTAAAACAGAAAAACACAACAGAACAGTGGATGGAAAACATCAGTGTTGGGGAAGTTTTTTGAAAGTTCTATACTCACAGAAACAAAACTAAAAGGAATAAAAGCTAAAAGAAAGCAAAAGTAATTTGTTTTTTCTTCCATCAGGTCTTGCTGAGGACAAAAAATAAAATGGCCTCGTTTTTGTGTAGCCATAGCAGAGAACTGAATGTTCCTTCTTGGCCAATTTTTTAAGTAGAAAGATTCATATCTTACTGAAAATTTCACCAATCTGCTTTTCTCTCTGATCCCCAGCCTGCAATCAAGCAAATTAGAGAGCTGTATGTTGTTACTATAGTAATAAATGTGGCAGAGCATAAAAAGAAATTGGGCAGTCTCAGATACATCTCTCCCAGGGAAAATGGAATTCAATTTTTCATAATTTTGACCACCCAGTGCTTTTGTAGCTGTGGGTTCCAAGAAACCAATGTCCCCATGTCAGTGGAAATGTTTTCCTACTCATTTGTCATTTTCAAAATGAGCAGACATTCGAATCAAAGCTAAAAGTTGTTCCCAAACTGGTGGTGTAAGCAAGGAGACAGCACTGACAATACAATTTACGGTGATTTCTGCTAAACATACCTCAGTGGATTTGATGTCTTCTATGCCAGCTTTGTTTCCAAGCTTTGAATTCAATAAATTCAAAAAGAAATAAAAATAAATTCACAGTTTGGTTTTTAATCTGCATTTCTTTATGTCTACACAGATGGATTTTGTTCACATTTTTATAAGTAAGAAATCTGTGCTTCTGAATCTTCATGGATAGTTTGTGTGTTTAAATAGTTGTGTGTTTATACATAGCAGTCAAATTATAAGGATAAATTAGTCTGGATTGAATTAAAATTAAAAACTACCATGATGTTAAATAGAACTGATACAGCAATCCTTATTCTAAAAAATAAAATGAATAAGGATAATCTAAAAATAGAATTTAGTACACAATTTGAATAACAACTCATTAATTGCAAGTATAAGACTAGATGACTAGAGGCAACAGTAAATTCCAGTCTTTGTATTGAAACATGAAAAAAAAAATCTCCTTTTGGGACATATTTTTGAGTAAATATTGGCCCACCAGAACCATGAATGTCTTTGGATTAAAGTGTCTGTATTTGGCAATAAATGCAGCAAAAGGCCTCAAGCAGGGATTATTTCAGAATCCTGCAGGACAGCATACTGAGCTTGTCTCCCTCTTTGTCCATCACCCTTGTGAAAAAATAGATGTTTGATTTGCATTCATTTTTAGTTTTCCACCAGGAGAACGACCTGATCTGTGCAATGGAACCCTCAAGGTGAGAATCCTCCCCCATTAACCACCTGTGCCTCTCTGTGATTCCCCTCTCGTGTTTCAGAGCAAGAGCAGAGCTCTGCCCCCCACAGCACCCTCAGTGCAAACCACAGAACAAAGATTTCCGTTTGTTTAAGTGACTTTTTGCAATGCTCATTCCCTAGGTTTGCTCCGCCCCGCTGAAGGTCTAATTCAGACCAATATTTACATTCCAACAAATTCCCAACGTTGTGCCTGTGACACTCCCACCTGTTCTCATGCAAAGGCATGAGCAGCATCATCCCTACATCCTCCCACCCTGCCTCCCTCTGTGCAGGTCAGATGCATCCCCCCTGACACAAATCTTGCCTTTAACCCCAAATCTCAGTGTCAAAGCAAGGAGCAGATGCAAAATGTTGCCTTGCTTCTGCAAGACACAAAGCAAAGGCACAAAAGGCTGATCTGCAATACTTTATCTGTGGTGTGCATACACAGAAGGCAGGATTTGAACAGCACAGGTGTAAAACAAAACAAAACAAAACAAAACAAAACAAAACAAAACAAAACAAAACAACTCTGAATTATTTATTAGGGGAGGTATTTTCACTGGCCAGAGTCTCCTTTAGGAGAAGACATCTTTATAGAGAAATGACATCATCTCACACCCTGTTTCTGGTAAAAGGGGCTTTCTGGTTGCCAAACTGCCTGCATGAAGCAGCATATTGCTGACAGAGAAGCTGTCACTGGCAGAAAGCTGCCATCAGAAAACGTGCCTGAGTGTTTGAGGAGCGAGGGGAAACACGGCACACAACTTCTGAGTGGCTGGCTCTCCAAAAATGCTGTTCACTTTGTGCTGCTCTTCTCTGAAGGTGTGCAAAATGAGGCTTCCGGGATTTTTATTCAGCCTTTGGTGAAAAACATTTCAGCTTTTGGTTAAAAATATTTCTCACATCTCAGGTTCTAGTAAAAAAAATAAAAAATGAGGAAGGTGAGTTATGGTTGTTTCTTATTTTTCGACATTTTTCTGTTGTTGGCGAGTGTTTTTCCATATGTTCTTAGCCTAGAAGTCAAGGGACCTTGTTTAATTCTCTAATTTTCCACAGACTTCTTGTATAACCTTGGTCAGGGCTTGCCTCTTTTTCCTCCTATTTGCTCATCTTTACAGTAGAAAAAAAGATACTAAATTCATAATAAAAATTATTAGTAGTTATAGGGGGCTTACAAATTGAAGTAAAAGTGTCCAGAACAATTACTTAGAGAGATATCTTTCTTGATTAAAGGTATATGGTCATTTGGTTTGGGGTTTTGTTGATTGGGGTTCTTTTCCCTTTAAAGGAGTGTCTTGGTTATCCTTATTTTTTGTTTTCCAGTGATTTGAGTGAGAATTTCTGTTGTCAGCCTTTCATAAGTTTTCTTTCCTAGTCCGAAGAAATTTCTGAGCTTTGCTGAGGATGTACCTTGCCAAAAAAATTGCTTTCCTTACCGCTTTATCTGTCAGCCTGACTGACTGTCAAGGTATCTTGATGCTACAGGGATGAGTAATGGGAAAGTTTCAGTCAAAGCAGTCTCACCAGAAAAATAGAAAAAATTTCCAGCATCTCCTAGACTACACTGTGAAATCGGTGGCCAAACCTCTCCTCAGTCTCCTCTCCTGTGTGAAAACATTGCCTGAGTCACTGAAACTTCTCCATTATATCAGTAATTGCACATAACTAAGCCTCAGGCAGTAATGTAGTTCCACATTAGAAACACATTTTCACTCAGAGTTCCCGTTTTTGCAGATTAGCAATAAAAAATCGTATCAGCAAACATCACTTTATGGCCAACAATGTCTTTGTCACATATTTTTGCAGAAAATGGTAAGATTTGTGTGTTGATGGTCTTAGAGGTCTTTTCAACATAAATGATTTGATGACTGTGATTCTGTGCTTAAGGAATATAAACTCTAATGTTTCCCATTTTAAACATGGCCCGCATTACCTTTAGCATTTTTGTGGAATCAAAAATGTTAAACACAACTTAAATGTTTATGTGCTTGATGGCCGATCCGTTGGATTTGCTGAAATACTTAGTCAAGTCTAGACTAAAGACTGGAGGATAAAATCTGACCTCTCAGGCCAGTTTTCCATGGCCGAAAGCAACCACGGAACTGGTATGGAAAACAGGATTCATCCCACCTGATTTTAGCTATTGCAAATTAAGCCAGTCATGTAAACTTCTTTTTGAAATCCAAGGGAGGGACAGATTTGTTCAAAGTCATGCCATAGCAGAATTAATATCTAAAGGGAAATCTGTGCCTTTCCACTGCTTGTGAAGGAGTTTGACCACGAGGTTAGACTAAATTTCTAACCCTGAGATGGGTGAAAGTATAGATTGAAAGAATCACAGAATGGTTTGGGTTGGAAGGAACCCTAAAATCACCCAGTTCCAACCCCCTGCCATGGGCAGGGACACCTTCCACTGTCCCAGGTTGCTCCAAGCCCTGTCCAGCCTGGCTTTGGACACTTCCAGGGATCCAGGGGCAGCCACAGCTTCTCTGGGCACCCTGTGCCAGAGGCACCTCACCCTCACACGGAAGAATTTCTTCAGTTCTCATCTTCGAAAAAAGGAGTCCCCTAAGTATTAAATCCATCTATCCCAAGTTCCCAAACACTTTTCAAGTCAAATTAACATGTGATTCAGAAAAAGAGCTAAAGTGTCTGAATCCCATTTAAGTGGCTTTGGAAACCCTAGAGAAGCATCTTTTTCCATCCTGGTCTCTATCTGTAACTCTGAGACTGTTTTGAACATCTGAACTGAACTCCTAAGTAGCGGAACTGCCATAACTCTACTTGCATTTTCTTCTTTTCTTCTTCCTAATTTGGTTGCCTCCCTTCCTGTCGTGACATCTGCAGAAACATCTACATGTGAGCAGACAAGAAAATGTGTAATACCATGGAGCAAAGTCAATGTGGAGCTTACAGAGGATCAGGACTAGAGGCATGAAAATGGGATTAGTGGGGGAGAAAGGTGTCAGCAGGGGGAAACACACACTCACATAGTTTGGAGAGGGATTATTAGAAAAAAAAATCATTTATGCACCATCAGACCATTAGAGTTGTGCCAGTGGCAAAGGCATAATGTGTGGCTCCAAATAATCCTGACTGGAGTGGGGAAAAACTCATGGGTGAGTTTTCCTGTAAGGAAAAATGATGAGGTCAGATTCTCACTGAATCAATTTGTTGTTGGGAGAACTGCAGGCAGAGGATGAACTAAGGAAAGGGTTGTTTGAAATTGGTTATTATAAAAAGAGAATTAGCAAATGGAGTCATTTTTCCAAAGGGATCAGCCTCGGAGCAATCAGTAATTAACTGCTTCACTAAATATTTTGCCACACTAAGTATCGTTCCTGAAGATGCATTTTGAGAGGCATGTTCAGTGTGCTGTGGGACTGGAGAGTAACCACAGATACCCTCAAGAAAGGTAATGGATAATGGGACAACAAGTGGTATCAGAGATGAAGATCATGGACCTGGGGAGCAGCACAAAAAATCTTGTTTTGAGTGGAAATTTGTCATATGAATAACCAGCAAGAGAAATTACAGAGAATGAGCAGTACCTGTGTTATCAAAGATGCCAAGGAAAGCATCCAAGCACTGAAATCCAGGATGGATGTGGTAAATTGCTGTGACTGTCTTTGTTCCCCTTTGGGCCAGGGTTATTTGGGGCTCCTGGCACAGTTCAGTCTTTAGAACAGCTTGAGTACAATCATTCTGCCTGAAAGCCTAGGGAATTAAATATTACAGGTGTGAGTGTGTCGCTTACCTGGGGGTCAGGTTATGGTGAAACACTAGCAGAGACACAGCTGAAAACTACTGCCTAAGTTAATACAAATACAGAGTATTCTAAAAAGTTTCTTCAGTAAATTTACACCACATAATAAATTTGGCATCAATCCCCCACCCCAGGAGAAATGTTCTTTTCCTGGCTTGTCACAGCCAGCATTCAGTGGCCAAGTTGAGCATGTTTTGAAGGAGGTCCAACACTGTGACAGACAATTTTATGTCTCCATGTGCTCAACTTGTTGGTGCAGAAGACCCTGATTTTTCAGGAAGCAGTACCCAGGCAGAACTCCAGCACCCTCATCCCTCAGGCTTCAAGGTCTGTGTGCTGACACAGCCTTTTCACTATCAAGCAGTGCCTGAAAATAGTAGAAAGCAGATGGTGCTTCCTCACTCTCCATTAGAAACAAACAGCAAGAGGAGCATTCTGGCAGTTTTCACTTTTCGCTTAAGCACTGGCACCACTGTGAAAATCTGATTGAGCCTCCTTAGTGGTTAATACGAACAAACCTGAAATTAAACCAGATTTCAGGCACCTCACTGAGAGGGAAGGCAGCTACTTAAATACACACACAAAACCCCTGGCTTGCTTTCTTTTCAATTTTCATTTCTAGAGATACCGCGACCACGCTGATTTTATTAGCAGGGTGCGTAGGGCTACATCCAAAGGTGAATTAATTAATTAGAGAAGGACTCCTTCACTCTATGCTCTGCTGTTCACGTCCTATTCAGCTTCCCCTGCACACAGCTCCCTCCTGGGTGACAGAACAAAGCCAGAGCTGATGGCAATGCAGCAGTGCCCTGAGCAATCCCTTGTCCCATCCTCTGGCCATGCTTTGATTTGTTCTCCAAGCCTCTCCAAGACAATTCCCTGCTGACAAGCCAGGAACAGGTGAAATCTTTACCAGCAAGAGCTGCAAAGTTGAAAAGAAACACGGATACAGACCCTCAGATATATGGCTGTTCTGTAGAGGTGAAGTAAAAAAAAAATCCTTTAGTCACTTTAACAGACACTGAAACAACTTTTATTGCTAATAAAACTCTTATTTGTGTGTCAGAAATATTGTCCATCATTTGTCCAAAAGTCCTCAATTATCCATCCTCATTGCCCTTCTTTCTTCTTTTTTTTTTCCATTTAATGCCCCTCAGACATTGTCATTCCTCCCTTATTTTTACGAGGGGATTATTTCTGGCTTTTATGAAATAGCTTCATAAGACATGAACAGCATTATGGGTCACTTCTCAAAAACGTTTCATTATCCCTGATGTGCTGTAATTAGATGACAAGAAATGCAGCCTTTCATGTGTGTCAGCTGGTTGGTGAAGGAAAAACCAATAGCTTATTTATAAAGATTTTTTTTCTAATAGTTTTTTTCTGAAGAAAAAACAATACATAACTTGAAACCATTTGATTAATTTAATTAGGCTTCAGACCTAAAATCCTCAAAACAACAGGTATGTTTCCACTCGACAGACTATGACTTTGTGCAACTCCAGTAACTCCTCTGCCCTGTATTTAAGTTCTATACCCTGATTTTTCAGAAAGATTATTTTTTTTAGGCTTTTCTAAACAAAAGGTAAATCAAGCCTTGCCTAGCTCAGACCTGTTATACAAGTCTTGCACAGTGCATTACCAGCTCAGGACTCAACCTTTGTCTGGGCAAACAAATGTTTAAAAATCTGGTGGGGTGCAGGACAAGTGCTGGAAATATAGGTTACTTTTAAAAATTCAAAATAGAGTGACTTTTTTATTCTTATTACCTTTGGAAAAAAAAAAAAAAAAAAAGAAGCTGTGAGCAATGTGCCAGTATCTCATACAAAAATTTTAACCATAAGTGAAATTCTTTCGTCTGAAAATAGGAACATTAATAACCAGGATTGCTCCTGAATGAAATCCCTGCCATTCCTGTGCTTCCCTTGCAGGTCTTCCATGGGAACGGGCTTTGGAATTCTGTAGGTAGGCTTAAAACTTTTGTTACTTCATTTCTGCTTTTCTTTTAACCTCCTCTCTGCCTAACAGGATATTTAAAATGCACCAAACATTGGTATTTTCCACACAGGAGTCTCAGGCCTCCTCCTGGAGATTTGGAAGGGTGTGTTAATAATTCAGCCAGGCTGGAGGCTGAATCCCCTCAATCCCTTTCAATGCACTTACATTGCCTCAGATCAGATTCTTTTATCATTGTAGTAGGAAAAATTACTAAAATCAGAACTTTTTGAATTTCATCTAGGTTCCAGGGAATCTTAATTTTGTGAAGAGGCTAAAAGGGTAAATGATGAGTTCTGATTTTTCTTTTGAATTCGTACTATTTACTGAACTAACAGGAGCAGCAGAAATTCAGGCTCCTGAAAAATCACTCTTTGCTGCTTCTCTTCAAAGGCAAAGGGAAAATATGCACAAACAGCGTTCCTCGGAATAATTAAAGCTCAGCTTTGATCTCCTCCTTCCACCTCATCCCAAAAATGCAGCAGGCAGTGCCCACTTCACGGTAAAATCCTTGCAATCTGTGTTTGGATACAACCTTGAATCATTAAAATAATTTCAAAGCTGTCTTATAAATATCAAGTCATTTATGAACTGGGGAAATGAGGGAAAATGAGTGAAAAATTCTCCTTTAACTGAAATGAGATTAATTTAGAATTAAGGCTCTAGAAATAAGTTGCATTCAATCTGCATTCTTTTCGTGGCCTATTTCATTGCCATGTGGAACTTGTGGGTATTGTACAGGAAATGAAAAAGCATCTTCTTTTTTGATTATGGTCTCTCTCTGTAAACTATACTTGTATTTGTACAAGGCCAAATCACAGCCTCATCAAGCAAAACTTTGTCCAAACGTATTTAAACAAGTTCTTGAGCTTCAGATCTTAAATTAAGCACTTAAATGAAAAATTTTTATACTTAAACAGAGATTGTTGAGAAAAAAAAAATCGTTGGAAGTTGGAAACCTTTCCTTCACTGAATGCAAAGAACTGCAGATATTCAGTTACCACCTACTCATGAACAGAGATGGAGAAGTAGAACTGGAACTTTGGGGTTATTTTGTGCTGATATTGCTGATTTCTCAGTTTTTAAAGATCTAGTGCGAGTTTATGATTGCCTGAATGATTTTACATTTAAGAATTCCTTGTCCAAATCTTTCTTAAAGAAATTCCACCGCAGTCAGAGCCAGTTCCTGCTCTCAAAGTGCAACGATTCCCCAGGAGACTGGGGACATCCAGGAGGGGCCGGAAGGTGCAGTGACACTTTTCTCCCTGTTACCTTTCCATTCTGCTTTCCATGAGCAGTAACACCCTCAAAACGTGATCAGCGTGTGTTGCTTTACAGGGCTGTGGGTCATGAAACCCACGTTGGCTAAATCAAATCATCTTGTGGGACCAACACTAAGTCATTTCAGAGGACAATGCAAGCTTGCTGAAATCTCTCCTCTTCTGAATTTCCATATTTTGGAGGAATATATATTTTTACACTTGGAAATTAATTTTGAGATTAAGAGTTTTTTAAGGAATTTTTCTGAACCTGATATTCCTGCTCTTTTCATTGGGACACAAATCAAGAACTCGCGTGTCTACACAGAAAAAAACAGATTTTGATACTGGACCCATTGAAAGACTTTTTTTTCCCCCTCCTTTTTCACTGTGAGACCTACATGGTAAAGGGTAAAATATTCTCTATTTCCTGACCAGATCTGGCCATCAGCTGAAAATGAGAGACAGATCTCAGGACAGCATTTCTATCAGGTGGGAAGCAGGGAGTAACTCACAACCCACTGGGATCATGGAATCACAGAATATCCTGATTTGGATCCCACAAGGATCTGGCCCTGCACAGACACCCCAAAAATCCCACGCTGTGCCTGACAGCATTGTCCAAACACTTCTTGAGCTGTGTCATTTCACAAAAAAAGACTCCTTGACTGACACTCTTTTGCAAATAAGGACATTTTTCTAGAATGGGATTTAACCAACTTTTTATTATAGTCAGATATTTTACATTTCGTATTTCTCCAAGTGCATTTAGAAGCACAATGAATTTATCTCCTCTCTCCTGCTTATTTTTACCTTCTCTGAAAGCTTATATTGCCCCTGAGAACAAAGCAAAAAGTTTTCCTGCTTTGCAGATGTGCACAGTTCCACTGAATAAACCTGCATTTCTGCTTGGCTTTAAACCCATGAATACCAGCGATGTTCAGGATGAGCAGCTTGTTAAGGCTGGGATTAGAAAAAAACAGCAGCAAAGAGGAATTTCACAAAAGACAAGGAACTTAAAGAGTAATACCGTGCTGGTTAAGGCTTCAATGTGAGAAAAAACAAAATGAGCAGCGTTTAAAGGACTGTTCTTTTGTGAAATAATGAGTTTCTATGTCTGCATCATCTGGCTGACAGCAGATTCAGCTTTATCCAGCATCTGGACATGTTTGTGTTTGTGGGTTTTAGCACATTCATTATAGAATAAGTTTGGCCAGTTGAGAGAAGGGCTTGATCCAAACCCCACTGTAATATTTGTGTTCATTCCTGTCAGTTTGGGGGCAATACTTTTACAACTGCATTAAATGACTTCAGTAATAATGAGTGAAGATTTTGTGGGGAAGAAGAAAATATTTATTTTTTATTTATTTATTAAAGGATTCTTAAAAGCAAAAACAAAAGACAGACCAGGAGGAGTTTCAGGCACAATATTCACATCGTCTTTGTAAGAGAATCAAAAATAATCTTTTAGATTTGCAGACTGATCCAGTCAGATTAGCAAATGTCAACTGACACCAGGGATGATACAGGAAATTCTGTACTGGTGGCACAACCTGGCTTCAAAATGTCTGACAGGAAGAAAATTTTCATCTTGCTGCAATAAAATGTCACCAGCTTTAGCACTTGTGACAAACCCCTGCAATCTGGGATTTTCTAACCCAAAAAAGGATCCATGACTGTGAAACACTCGATAGCTCTAATTTAGCAAATATGCCTCATGGGAGCAGACCAGAGAAGGAAAAAGAAATCACTGCAATATCAGTTTTTGGACAGAGAGAGGAGAAAACACGTGTGCAGATAAAAGGAGGTTTCACAGGGCATCTAAGCTATTTTTAGCTATTCAGTAACTGAATATTTGAGCAATCAGGAGGGTTTTAGGAGGGCTTATTGTTACATCAGCATAGGATGAGCAGGCATTTAGCAGCTGAAAAACTTCATTACCAATGCTGTAGCTAGGAAGAAGCCACGACATTCCTAACGGGCCAAACTAGAAGGAAAAGGCTAAAAATTGCATAGTAATTTGAGGAGAAAACAGTGGATCTGATACCTGCTAACCCAGGATCACTGAGCAGCTCCAAGGGTGGAGTTCCTCCTTCTCTCTTGTTTGTCAACCCAGTTGATAAGTGACAAACTAGGTGACAGATTTTTCTCTGAAGGATGATAGATCTGAAATGAAAAATGAGTTGATGAGGCTTTGCCTACTCAGGTGTCCCCTCATTCCACAGGAGTGGGGAAAGATTTTCTCTGCAGATTGCTGAGAGTTGGACTGAGGTATGAAATGAAATGAAGTGGAAAATGCAGGAGAAAATATCTCTGACTGGGGGAACCTTCAGCAAGGTTTATGGCAAGAAAATAAAAGCTTGAAGTCAAAGCTGGGATCATAGGTTAAACAAGGCAAAGATTATTAAAAAGAGCACAAATGACCAGTTCATGCTTTTTAGATGGAGTAAAAAGGAAGGAAAATTTTGGATGGGAGGGAATTCAGAAAATGTGACTCAAAAATTTTAAATATCTTTTTTTGTAGAAGGTGTGAAAGGAGGGAAAAGGAGAGGTTGAGGCACGCATGTAAAACTTATTTATAATCAATTAAACACGAAAACAAACAAATCATTTCTATACATTTTCTCACTCGTTGTTTTGATTTTTTTTTTGTTTTTTTAAACATGGAATAGTTTCATCACTTCTGTAATGATAAGTGACCAATTCAGTGACATAAATGAGGCTTTATATCAAGCAATTGGCAGTTACTGGAGATTTTGTCACCTCTGAAAACACCTAACCTCTCATCCTCTGGCGTGCTGGGAATACACTGAGCACTGGGCAGGGCACTATTTTTCAGGATTTCAGGTCAGAAATTCCATGTTTACATCTTACAGGACAATCCTATCACACGTGCTCTGCAGGGAATAAGAGGGAAATGAAGCCAAAAATGAGCTCTCATTTTTGAAACAATTTTTGTTCTTCTGCAACACTTACTATTTAATATCCTCTGCAGGCATTAAACCCTGAGGTGCAGCAGAATTTCCCCAAAACAGACAAAAGCAATTCTCGAGCTGTGGGTGTGCAGCCACTCCAGCCCACGGAGAGCTGGAGCTCCACATGGAGCTTTTGTGCTCTGGGATCCACCTGGATGCACAAAGGAACAGCTCAGAGGCTTTAACAGCTGCAAACTGATTAACCTGGGATTTTTTTTTTTTTTTTTTTTCAGCTGAATCCATCCCTCTGCCTGTGTGCAGAAGCACAAGGGGGAAAGGGAAGGTGAGGAGATGGGCATGGATAATTTTCTCCTACAAGCCCCCAGCATGGCTCAAAATGCCGTCCAAATTTCATTCCAACGTGGGATTTAAGCTGATTACTCTTGAGTTACTCTAATTGCAAGAGAGCTGTGATGTGTGCAGAGATGGAAGGCACAAGAATGTTTATTTATGAGTCAGATTTCTCTTGACTTCTATAAGAGCCCTCAAGTGCTCACCTGCTTCTTCCTTGGCTGGTGAGAAACGCTTCAACAACAACAATAAACTCCTTGTTTTTCCACCAGTTCTTATTCAAATGGCTTTGCTTTTGTTTTGTTTTGTTTTATGCCCTTATTAATATTTGCTTTTCTCTTTGGATTTTTTTTTTTGTTCTTCCTCTCTTTTCTAAACTGCAAATGTAATTGAAAAAAAAAAAAAGTCCAAATTAACAAAAAATAAAGTGAAAACACTTTGAATCAATTCAGGTTGGCAGAACTCTCTAAGATCACTGAGCTCAATCATTAACCCAGCACTGCCAGGTCCCCTGCCAGTCCCCCAATAAACCAGAGCCCCGAGCATCAGGATTTTATTTTGTTTTCAACCCTTGAGTAAAGGGATGCTGTAATGAAGATTGAAGCAATCAGGATGTCCAGACTGGGGAGAAAAAATTAGATTTTTATTGAATTTACATAAATAAGGTCAAATTCTGGGACAAAGAATGATCCTAGACATTGGATTGCATTTCCCCCCCTTCTTTTACACTCTGAATATTGGTTATTATCAATTTTTTTAGTATTTGACACTATTAAGTCCCAGGCAAACTGGACCCAAGGAAGCACTAATTAGTATGGGCTTTTTAGGCCTTTTCCCCCCAATTTCTCCAGAAGAAAGCACATAAAAGTTGTTCTGTAGATGCTGGGGACATGAGTGATAGAGAATCAAGGTGTGCTGAATTTCAAAAGCAGTGCATAAGGGGCTGCACTTTTGAATCAACTCACAGCAAGGATTTGTTGCTTCAAGGTGATTTCAAGTGGAGAAGATGCATGAAAAGGCTGTTGTGTGGATTTCACGGTGTGTTTTAATGCATACAAATGTGAGAAGACCCCCAAACACCATTCAGACAAAGCTTTTTAAAAATAAGAAAGAGGAGAACTTCTTTCTGCAGCAAGCCAGAATTGTTGGTATTTTATTTTTTTCCCTCAAGGCAAAGAAGACCACAAGAAGTTGGACAGCTACTGCAGTAATTCCTGGCAGATTTGCATAACCTGCACTTTAAATCCTCAAATCACCATCTGGATTAACTCACTGCAATGCTGCAAACTGGTGGGTGACCCAGGCTCTGAACCCAGACTTTGCTTTGTCAATAAACTGCTGCAGCACTATTGACCAGAGCTTAAATGAATGTTTGCACGATCCAGCTTCAAAAGCTCGCAGAGCAAAAGGCATTAAATGCTCACAAGCTGGGGGGAGTTCAGAGAAGGCCAAGAGATAAACACATTATCCAGGGATGGACTGGTCTGTTGGCATGTGGGTATCCACATCTCTTACAACACAGTGTTTTTTCTTTACTTAGCCACAATTTGCTGTCCAATTCTAAATTCCTTAAATATTAAACCCATTCCTCACATTCATGCATCTGTTGCTTAGAAAAGCAGATTGTTTTACCTTGTCAGTCACTCCTCTTTATTCCTCATTTGTGGTTTTTTTTTGTTTGTTTGTTTGGTTTGGGGTTTTTTTTTGTTTTTTTGTTTTTGTTTTTTTTTTTTTTTTTAAATCTATTCCTTCCTATATTTCCAGCATTTTGTCAGCATTATTCAGATGCCTCGTGTTTAATGATAAATACAATTATGCCTTTAATATTTGGTAGGATCGAAATTCGGATTGCCTGTTCCAGAGAAAAGTGTTTTGTCAATCCCATTTTTATACTTGGAAATATATTCATGATGCCAGGCTTGGAGAACATTCAGATGGAGGTGTAGCCACAGAAATAATTCAGGAGTTTTAAGGATGTTGGTGACAAGGACATAAACGAATCAGCTCTATCACTTAATTCTCTATAATCAGACCCAGAAAATTGATAAGGAGAAAATCTCAAAACACTAAATCCCAAACAAACACAAAATAGGAATCAGTTGTTATCCTGAAGAGTTTCTGTGGTGTTTTTAATGGTTTTACTGTACTGACTATCAGATTTAATCCCCTGCAGAGCTGCTGTTCACTTGTCTTTCCCAGGACCTCAAGAAAGATGCTGAATTCACAGCCCTGTTCTTGGAAATTTATGCTCTCTGGGCTCTATTCAGTTTAATTGATTAAATCTTCTTTGAATAAACACCTAATACACTGAAAGGCACTGAGAAGTTCATTAATCTGCAGTCTTAAATTTATGTGTCCTGACCATCCAGTGAAATCCTACCCTGAACGAGCAGTTTCTTCTTTGCTTAAAAAAGCATTTTCACACTAAATTTAGTATTTCAAACTAGATTGCAGAGTCAGTTTTTACTGGTTTCGTTTCGGTTTGTTTTTTACACAATTCTGATAATTTCCCAGCCATGGCCAGAGCAGGTGGGAGACCAGGTGTGCTGTACTAAGAAAATATTCAAAAATTTTAATGAGCCTTCAGGAGATGGAAATATTTACTGGAAATACTGCGGTTATCAAGGTTTCTTGGAAGTTAGGCTGCAGCTGCTGACTGGAAACTCATCTGTGCCTGAAGACACTGACAAATTCCCTTTTCTCCATGGGATCGTGGGCTGACTGAACTCACAAGTGTCAGTGCTGTCAACTCTAAAGATGATTGTAGTGCATCAAAAAGTGCAGGCACACATTAATGTGTTCTTAATGGAGCTGCAATCCCTCAGCTCAGCACTATTTTCTTCTTCGTTTTATTCCTCTGCCAATCAGTATTGGGGTATTATGCCCCCAAAATAAAATTTTTAAAGTAACTTTTCAATAAATGTTAATTGAACAATTATAATTAATATTTTATTCAGTTTTCATAGATTTTTTCATCCATCCAAAAGTTACATTTGCAGGAGAACTGACTGATTTCTAATTTTTTTTTACCTCTTCAATTACAGGCCAAATCATGCCCCTGTGAAACAAATGTTGAAAAAATCTATATAAGAGATTGAAATTTTCCTCATACTCAGCCCTATAATTTCCTCATAGGATCCAAGATGAAAAGATTAGCAAACCTATAAAAGTCTCAGCAACTTTTGCACCTTTTCTCAAGTGGAAATTTCAGAAGGTGACAAGAAGAAACAAAACTCTGACGTGTCCATTTTCACCTTTCTGCCTGTGGACTTCCATCCCCAGGGCTGAGCTTTAGTGGGGAAAAGGGACAAAACACACCCAGGGCTTTCTAAAGTCTGAGCTGACAGCTGGCCTGGCTGTGGGATTCATGGAGACAAAATATGGACTTCTTTTGTTTTCCGTGCATTTCATCTTTTTCTCAGTGGAAGCTGCATGGATTTAACTCCGCACAATATTTCTTCATATCCACTGTTGATAAATTGCAGAATCATAGAAAGTTTAGGTTGGAAGAGACCTTAAAGATGATCCAGTTCCACCCCTGC
>VZSR01002014.1:1173925-1191892 GCA_013398615.1 Brachypodius melanocephalos
CAGAGCAGATCCCAGCAGTGCAGGTGAGCTCTCACCTGAGCAGGGGATTATGATGGGGAATAGATTCAGCCTGGTACCTCTGGTGAGCTATCAAAAATAAACTAGCAATATTAATAATCTAGCAGAAAGCAAAAATATCTATCTAGTAAAAAGAGAAAGTAGAAAGATATGGAGAAATAACCAAGCTGGCAGAACGTGGGGGATTTTTAACCCAGTATTGCCTGAAGTTCTTAAGTTTTGGACAGAGACCTTGTTCTTTATTCTTGTAGCTCAGAAGAGCTCACTGGGAGTTTATCTGGACAGACAACCTTATCTAGCTGTTTATTTCTGGAGTAGCAAATTAAACACCCAAATTTTACAAATTGATATCAACTGTCAACTGTTGTGCAGGAAATGTGCTCCCTTGCAGGAGATTTTCACTGAATAAGGTTTCAGTTAATCCAGAAACGATGTCTTGCAGCTTGCAGTGCATGTTCTGTTTTAAGATTCCACCTCATCACTTCAAGTCTCAGGATTCATTTCTGAAATTATTTCACCTGTTTGGAGTTATGTAATGTCTCCCCTCTGTGTTTATAGTTTATGGTGTCTGATACATTTCCTGAGATCTTTAGGGTGCTCAGAGAGTGAGTAGGCAGCTCTCTGCAAGTATATTTTAAGTCCTGCATTATCCCATTCTGATCACATTCAAAGCTGCTTCCATAGCAACACCTAAAAATATTAATTTCTAAAAATAAGCAAGTCCTTTAGTCTCTTACCACACGCAATTCTCCTTTTGTGACAAACAAAATAATCACTTCTGTTATGTGAACTAAACTTCGGAAACGTTGTCATCAGTTTTGGTGAGATTTAAGTGACTTCCTGGATAGTTCCACCAACAAAACTGTCCTTGAGCAGTGACAAGGATCATTAAATTGTGCCAAAATACCCCCCCACACACACACCTCTAGAAACATGAGGAACTCTGTAAGTAATTAAGATGGGTTGGTTTAAATTAAGAGATGGATTCTCTTCCTGCTGGAGTCAGGGATAGTTCTCCACACCCAAACCCAGATGGAATGGAAAGAGGAGGTGGGGCATGAAATCCATGCAAATAACAGCCCCATTGTTTGCACTGGAAGGTGTTGGCTGGATTAATCAGATCTTAATTGGATTAAGATTTTAAACTCGTATAGAAAAACCACAGGGAATTAGAAACCTGTGGGCTGGAAACAAAGAGAAACATGATCCATGCAAGAATCAGTTATGGGATCTCAGCTCAGGGATTTCACTCAATATTCTCCATCCTAATTATTAACTGCACTGGTCTCTCCTCAGCCTGTGCATTTTGGAGTTGAGATGCAATAGGTTTTTCTGAAACAGGTCCCTGGAACAACCACAGAATCCTGGAATATCCTGGTTGGAAAGGACCCACAAGGATCGTGTCCAGCTCCTGGCCCTGCACAGGGCACCTCAAGAATCCCACCCTGGACCTGGGAAAAGAATTTGTGCTTTTTGTTCTCACTTCCAATTTTGAACTCCCTTGGAGGGGGAGGTTGGAGCTGAAACAATCATGGGATAAAAGTTCTCCAGTTCTGCTATCCTAAATCCAGAGATTTCCGATTCCCCATTTTGTGAAGAAACACTACAGGTGGTGTTACACTTCTGATCTGCAGGTTTGTTTTTATCTTCTCACAAAGGATTTTGGTTTACTGGTCTGGATTTGGGAGCGTGGTGCTGGATCAGGTGAGCTCTTAAGTTCCTTAATTCTCTTAGTAGAGTATTTCTGAAAGAAAACTAAACTCATCAACGACAGCCAAATATTTTACAGCTGCCTTCTCTCCTGGCTGTTAGGACAATTCATTTCTGTAAAAGCACAAGATGTTTGAATGAATATAAAAACACAATAAAAGGTCAAGAAACACTTCCAGAAAGTAAGAACTGTAACACTGCTGAAGAGCCTTTAACAGGAAATTCCTGAGTCTCAAGGATTTGAGGAGCTATAACCTGCTGACCTTGGAAAATGGCACTAAAGGCTTGTCCTGTTACAAAATACACGTATTTTCTGTAGAGATCTGTTCTTCATGCTGTGGCAGACTTATAGGAACGTTTTTTTTCTGAATAAGAGATGCTCATCCATAGTGGCCCTCAGCGAGCAGGACATGAGAGGGCTCTGGGATGAAGTGGGTTTGGGACAGGAACATTGTATTTGGTTACTCTCTTCAAGGAAACCAATGGAGTTTTCAAGACAACTCAGCCTCGAAGCACTACTGATCCTTTTCCCACCAGAGAGGTACAAGATTTCCAGTTGTCACCAAAACTGAGCGGGGGTGCAGGAGGTTTGGTCTCCCATGGTAGCTCTGGTGGAATGTGGCTCCCTCAAATTGCCTGGAATTTGCTGAAAATCAATCACTTTACTCTTACTAAATTCAAGAATTCTCTCTACTTTTTTCTTCACATTTATTTTGCTGCCCAGTGTCTCAAGTCCCTCATGTCTAGAGCAATACCCTGACCTGGCTCCTGTCTCCCCAAGGCCCCCCCACTCCTTTAATGATGTCACTGACCCTCATCACCACATTTTGACGTTTTTTGAGCAGAAAGGCAAGAAAAGAAAGCGTTAATCAGGCATCTGGCCACAGGGCTTGTCCCAAATCTTCACCACTGCCATAAAAGAAATTACACTGGGGCTACCTGCAACTCCTGTTGGATTTTAGTGTCTTTGAGATTCTGATATTTTGTCAAATAGTGGGAAATTGGCCATTATGTGAAAATTATCAAAAACACGCACAGACAAACAACGTGGTTGCATAACCTGTATTTCTTTGCAGAGCTGAGCCATCTCCTGCCCACACAGAAGCAGGCACACACAGATCTTTCTTTCAGTTAGAATTCTCCATCACACAGTTGTCTAATAATAAGTAGGTTAATGGTAAGTTGTGATTCCTTTTTCAGGCTGGTTTTTAAACATGTTCATCTTCCTCTTCTGGCCTAAATAGCCCATTAATTTTGCAACTCATTTGTCCCAGTGCCACTGCCAATTCTTTTATTTCATCCATCTGCTATGTCTTGAAAGATCTTTATGTTAAGGACAGTTACGATTTACATCTCTATACAGCATCTGCCACAGAAGTTCCCCAAAACGGAAAATTATTCAGACTGAAAGTATTACAAGATATTTCTAAGTAATTCCTATTTCTAAGAGTACAAGTTTTAAGCGTACATCAAAATCCTGAACTTGGAGAATTTGCCAGTGATTGTTGCTGAAGCAATTCACATAGAGGAGGTGTGATGGTTATTTTCTTTTCAAATTTTTTGTAATCTATTTTTTTTCCCCCAAACCCATCTAAACTTATCTTGGTACCTCTGAGTGTAAGGCAGTTTTACTCGAAATCATGGAGCACAATTCTGCTGTGTTCCCTGACATTGATCCTGATCCAGGCAGGAAGCAGGGAGTAAACACTTCCACTATGCCTGGAGACACAGTGTTCAGAAAACTCTCCTTGGCTTGTTGATATGGATTTGTGGAGCAGTCAGTCTCAGGGCAGTGCTGTTGTCAGTTATTGATATTACCATTTAATACACTTCACTAACGAGTGGAACTGCAGCCTTAATCACTGACAGATAAACAAGCAACCAAAGGGGGAAAAAAAAAATTTAAAAAAAAAAGAAAGGAAAACAACTGATGGGAATGTGAATCCTCTTAATTGGGCTCACCATTCATCTCATGGGCTAGCTAAGACTCAAAGGTCTGTAGCAGAATGTGAAAGATGAGCTGATGAATACAACTGGAGGGAAATATAGACCCACATTATACAGAAATTTTATGCAGATTTGTCAATAGTGGATTTGCAGGTGAACCATTAACTCGGCTGTGTGGGAAGAGAAAAGGATTAGCAGTTTACAAGGCTGAGAAATCACACACACACGCCTACTTTCACATTTGTAAGGCATTTCCTACGTGCTGGTGCACTCCTGGAATGTGGAGTTCAGCTGTGGGTGGCTGCATTTCATCCTAGCCTGAAGAGGTGCTCATGTGTAAGATGGGTGACTCTGCCTTCTGTTGAGAGCAGAGCAGTGGTAAATGGGGCTTGCCACATGTTTTCAGCTGAAAACCACTCTGAACAAGGACTTTTCTCCGGAAAATGTTGTGGGGTGGGTTTTTTTGTGTGGTTTTATTTTTTTGATGTTGTTTATTTCTTTTTGCCCAACGAACCAAATGGTGGACAATCAGAGTAATTTATCTAAATGTTCTTGATTGGTTCCGAGTGTTATATTCACCTTCACTCACACCTCCATTTTCTCTCTAAAAGCTCTTCTGTGACAAAGTGCATACATTGAGGTATAAATCACGAGGAGTCATGAGTCAGAAAGCAAATTTTGGCCAATGAAGATTTATGAATGTCTAAGCTGCAGGTTCAGTAAAATCTCCTTGGATTTCTTTTTTTAAATCACACAGCCTCAAAAAATCTGTCAGTGCACATTTGTGCAGTGGATGGGGAGTTTGACACCTTGGGCAGAAGTTTACACCCATTTTCTTCAAGGCTGAGTCTTAGTCTATGCAGGGAAAATCAGAGAAATGAACACCCAGTCCAGACAAATTTATAATGAATAACTGAAACACAGCCACAGATCTGAGCATTTCGAAATGAAATTCTGGTTGGCTCTTTACAGAAGGTATGGTTGTTGGTAGAGTGGCTGATAACCCAAATATAATTAGAGGATCTGTTCCGATTTTTTCCATGACCTTCCACTATAACCTTGAGAATGAGAACTGAGGAATGGTTTTTGGAAGTCTTGGCTCCTAAAAACCCTTTGATGTTCCTGGGTGGGGGTCACAACCAACACACTGCTTGCTTCTCTCAAATGGATCATTTCCTTTTGGCTTGAAAGGAAAAACTTCTGAAAATTCTTGCATTTAGCCAGATGCAGGCTGGATTTTTTTTCGTAATCCTGAAATGTTTTCTGGGATGTTGGCAGTTGTTATTTTCCATTGTGTCAAGAATTTATGGTGATAATATGCACCTAGATGAGAAAAGCACTGATTCAGACAGAATTGGACCAGCTTTACATAGGAAAGGTTGCAAATACGATTGATTTCCTTTGAATTTTTAAGCAATTTAATTTTGCCTCCATAAACATGAACATTTTAATTAGTTGGTAAGAAATTCACCATAACCACGTTGTTCTTAGAGTAGTTGTCTTCCAAATTTCTTCACTAAAAGAGTGGTCAGGCATTGACTGGAATGGGTAGCCCAGGGAAGTGGTGGAATCACCATCCCTGGGAGTGCTAAAAACCATTAGGATGTGGTAGTTAGGGCTGTGGTTTTGTGGGGGATCTGGCAATATTGGGTTGATGAGTGGACTCTATGGTCTTAGAGGGCTTTTCCCACCTAAACCAGTCTGTGATTCTAAATTAAGGATTCGTCCTCCAAGAGAAATCTTGGAAATACATTGGCCATCTTGCCAGTCCTTTATGTTGACTTCAAATCATCAGACTTTTTTTTTTATTTTTTCTTCCCCTACAAAATCAGTCTCTTTTTTTAAAAAAAAAAACTCTACCCAGAGACAGAGGGATTGAAGAAAGCACCTGAAGGTACAGCTACAAATCATCTCTCATTTCTCTCTCTTGTGTGGTTAGCCACATGAAAAGGTTTGATGGAAACGTTATTAATGGGCCATTGTTCAAATATGACAATGTGCAAGTGTTTGTGAATAGGCTTTTCTTGTCACGCTTAACGTGTCACTAAAATAATTTGTCAAAATCTTGCAGCAGTTTTGCAGCACATGACTGCCCAAATTATCCATGTCTGACACTTGAAAAGCTCTGTTGCAGTGCAATACCATAATTTCTTTATTGCAGTACATTGTGAAATATCATTTATAATTAGAAGTGTTTCAATGTGTTTGTTTGACTGGTTGGGTTTTTTGTGGTTTGTAGTTTTTTTTCTTTTTTTTTTTTTAAATTCTAGTTCCTTCCTGCAAATAAGCTTTTGAAGAAAACAAAAAAGACAGCTACAAATTCAGGAAATCAACAGCAATTGTATTTGTTGTCATAGTAGAACTAATATAATTTTTGACATTTCAATGCTTTATTGTTTGTCAGGAAATTTTCATGCTTTTGGATAGAGATGGATTGATAGAGAGAACATTTAATACTCAAAATAAGAGAAATGGATTACTCTGTTTTGATTCAGAAGGGCTGCAGGACAGGGCAATTCTCAAAAAAAAAGATGAAGTTAAATTTCTGGAAATAATCACTCACATTGTACAGCAAAAATCCTCTCTATGCTTGTAAATCTGTTGCAATTGTCCTAAATGGAATGGTCTCTGTCCATAAACAACATTGCTACCAAGAGCAGGTTTTGCTGTCCATTGTTGGAACCAATTTTCAGATAATTTTATCAAGACATGGGATGTGTCAGAATGAAACATAGCAGCTGTGAGAACAACCTTGGAGTTAAAAATGAGTAGTGCATCCTTCTGCTCCTCTCTCCTAAACCACATAATTCTGATGCCTTTGTAATTCTACGGATTCACCTGCTGGCCTTCCATGCCTCTAGATTTATCTTTATTAAATGTAAAAGAATCACAGGATACTGGAGGTTGGAAGGGCTCTCTGGAGGTCTCTAATCCAATGACACTAATCAAAGGGGAATCAAGGGGGTCAGGTTGCCCAGGGCTGTTTCTAACAGGGTTTTGCATATTCCTGAGCAAAGAAACTCCACCATCTCCCTGGGCAACCCTGGCTCCAGCATTGGATCACCCTCATGGCAAAGAAGGTATTTTATGCTTAAGTTGAATTTTCTGTAATTCAGTTTGTGCCCATTGCCTCACATCCTGAAAAATCTCCTGCCTGGTGTAGTTGCAGTGCTCCTACAGTTTGGAAGAAAGGAATCTCAGGGGAAACTTCATTGTCCTGCACAACTACCTGAAAGGAGGCTCAGCCAGGTGGGGTCAGGGTCTCCTTGTAAGCAAAAGCATGAGAGGAAATCTCCTCAAGTTCTGCCAGAGGAGGTGCACCTGAAAATGTGGTCAGGCAAAGGAATAGGAATAGGAATAGGAATAGGAATAGGAATAGGAATAGGAATAGGAGTAGGAGTAGGAATAGGAATAGGAATAGGAATAGGAATAGGAATAGGAGTAGGAATAGGAATAGGAATAGGAATAGGAATAGGAATAGGAATAGGAGTAGGAATAGGAATAGGAATAGGAGTAGGAATAGGAGTAGGAACAGGAACAGGAACAGGAACAGGAACAGGAACAGGAACAGGAGTAGGAATAGGAATAGGAATAGGAGTAGAAATAGGAGTAGGAATAGGAACAGGAACAGGAACAGCAACAGGAATAGGAGTAGGAATAGGAATAGGAATAGGAATAGGAATAGGAATAGGCTGTCCAAGGAAGTGGTGAAATCATCATCCCTGAGAGTGTTCAAAGAACCGTGGATGTGACTCTTGGGGACACAGGTTAGTGATGAACACAGTGGTTCTGGGTGAACACAGTGGTTCTGGACTCAAACTTGGAGGTCTTTTCCGGCCTTAAAGATTCTGTGATTCAGTAGAAGCTGTTTTTTACAATTCCATTCCATGTTACACTGTTCTTGGCCATGTCATAATTATGCCATAAGTCATAATTAGATATTTCAATGATGTCTTACATGGCATTCCTGGCCCGGCCACTGGGAAAAGGTGTCATGAATAAGTAATTTTCCTAAGAATGATTTTAAAGCATCAACAGGGATTATATCCCTGACAAGCCAGCTAAGGAAATACAGTTCTATAGTACCTCAGGCAGCATTAACAGTTCCTGTTGATTCACTCAGTGGGGCTTATAAGAAAGATGGCAAAAGGCATTTTAGCACGTTCTGTTTAATGGGACAAAGGGTAATGGCTTTAAAATGAAAGAGTAGAGAGCCAAACTGGATTCATGGAGGAAGTTTTTTACTATGAGGGTGGGAAAACCCTGGTACAGGTTCCTCAGAGAGACTGTGGATGCTCCATCCATGGAAACACTCAAGGTCAGGTTGGATTGTGACTCTGAGCCACCCCAAAAGGGCTTGGATTAGATCACCTTTAAAGGCCCCTTCCAACCCAAGTTGTTTTATGATTCTTTGATTCTATGAATGTTAAATCTCCCCCAAATGCCCCATTGAAAGCCAAATGCAGCATCCTTGATGCTGCTACCCACAGTCCCTCTCACAGTCAGTAAATCTTCCCTTCAAAATAAAAATAAGGTGTCCTCTTTGAAAATTCACCGAAATCTGGGAGCAATTTATGTTCATGCACTGGGGGAAAGTAACATGTATCCCTATTTACATGGAGATGACAGTGTGCTGGTTTCTTTCTTTTTTTTTTTTTTTTTTTTTTTTTTTTTTTTTTTTTTTTCTGTTTCTTTCCTCCACGAAACAGCTGAGAAAGATCACAACAACCACAGGCTGGAGTTCTCTTTGGCCAAACCTCATTACTGGAAAAGAGATGAAATGGCAACACTGTCCCAAACTTTTCCATGTCCATGAGCAAGGAAACGGTGATTTCAGAAAACAAAGAGGAGCTGGAAGCATGAGAAAGGAGAAGAAAGCAAGATAAATGGTCATGACCTTGGAGACATCACTCCTGGGGATGAGAGAGAGGAAGGAGGTAAATATCAGGGCAAATGGTTTGGGTTGGAAAGAGCATTACAGATCCAAAGTCCTGCTATGGACAGGGACATATTCCACTAGAACACCAAAGGCAGTGTCAAGAGGTTGCTGCACTCCCTGAGCACTGAAAAGTTCCTGTGAGTAAACACACCCAATTTCTTTTCATAAACACTCAAATTCCTGCTGCCCAGTTTCTAATCTTGCTGGGCAGATTCCTTCTTGGGATGTGGTCTATCTTGGGGAAATGAATCCAAATCAGATTAAAGGATTATTTGGTTAAAATGAGTGTTTCTCTGGTATTCTGGGATACAGCCTCCACCCTAACTGCTCCATTGCAGATTTCCCCTTCTCAAAAAACTCATGGGTTTTTGTTTACCATTCCTTTTGTTGACTCAGAGGATGGTTGGGTGAGTGGATGATCTTAATTCCCTTACATTTAACCCACTATTAAGTTTATTGAAATACTTTCAGGTTCATGTTTTTCTAACCTAAATTACTGCTGTGTATTGCAGTAATGTTGTAAAACCCTGTTGTAAAATCCAAACTGAACCACGAGTTATTTATAAACCCTTGTTTAATTGCACACGGAGATTCTTGAAAAGAAGACTAAAATCTCCACATAAAACATAATGCAATTGTTGTCTCACTATCACATAAATTTTATATAAACTTCATTAGCTCCAGTCCAGCCTCTCCATGTTCTCAGTTACCCTGATCACAAGTGGCATCTAATTCACCACAGGACCATTCCTGGTTATAGCCGTAGGCTTTCTGCAGGGGCCATTTTTCTAGCATCTCAAAATATTGAACAAATCTGCCACACCCACCTCCAACACCCACCTCCTTTCCATCTGTGAGACTCCCTCCCTTTGTCCTATAGGCTTATGCACAGAAACAACCACGGGAAACACTGGAAAAAAATATTTCTCAGCAGCCTCCAACCTTGACACCCAAGTTCTTGGTCTGCTCTTCATCCTTCTGCAATCTTCTGTTGCTGTGGCTGTTTGGGAGAGCCAAGCTCTCAATGTCATCCCTCCAAAAGCAGTGCTGGCTAAATGCAGATATTTCCATTGCTCACTCAGCCCACACTCCCTTGTAGTCGATGCACATCAAGTCCACAGAGTCAATATTCAAGGCATGATTCATTTTCTTCTGAAGCAAACCTGTTGCAGTGGCAATGTGCTGTGACAAAATAATGAGATGCTGAGCAGGTACTTGGGATGATGGCACGGAAGAAAGGCTTTGAAGAGACCTTACCTCAAACTCAACCCATGGCTGGTGCATGCTCCTCAGGGTGCAAAATGCTATGAGTTAAAAAAAAAAAAAAATAAACTGAAGATCTTTCCCAGAAACCTGCATTTCCCACCCATTCTCTGTCCCAGAATTTCCTTCCAGGGCTGGGAGAAGGTGAGGGCAGATGTAAAACCTTTCCCTTATGGAGCAGCTGCTTTTCATTTCCAGGGAATGTTAACCTGCTGGTAGGCTGCTGTCTGCCAAGATGTGTTTGTAGGCTGTTGTTATTTTATCAGCTTGCTGGGAGGACATCAGATGGAGCACGCTGATATCTGGGGATGATCATCCAGACAGGTCCAGCTGCAAACTTTCTAATCATTGCTCTGTAATTCTCTGTTCTGCACAGGAAGCAACCCAAGGACAGAAACTGCTGGATTCTAACCCTGCCTCCTACCAAGGCTCCCTCCATATTTAAGGTGATCTGATGAACCATTTGTTTATCTTCCTTGAGGAACAAAGAGCCTGTGGAAGTCTGTTGTTGGCTTACTTGAAAAGAAAGTCTGAAAAAAACCCCAAATCCCAGATAAACAGCATTTACAAGAATCAGCATCCTGTTCTGGTAAAAATGCATTTACGACACAGTCTTTTAAGTCTGTGCCATTGATCAAATAGTTTACGTTTATCATGAACAGAAGCCCTGATTATATTTCTCCATGATTAAAAGTGGACTGAGACCCAACATTCTAACAAACTTCAGCTGAACTCAGTGGCCTGGAACCAGCAGCTGACTTGGCAACTGAGCTGACCCATGAGCTCTCAAATCTTCTACTGTTTATCTCTTCATTTTCTGTCTATGACAAAAAATGTTTGGTAAAGCTTGTAGGGAAAGGTCTTGGGGTGTGGGTTTTTTTGGTTTTTTTTTGTTTTTTGGTTTGTTTGTTTGTTTGTTTTTTGATACCAACTCATATGAGAAACAGACGGGCTTTCAGATTTAAATGTGATCTCTCCTGAATCCTTTTGGAGGTGTGACCATTCAGAATCGCTGACACAAAGGTTTTACCTCAATTATAACTCATGGAAAAACTTTCCTACCTACTTCAGGCAATAAAGACAAATTAAACACCTAATTGCTGATGGAGAATGTGGCCATCTCAGTCCACATCACATTCCCTTTCCATCAGTCAGGGTTATCAAAAAACATCCCTGCTTCAACTTAAATCACCTCGTGTTTCTTCCCTTCTCTTTCAGATGAGAGAGGAGAAGATTCAGATGAGAGCAGCCCTAGGCCACAATGTTTGTACACAGGTCACAAGTTTGGACAGTGTTTGCAGGAATCATCTCCACACACACCTCTACACCCGTTCTCAACACTGTGATATCAGCAGTAGCTGAATTTCTGCCCTGGAGATGTTTCAGCAGCAGTAGAAAGTATCAGATTTCCTGATAGTACCAGACTTCTCTCATCTCAGCAGGAGTAAATCTGAAAAATGCCACTGAACACAGGTGAAACCTCTGGGAGTTTTTACACTGCCTGCAAACCTCACCCACAGACTCTAGGAGCAAATTTTAGTCTCTCTTTGGATTTAAAATAGCTTCCAATTTTCTGAATAGTATCCAAAATTAGATCATATATTTTGGTAGGAGTTACTCCGAGTTTGACATCATTAGCAAAGAAACATCCATGCCAAGCAGTTCTGAGGATATGAGTAATGTGTCAAGATAGATTTAAAAATAAAAAGTGATTACACCAGATCAATATTCCAAATCATAACTGTGCAGGGACAGGAGAAAATAGTAAATCGATTTTTATTTCTTGCCATGCATCAACTATGGCAATAACAATTACTACTTTTATGTATAATCAATTCAATCCAGCAGATACACCAAATCTAATAATTTGGGGCAACTCTAAACCTGGATTTTGAGGCTACACAGAACCACTGTGACTAACTGAACAGCACAAGAATACTAGTCCTTGTGTTTATTGATTCATTCCAATTTGGAATCTATTTATTAAAAATCCAGAGTTGGATTCTGCTGCCAAACAGATTTTTCCTTTCTATGCATTTTTCATGTATTTATAGCTTTGTAGACTGCTAAGACATGGTTGTAGCTTCTGGTGCTTTTCCTACCCTTTTCCCTTCCTTTACAGAACAATAACCTAACCTTCTAACACACGGCTGAAATACCTTTTAGTCTTATTTCCAAGAAGAAGACCTACAAAAAGACATTTTGTTTTCCAACCAGAATCTGAAGAAGTGGGGCAAAGAAGCCTCTGGACCAACCCCAATGGGGCAGAACACAGGGGGAAACGACCTAACCAACTGCTCTTCTAATTGGACAACATTTGTTAAATATTCTAATTTAATAAACATATAAAACCTGTAGAAATCTGATGCTGGGTGTGCCCATAACCGTGGGGGCACCTGGAAGATTCCATTAAAGACCTGCCTTTTATCTTACTATTTTAACACTGTTGCAAGTTCTGGGTTTTGATTTTAGACAAGATTTGAATATCAAAATAGGGGTTTGATTTTAGACAAGAATAGAGAATTTCTCTGTCTCACTCCTCCTCTGATTATTTAGCTCTTACATCTATTCCATCTATTAAGGTTTGTAGGGATAATAAAAAGTGATCATCTGGAGTTTTTTATGGTCACTATGATCCTTCTCAATTGTTATGTATGTAGCAAAGAAAAAAAATTCATGTGTCAGTGGCCTGGGACTGGGATTTGCTTGTTTAAAATGGACTCCGAAATGATCCTGATGGATGAATAAAATGTACAACAACCTCCAAAGTGCCAAGGGTGGCTGCTGGCTGCTCATTGTGAGATAACGGGGGCCAGAAGTGTCATGGCTTGGTCCCACACCAAAGCTCTCCATGGCAGCCCTGATCCTCTGGCAGTGTGGGTGATGCAGTTAGAGGCAGAACCATCTCACAGCGCAGTAAACAAAGCTGGGAGCTGTGTTTCAGCCTCTTCCCCACCCTCCTTCGGTCACTTGCTGCCAGCAAAGCCCAGGATTTATGCAAACAGGGAGGCACTGTGCACACAGGATGCAGTGGCAGCTCCAGAGGCAGTGAGGGCTCAGCAAGAGCAGGAATTGCTGCTGTTCTGTGTGCTAAGCCTCTCTCCAAACAGCCTCTGTTAAATATTATTTTAAAGCGCCATGTCTTGTCAGAGAGGGATGCATTTAATGGCAGCTCACATCCTTTTTTGCAAACATTTATCACTCTCTTCTCCTTCCCTCTCCCCAGACCCTTTCCCCCCCTCTTCATCTGTAAAAACAACTATGCTAGGGATCAATTATCCTAAAGCATTAAATCATCATCAGCAGTCCCAGCTGTAAAAACATCTGCATTATAGGCTCTGCTTCTTCCTCAGAGACAGAGATGTAATTGATTCCCTCATTCTGCCTCGTTGAGGAGCTTCTGGTTTGTGTTATGCTGGGGGAGTGGGTGGGGGAGGTGGGAGGGAGGCATCTTGCCTTGCTCTAAACTGATTTTTGTTCATCAAACACATGCCTGGACTGAGAAACAGAGCCCAGAGCACGCTGCAGAAAGCGGCTTCACCTCTGTTACCTCCCACAGCCCTTGTCTGCTCTTTTAATATTGCAAGGGTAAATGATTTCCCGTGCAGCAAACCAGGCATTCCTGCGCTCCCAGCAAAGGAAGGATTTGTATGTTGGGGCAGCTGCTGCAGAGTTGCCATAGGAAAATTGCTCTGTAAAACCTTTCCTTCTCCCTGCCTGCCTGCAGTTGCCTTAGTGACAAAACTGATGGCCACCGGTGCCCCTGCTCCAGTGCAGAGGAGGAAAACAAAGCCATTTGTGCTGCCATTCCAGCAATCTTCTGCAGGGCTGTCTTCAGGATGAAACGTGCTGATTAAAACAATCTGTGAGCCTCAGTGTCTCCATGCCCCTGGGTTTATCCACAGCCACAGATGACTTGAGGTACAAACATTCCAGCTTGGCCTTCTCTAGGGGACTCAGTGCTTTCAGTGTATCTAAAAATCACAGAATGGTTTGGGTGGGAAGGGACCTTAAAATGATCTTGCTCCCACCCCTGCCATGGGCAGGGGCACCTTCCACAAGAACAGTGTCAAATCTGCACTCCCTGAGCACTGTGAGTGTAATTACTGTGAGTAAATATATCCATTTGCTCTTCAAAACACTCTAATTCCAGCTCTCCATTTTCTAATCCTGCTGGGCAGATTCCTTTCAGGAACATTGTCTGTCTTGGGGAAATAAACCCAATCCAGATGAAAGCGTTATTTGGTTAAAATCAGCGCTCGCTTGACATTCTGACAACATCTCATCACAGATGTAAATCACAGCCTTGTGGTGGCTACCGTGAGGAAAATTAACTCCATCCCACCCAGAACCTGCACAAGGCATGGGAGTAACACAGTGAAAAGGCAGATTGAGGTTCAGAGCTCTCTTCTCAGCCACACCTTGGGAACAGCTGCTCCAAGTCCCTGAGTAAATCCATTATAAGCCCACACAGGTGGAAAATTAGGAACATCTATCTTTCACAGCAAAAATAAAGAGACTGCTGGGTTTGTAGTCTATGAGTTTTACTGTCGCCTTCACTTACATCTAATGGGTTGTTTCTGCACATAAACTACTGCACATAAACTACTAGCACTATTTTTCTCTCTCTCTCTTTTTTTTTTTTTTTTCTAAATTTTTTATGGTGCCTTGGGAAGGCTGAGCTGGAACAGAGACTGGACACAGCTGGAGAATAAAGGAGATACTTATTGAAAGACCTTTAAGGATCCACCTTGGGCAGGACAAGAGCCTGGCCAGGGCTACACCCAAGGTGGACACAAAATGGACACAAAATGGACAAACGATCACAAGGTCTCACACTTTTAAAAATCTTTTAAAATCTGAGCAGGAATAGTTTAAAATCTCAGTTCTTAGAGGCTGAATTACCAAGTGGTCTTTTATTCCTACATCTTTAGAGGCAAGAATATATTCAGCAGCAAGATTATTCCCCAACCCTAATTTCTCACCACATTTTAAAGCAAGATTTCCTTGGAAAGTTGCTGAGATCCATTGATTTTTGCTCCTTTGCTGAGCTACTCTCAGATGACAATTATCAATCCTCCTGGCTCTTATCAGCATTAACAGCTGCCTGTCCCTGGTTTATGTTGTTATTCTTAGTTAGTCTTCCTGGTTGAGATTTCTAAAGATAATAAAATGCATCTAAACATATTTGGGGGGAGAGTGGGGGTGGAAACAACCAAAAGAACAGAAAATTATTTAATATCTCAGTTACATTGCTGTGATGAAGAAACAAAACCAATCAACGACATTCCAAATTAGGTGGCAATTATTCTGGGACACTTTGCAAGCCTCTGTCTTCAAAATACCAATTATTTATTTCATGTTTGCTGTCTGATAGGGTAGTGAATTAATGCCTGAATGAACTAGAGAGCAGAGGAAGTTCAGCTAAATTTTCCACCCGGAATCATGGTCCCACTGCTTAGAGAGTCAAGTTTGGTTCCATTTTCCAGGCTAAAAGAATTTGCTTCTGAGTAGTAGTAGTAGAAGTAAGAGCAGAAATGTTAAGGAGCCAAAACAAGATTTTAATCAGAACATGACACTAAACTCCTTCACTGTGTAATATCTGTATTAATCATGCCTTAAAAAGTAGCCCCAAATATCAAAATCCTGATTTAGGACAATATACAAGTCTGGGTGATTTTTAGTTAATGCTCAGCTTCAAATGCAGAGAAGATATAAAAATTCTAAGCATAAGCAAATCCTGAATTTTTTATTCTTGGATCAAGCAAACGTAGCAAACCAAAGCCTCATCAAAATTGCATTATAGTGTAATACAGACATGGAAATGGAAGACACCTGACAAGCAACAGGTATAAAATACCCCAGGCTTGGATGATCTCCACTGACTTCTTCCCAATTCCATTTTCTATTTGTCATCTTTGAACAAAGAGGGGAAAATATGTCATTAAGAAGTTCAAGGAGAATGTTTGGAGATGTGTCCTGATCCCAATTATTTCACTGGAAGAATTTAGACGAAAGCTAATGGCTGTTGTCTCTATATTGTGCCTCTTATTGTTTCATATAGAACATGACAGCACTTCTGACAGCTCCCAAGCTTGAAATCTCCTTTGTTCGTTAAGAAAAAAGAAAAAAGAAAAAAGAAAAAGTTAAATACTGAGAATCAGTGAGTTGAAAGTGAGGGGAAAAAAACCCTCTTGTTATTTTTCTCTTTTCCATAATCCACTCACCTGTTGTAGCTGCTGTTTTCACCTGCAGGGCTATCTGCAAGTTGAATGTGTTGTCACAAAGTCCCATCTCAGAATCTGAGCGGGTGTAATTCTGTAAACTCTTTATTACAGCCTTAAGCTTTTCAAATGATGTTAAAAAATCAAATCCTGGACACCCAGAATGAGAAGGAGCATGTTTTGTATCCAAGAAGTGACTCAGCCTGCAATCTCTAATGTTTTTTGCATTACATCAAACAACATTTCCTGCTGCATGTTCTCTGAGGACAGATTCAAATTTGGGGATTTGTTTAGTTTTTAATATAGACTTCAGTGACATCTGCAAGACAAATATTAAATTATTCCTTTGTGGGAGGTATAAGACAAATTTGTGCTGAGAACAAAAGAGTTGTAAAATAATTTATAACCTCATGTAAATATTAAATGTTAGGCTTCCTGGTGATTGAAGATGAAAACATGGTTACAATGTATATGTAACATAAAAACAATGAACAAAGGATAACTTAATATAAAAAAGATGAACACAACCTGCTTAATATTAAATCAAAAAACTCACATAGATGGCAGCATGTTGATACCTTAATTTTGATGAAGCTGAATTCCACCCTCAGGGAAAAACAACCCAAAATTTATTTTCGTCCAAATTCCAAGAGGTTCCCAGTCTATCTTAAAACAAACTGTGAGCAATTAACCAAAAATAAAAGTACCTAAATGAAGGATACTGGTACAGAATGCTCTTTATAAGTTTTTGAGTAGAAATCTCTTGGATTGGAGAAATCCCTGGACTATGCTCCACAGGAAGTAAAAGCAGATTATATAAAAAGCCTTCTGATTTTTTGATTTATGAGGGGGAATTTAGTGATGACATCAGTGACTTCAGTGGGAGAATTAGGACAATAATAGGAACTCCAGTAAGTCACCATCTAGGAATAAACGAGCCCATCACTTTTGACCACACCAGTGAATCACCAGATTGCACTGGAAGCACTGCGCTGTTGGGAAGCCAAAGACAACATCCATTTTTAGATGTGGTACACAATAAATTCTGATATTTTATTTTCATTAACAACTCTGGGCCTTCCTTTTGTGTGTGACACATAAAATGGTGAGGGATGCATCATCAGCTCTTCAGAACTGACACCCTTGTCCTCTGGACTTGGATTAAATAGTCAAGATTTGCAAGTGGTGCCTGAAACAAGTTTCTTTTATCTGTGGAAGAGCTTCAGGGCATCCTGTGACTCCTGAGAGCCAGACAGAGTAATTCATCCCCAAACTGAGGTAAATAATTGATGGGGTAGGACAAGGAGGAATGGCTTTAAACTGTCAGAGAGTGGGCTTAGATGGGATATTAGGAAGAAATCTTTCCCTGTGAGGATGGGGATATGCTTCTCAGGGTGCCCAGAGAAGCTGTGGCTGCCCCTGGATCCCTGGAAGTGTCCAAGGTCACGTTGGATGGGGCTTGGAGCAACCCAGGATAATGGCAGGTATCCCTGACCATGGAAAGGGATGGAACAAGAGATCAGTTTTAAAATCCACCCAATCCAAACCACTCTGTGATTCTTAGAGCTACACAGAGAGGACCATTGTCTTGGGTTGCAATGTAAGATGTAAACAAAAGTTTGTACTCTATTACCATCTGTTAAACCATGTGGGGCAGTGTTTCCTTTATATCTTCCAGGATCCATCCTCCCTCTAGGGGATATCTGCTGTTCATGGGCCATCGAGGCTCACTGCATGGCTGAGACAATTCCATCATCCATGGGGAGATGCTCCACCCAGGGGGAGGAGCCCAGCATTCCTACCAGGATAAAACCTGGGGTTGACAACACCAGCACAGCCTGTGTGCACTGGATTATTGACCTGGAT
>VZSR01002014.1:1196529-1228747 GCA_013398615.1 Brachypodius melanocephalos
TCTTAATTAGAGAGTTTATCTTTAAAAGGCCTTGCAGAGAGAGGCAAATATGGCTCCACTATTTGTTAGCTTGAAGTGCTGTAGAACTCATGGTTTGTGAGGCTGTAACATAGATAAGAATTAATAAACATCTGAGTCTGAACAAGAAATACCATCTCACTCATTTAATCCTGACCCTGGCAAAAAGAAGATAAAACACAACACCACTCTGTGGTTTTTAGCCATCATTTGCATTTTATTCCCCATGGCACCTTGAAATGAGGTAATTAACCTGATTTTCTGACTAAATTTAGTGCAGGTAATTAAATCTTGCATCACCAAACTTCCCCCATAACTTTAATTACAGTGCTTTGCATTTGTTGCTACTGATGGAGTGTAGAGGTGATGTTGTTTAAGTCCTGGGATGGTTTACCACTGAAATATTGTCTTTAATACAGCTCTGAACAAACTGAATGCAGCTGATCTACACCAACTGCTGTTCTCGCATCAACCTTACAAAGCAATAAAGAGGCCCTGAATAATTTACACCCAGAGGAGGATTGCACAGCTCACCTTGAGCCAAATGGGATGAACATGGGAATAACTACGGCAGGATCATTCAGTGATCCTCAGAGGAATCCTGGAAATCCAATAGTGTCTCTCTTAGGAGCTGGCATAGCTCCTCAGATGAAATATTGAAATAAGAGGTGGGGGGAAAAAACAATTTATGCCTCCACAGCAGTGTTGAAGAAAGTGGTTGTGAGTAGGTGAAAGTACCCAGAGCCACGTAGACAGGAGGAGTTTATCAGCCTAAGAAAACAACCTGGGTATTTGCTGTCAAATATTCAGCAATTCTGTGAGCAAATTGCTTTCTGTAAATCTCATTTTAAAGCAACCTGCCACTAACAAACTGAGAGTATTGATATTAACAGGGGATTACTGTAACTTTCAGAGAGTAGTGGAAGACCTTATTTCCAGTGTTTTTTTGTGATAGTGGAGAGCATCGGGGTACCATGAGATTGGTTAACATATGATAAGGGGGAAAAGATTATTCAGAGCTCTTTATCATCCCATGAATTGAACAGATTATTCTGTTCTTTGCTGGTTCCTTTGGCTTTTTTAGAGGTGGAGAATATAAAATCTGGAAGAAAAGCTTGTTGCATTTTTTTTTTTTGTTCTTTACAGAAAAAAAAACCACTCCAAAAACTGAGTCGTGAATTTTTTAAAATGTTGAAAGGAAAATTAACTGTGGATCTCAGGGAAAATAAGTCAACCCTAGCATTTTGGTGTTTTCTGAGGGAAGTTAGAGAACTCCTTAGAGGCTTTTCTTGCTTTTTTTTTTCTGGTTCATTAGTGAAAAAAGGAATGTATAAAATGGCCAATCCTTTCTGGCCTTTTTTCCCTCCAAGCTGTAAAACATTTTAAGAGGAAAGGCTGAAGAGGCAATCTGCTACGACTGAATAAAGCATGATTATTATATCAAGCCTCTGACCAAAACAATTTTTTTTTTCAAATTAAATATCATCCTCTGCACATCAGAGCACATTCTTCATGTTGCAGAAGTGAAATGGTGCCAGGAGTTCATAAATCCACCCTATAAAAGAGTGGCATCTCAAGCTGTGCCACAGCCCTGTGCTTGCCCAATTGAAAAAAATCTTTAAATACTTGGAAATATTTAGGTCCTTAACCCTTAAGTGTTGGTTTGAGATATGATTTAGGTGCTTAAACATAAAAATCTGGTGCAATTTCAGGTGTCCTGGTGTTTCCAGGCTGCCCTTCAGCTGCCTCTGCAGAAGGGGACAGGTTTTAGTACCAGATCCGTCAGCTCTGGGATGCCTTGGTGTCCCTAGGAGTCAGGCCTGAGGCTTTATGCCAGTGCTCAGGCAGGTAAATCCACCTCCTAGAATTTAAATATTCCTCTAGAAATTTAGCTTTTTTATATTATTTGTTGCCTGTGTAAGTTTTCCTGCGTGCTGCATTATACTGAGATTTTTGTAAAGCGAATCCCACCCAAATATCTTGGTGGTGATTCCTATCTTTAAATCCTTGCAAAGGCTGGACCTAAGCGACAAACCTTCAAATGAATGTGAGAATCTGTCACAGAGCAGGGAAATGACATCTAAATTCCATTGTTAATGCTCAAGGTGCTGGATGAAATTATTTTCTTAACAATTCCCTCAGGGAATTGCTGATTCCATTCTGGCATCAACCACCAGTCACAGGTTCAGGTACAGATGACAGAGCCAGGTTTTTTCTTTTGATTATTCCTTGTCTTGACCAGTTGCTGAAATTTTAATGGGCAAGTTTCCATGTCAGAACTACACACATCCCCCTAAATTAATTTCATCCCCGCTTTTACTGTTCCTGGCAAAATAAGTCTTACTTCAGGAATCTATTTTCCATCATTTTCAGAAGCAGCCTGAAAGAAGTCCCACTTTTTTCCTGTTTGTTCAGATTAAGCCATTAGCTTCGCCTAAGAATATATTGAAGATGAAAGAATATATTAAAGATGAAATATTAGAACAGAAATTGGGGTACTATTTCAGTATTTTGTGCTGTCTAGGCCATGCTATCCTTTATTCAGTTATATGATGACATAAAATAAGGATTTTTTTAACTATCTATTGCATTGACAGATCTTTATATCTTTTATTTTCCATTCAGATTTGTGTCAGCATCCTCAAAAATGCTATTTAAAGTGGTTTTACTGGGGATGGGAAAAGCTTGTTCACCTCAGAAATAAACATTTTCTAGGTATGGTTGAAATGATATGTATCTATACATTCCTTTGAAAATTGCTTGATAAAAATAACCATTTCCCTTAAATTGTTCAGCCAGATCATGGTGTAAAGTTGTACATTGTGAAAGGCTCAACAAAGCCTTCAAAGATTAAAAATAAAGAAGTTTTTACTCCAAAATCATACAATTTTTTTTCCATGGTTATTATATTAGGAAACTGGGAAGATGCTGCTCCTGACTGAACATGTCCAGTGCTCTCCAGAATCTTTGAGTCCACACAATTTTTCTGTAGTATGGATACTTTTAGGCTACTGTGCTCGGTTTTAGTTTTGTGGGGTTAATGTGTGAATTTTTTTGTTTCGTTTTGTTTTAATTTTGTTGTGTGCTTTTTTGTCTCAGCTGTACACACTGATTTTTATTGATAGAGTCGCTTTTGATCTTGCAGTCAGCCTCACTGACTGGTTTAGTTCCATATTTAAACAGCAAAGTCTCACTCATCGAGGCATTCAGGGAGGTTTCTTCAGTCTGGAAAGGAGACAGAAATACAGAGTCAGTGTTGTGTTACAGCCATTATGTCAAGGCAGCACAACCAGAGGGACACAGACTGCAAAGATGACAAATGAAAATACTCATACGTGGCTGGGGGTCATTCCCACTTTTTCCATTACATTTGGGTCCAGGATGAAGTTGTTACACCTTGCAAAGTGAATGTATATGGAGCAGTGTGCTGGTATAGTAGCAATAAACCACGTTATAGCCAAACCTTTTGCTCCTCTCCACATGAATTTTGATTTTAAATTGTATTTCAAGATTAGACTAAGAGTATACATTTGGTATTTGTATAGTGTTCTTATAAAAATCCTCGTTTTTTTGGTGAACCGTGTTCTCCCTTATGCATCAGCATTTTTGAAGAGGAGGAAAATCCACTTGGGAGATTTCCAAGCTTCTCTAAGCAAATACTCATCACTAGAACAACTTGAAATATTTCGGAGGCCTTGCATCACAGCCCTGCTTGTGTTTGAAGATAAACTCCAAACACTATTTAAAATCTAACTGTTCAAAATCTAAACCTGTCTCATCTGGTTGAGAAGGTTCCTTTTACTGCCAAGAAAACCAAGAGAGAAAGAAAGAGAAAGGTTCTTCTAGGTACCTCTAGAAGGCATTTTTGTGCAGAAATCATAAATAAGTGTTTTAAGATGGGAAGAATCACTGCCTTTAAATATCTGTGTCTCCTTACATACCACTGAGGGTCCCCAAGAGTTTAATTTAGACTAGTCAGGTGAGTTTATGATAGATAAAAGCAGCAAGATTCTTCTCAAAATATTTGTCTATCACTTCTTTTCTAGCTCCTTCTGTTTTCACAAAGTCCTATTAAAACCCCTGTAAACATCACCACCACCATCTACACCCAAAATCCCCACTCTTGGTGCCATTTTCATCCCACTTTGTTCCAGCAGGAAGCTTGATTTAATTCCTCAAGCAAAGAGGTGGCTTTTTATTGGTTGCCCGATAAAAAACTTCATGCAACTTGCCTTAAACATCACCACCACAACTCTTGCATTTCTGTTTCACTGCAGAATGCCTTAAAATGCCCCCCTCAATTCAGATCTTCTGGAAGCTTCATCTGAAAGTGCAGTCCCTCCTTCCCCACTTCCCATTCCTTCTGATTCATTAGCATAATTGGGTAGTGATGACTGCCTAATGAGTACTTATCAAGAATTTCGAATGCATAATCTTGCTGCTAATTTTGCAGCTATCAAGGACACAGCTCTCCAGTGCGCATCGAGAGTCTGCATATGAAAATCAGAAATGCAGGGTTCTCACAAAAATAAGAAAATTACAGGTGTCTACTAAAACTTCTCATTCCTTTTTCTCTACTGAAGAGTTTTCTTGAGAAAAAAACAAAACAAAACAAAACAAAAAAAAAAAACAAAACATTTTTTTGGAAAAAAACCCACACCATGATTATTAAAGGATACCATGAGTAATATTGACGCTCCTAAAATTTTCCATATATTATATATGTATATATATATATATATATATATATATATATGTAAAACAAGAGGAATGGCAAATAAATGAATAAGATGTGATTCAACTCAACTGGTCATGCAAAAATGCAGATCTTTCCTGTATCCCAACTCAGATAGTCCACAATTTACAGTGAACTGAAGACAGAATTCCAAAGAACATAGATGAGATTTATCTGCTCTAATAAGGGCTTTTATTTTCCAGCAGTAGTAGCTCCTGTCCATCCATGATCAAGGATTTGAATTTAGTTTCTCATTACTGATCTAAACTCTGAAGAGATGCACAAAATATGTTCTGTAAATCACACCTTATAAGCATATTTTTCCCTTTGACTATCAGAGGTAGTGTGAGTCAGACCTTCCTTAATCAGGGACCAAATTGCTCAGTGCAAGGGCAAAGATGGATGGGCTGTGGTTTAGGCCAAGGGATAGTAAACCAAAGGAAAAACTGTGGTGGGTTGGTATTTCTGGATACCAGGTGCCCACCAAGCCACTCCATCACTCCTCTCCTCAGCAGGACAGAGAGGGAGAAAATAAGATGGAAAAATCCTTTTTTGTTAAGAGGAAAGCTGTTTAACAAGGCAAGAGCAAAGGCTGTGTGTGGTCCAAAGGAAAATGAAATCTCTATTATCTGCTTCCCATCAGCAGATGCAGAATATCCAGTCTCTTCCCAGGACACAGAGTATTTTTCTTTCAGAAGACAAAGCTCATCATTAGGAGTTTTCCACTTCCTCCTCCTTTTTCTTAAAATTCTGGCCACCTGGTATCCAGACAAGGTCAACCTACTACAGATCTTCATCTGTGTGAAAGACAAGGAACTAAATACAGGGATTCTTGGGATCTTTTCCTTCACAGAGTGGTTGTGGAGTTGGACTTTTCCTGGCCCTTTTCATAATAACCTGTCTGTGTTTCATCTCTCTGTAAGTCACATTCACACTGACACCTCATAGAGCACACTCAAACAAGTAGAAGAATTCTTTCCAATGTTTCCAGAGCATGCCAGGTGTAGAGGAGAACCAGATTGCTTTGAGTCTAGATTCTTTTAAAAGTTACTCTCCAAATTTTCTACAAAGAGAAGAAGATGTTGCCTGAGAGCACATCCCACCCTAGTCCTTATCTGCCCTTCACTGTAAAGTGATTGCAATAACCTGGAATCTGTTCTGCATCATAAAACTGGTTAGAAGAATGATGCTCATAATGAGCTTGTAGCATGTTGCCTCCCACAGCCTCATTTGAGTTTATCACTGCCTTGTTTCCTGCTGGATGTGAGTCATCCTGGCAAAGTCATCAAGAAAACCGTTCCAGATTCCTCTCCAAACATCAATTAAAAGTTGTCTTGTCATCAGAATGTACCCCAAAGAGCACCCACAAAGAAACAAACTCTTCCACAGATGTGACCACTCCAACTAGCTCAAGTATTTCGCATTTTACTTCATGGGAGTTGTGTTTTTATCCAACTGTAGAGTGCTCCAAGATGACCCTCTTAACCCAAGCCTTATCAGTCTAGCATGACATTGGTACGTTCTCCAAACCGAACAAGGTCATAGCAGATAATTTTCATTTGCCAAATACACCTTTCAACAGATTCCTGAGCCTGGGCAGCAGCTGAAAACCGTGTTAATACTGGAGGTGTGAACTGGATTTGTGCAGCTGTCAGAGATGCTGTCACTTCTGAGAGACAGGTGCACATCAGGTGGTTTGCAAGGATTCTTTGGGCAAACAAATCATCCCTTCAGGTCTCCTGAAATTTTGAAGCTTGCAGTGTCAGTTTCTGTATTTTGGATGCTGACAGAACAGGAAACATCCAAAAAAGCAAAGACCTTTTGGTCCTTTCAATGGTCTTTTCTTTTCCTGCCATTTAATGACAGCTCCTTAGGCATCTTCTGCTCAGTTTGGAGGCAGATTCAGAGCCTTCCATAGTGACTTTACACATTTTACACCCCTTCCTCCTTAAACTGAGAGCAAGCTGCGCAAACAAATTTCTATCATGCCAGGGTTGTGAAGCTGGTAAATTCCACGTCCTTCTGCTGTGTGGAGGTAAAGAACTGAGGAAATCACATCCAGTCAGTTGCCCTTGATGGACTTGAGGTAATTAGCCATGACTCGAATCAATGATCCAAACTCAGAACTGATATGGAGAGCTTCACTTCCCTGATCTTCTGTCAGCTCTTCTCTTTCTGGTTATGTCACCTCTTTCCGGGGTTGTTTGTTTGGTTGGTTGGTTTTTCGGGAGTTTTTTTTGTGTTTGGTTTTTTGTTGTTGTTGTTGTTGTTTTCTTTTTGTTTGTTTGGTTGGTTGGTTGGTTGTTTTTTTTGTGGTTTTTCGGTTTTGTTTTTGGTGATAGAGTTTGGTTTTGTCACTGATTTGGACTTGGGGTTTGGGTAACATTTCTAAGATCTTGTCATAAAAAGCTTTTCCTGTACATGACGAGTGAATAGTCCCTGGTACCCCCATTAATGCTCATGGTTGATGCATTTTTAAATTTCTGTCCAGGGTTTTCTCCAGTGGGACTCTCTTCATGTTCATCTCTGTGTGTACAACACAGATTCAACAAAGGCACAGAGATCCCTAAACTGGAGGAAATCAAATCAGAACCAAACTTGATATGATAACTCAGCCACCACACCACAGCACCCCGGCTAATTAGTTCCACAGAGAAACAGGATTAATTAGCCCAGACATTACATCACTCAGGTTAAACTTTAGGGATTGGGCAGCTCCAAACAGGGTGACACCACCTTGTGCTGCACTCCATCAGTGTGGAACACGAGCACAAGGACATCCCCTTGCTCAGGAGACCAGTGGGTGCTTTGCATAATTGAATTTACAGCAGGCCCAACAGTCTAGCGTGTCAGGGCGCCAAATAAAACAGAGTGGGCTGGCAGTGTTAATTCATGGGTGTTCTGAATTAACTGAGAGATTTCTGCAGCTTTTTTAATAGCACAAAATGATAAAAGAACCGACAATCGGCGCAGTAAAATTTTATGTGCTAATAACTTTTTAAAACACTAAAAGGGAAGGAATTAAATAATGAGCCATGTTATCCCTTTGTGTCTGATATCTAAGCAATTATAGAAGACATAACTCTGACTCTGGCATCCTCACAGTTTGGCAAAGAATGGGAAAATAGAAGACTCTAAGAGGAATTTAAAGCTGGACAAATCAAACCAGAAACAAGAACATATAATAAAGCAGAGTGACAGAGATCATCATTAAAATCTTCATGGAGAACACCTTTTAATCAAGATTGGTTTGAGACCAATCACTGGGTGGGTAAAATGAGTCATGGGATGGAGTTTTGGGCTCTTGCAGAGGTTGGTGTGGAGAAGCAGATCGGCCCCTTTTGGCTCACAAGACAGAGCCAGTGGTGACAGCTTGTTGGGATGAGGAGCCTGACAGGAGCTGAGACAGACAGTGCTTGGCTGTGCAGGGAACAGGAACTCCTGAATTAACAGCAGAAGAATTTCCCCCTCCTGTGCTGGCAAGAATCGCTGCTTGCAGTTTGGAAAGTCTGTGCACCTCCACCAGGCAAGAAAAATTCGACTTACAACATATCAGCTGAAGTCTCAAATTAATGAGCCAATTAAAGTGATATCATCACCTGAGCAATGGTTACTGATGAGATGCACTCTGTCAGCCACGTGGCACATGTAATGAACTGTCTTGTAACTTAAACTCACTGAGATAATTTTCATGTATTTCACTTAGCACTTGTGAAAAGGCCAAGCATCCATAGAAAGGGTTCATCTTTCAGGCATTAATGTTTCCTGCAGGCTGATGTGGTGCATATGGGCCATTACAACAACTTAGTTAACTTGCCAAATTGTGATAATTAGAACCCAAAACTGAATCCTGAAGAGAAAATTATTCTTTGCTCTTTAAGAGTTTGGTTCATAGTGGAGACCTCTGCATGTAAAATCTTTCTCTGCTTCACAGCTGGGCTGAAAAAAACACGGGGGAATTTTGCCTTTACCTGAAATGTGTGGGTGCATAAGAGGGAATTTGTGTCATGTACTCAGTCACATACCACAGAGTCATAGATTTATAGAATATCTTTGTTTTAACACCATGCTGTTCTTTGCACAGTCCTGCCTGTCCCAGTTATGTCCCACTTTTGAATGAATAATGTTAAAAATTACCTGAAACCCCACTACAAAGGAAACATGTTCACAGTTAAGTCCACCATTATGATAATTTTATTTTCATCTCTCTCTGCAAAGCCTCAATGCAGTGCCAGCCCCAATGTAACATTTAACAATAATAAAAAACTCCATAATGGGTCAAATTCCCCACAGCAGAAAATTAATCCAATGCTGTTGATTTCAGTGGAGAAATGCCAGTTCATAAAAGCTGAGGAACTGCTGTTTTCATGGGGCTCATTTTAATGATTAATAAGATACCAGACTGGTATTTTTTATTATTTGAAATGATCAGTGCTTGATATCCTCACATTATTATTAAATCAAGCATCAAAAATGTTATCACTTTATTTGGAAGAGTGTGTGTGCATAAAAACCCAGGCCTCACAAAGCCTATTTAGGATAATCCTATCAGCTGGCAGCCAAGAATTGACTGATTTGTCACCCAGTATGAAGCTGGAATCTCTCTCTCTTTCTTTTCCTGCTTTTACGGGGATGTGCTGCATTGTTACAGCCAGCTTTTATCCTCCGCTGGAATTAAAGAGTCTCAGAGAAGATAATTAACTGCACACAATGAGGAGGGCAAGGGAAGGATAAAGGAGGGTTTGTAGGGAAGGAAGATGTGTCTGCCATCATCCCTGCTAAGTGCACAGGATACACAGGCAGGTGCTGTTCCAACTTCCCTTCACTGCTTGAAGCAGAAAAGTTTGGGGCAGCAGGGCATGGAAAAGGAGCTGTTCTGTAGGAGGGTTTAGGAGGTGTTGATGGAGTTTTACCTAATGGACTTTAGGTGCTGAGAGAATATTCTGTGGAGTTAGGGAGTCCTTTAGAAGTAACAAACAAAGGTGCTGCTACCCTGTGTAATATAATGAGATTCTGATACTGGTCCTCATGGGTTTGGACCCTTAAACTTGAATCTCAGCCTAGATATAAAAGAGAGCACAACCACCGCTCTTGAGGACTGCAAAGTGTCCTCTGGTGTGCCACTGCTTCCCTCAACCCTGCTGCTTGTACACCACCTTCCAAGGCAGGGTTGTGCTCTGGTCCACCCCAAGGGAAAATTTGGTGACCAGCACGTGCCACTGTTTCCTGCAGCTTTCTCTTCCAGAGCAAACCCAGGAGATCTCTTCCCTTTTTTGAACAAGGGCTGTGGCAGGGTCAGGAGCCATGGGGTGGTGGATGGAGCAGTGAAAGATGCAGAGCAACTCAAAGAAGCCTTTCCTGTGGATAGAAGGTGGAGAATATGGAATATTGAAGCACAGAGAGGGTGCAGAGGGGTATTGAGGAGTGTCTTGGGTATCAATGCAAGATGTAACCAAGAGTTTGTGTTCTATTGCCATCTGTTGAAACCGGTTGGGGGAGGTGTTTACTTCTTCCATGGCCCATCCTCCCTCCAGGGGTTATCTGCTGTTCATGGGCCATCGAGGCTCACTGCATGGCTGAGACAATTCCATCATCCCATGGGGAGATGCTGCACCCAGGGGAGGAGCCCAGCATTCCTACGTGGATAAACCCTGGGATTGAGAACAGCAGCACAGCCTGTGTGCACTGGATTATTGACCTGGATAAACCTGGGATTGAGAACAGCAGCACAGCCTGTGTGCACTGGATTATTGACCTGGATAAACCCTGGGACTGAGAACAGCAGCACAGCCTGTGTGCACTGGATTATTGACCTGGATAAACCTGGGATTGGGAACAGCAGCACAGCCTGTGTGCACTGGATTCCCAGAGGAAAACTGGACCCATCTCATCACCACTGGACCCTTCTCTGGAATCATCTCTGCTTCAACGAAACTGCATCTGACAGTGGGTTTTTTTGTTTGTTTGCTCTTTTTTGTACTACTACATTTTTATTTTAATTTTCCTGTAAAGAACCGCTATTCCTATTCCCATATTTTTGCCTGGGCGCCCCTTAATTTCAAAATTATAATAATTCAGAGAGAGGGGGTTTACATTCTCCATTTCAATGGAAGCTTCATCTTTTCCCTGCAGATACCTGTCTTTCCAAACCAAGACAAAGAGGAAAGGTGCTATTCTACCTCCTGTTCTCTCTGCTCCACATCCTGATCATTCCCCAGGTTTCATGGAGAGAGGACGGACAAAGAAATCCACACGAAACCTGTCTCTAATTACTGGTGAGTAGATCTGCAGGACTGTAGTAACAAGTACAGAAAAACATTAAAAAAGGAAAAAAACCTCACAACAAAACCACCCACAATGTTTTCTTCTTTTATTGACACCTTGTATGGCACCTTTGAATGCTAAGGATAAAGCATCTTGAAAAATACTCCAAGAATCTGGTCTTTTTCCTTCATTTTTTTTCACCAAACTGTCTTTCCTGTCTAGGAGATATAATGATTTCTGACAGTGTGCTTAAAGCTTAAGGGCTGTGTGCTCTTCCTTAGAGTCAAGCACAGTGCAAAGGGCAGAGATCTGCAGGGATCACACGGACAAGGAGGAAAGAACACATAATTTTCACTCCTCTGGATTTTCAACACTTTTCATAGAGAGAAGAAAGCCAGGGCAACCCCTGAGAAGCATGAAAAATACAGAATTTGAGAGTTTCTAATGGGATTTGGAGGCTAGGATATAGCTATGAGTGAACTGCACATAAGCTGCATGCAGCCCAAAGTGAATCCTAACTTCCAGTCACCCTTCACAGATGCAGAAATCCTGTAAAATTGCGATTTTGTCTCAAAAAGACACAGATTTATTTGGATGGAAAAATAACTGGCCACAGGAAGAGCAAAAATTTATAGGGTGATTTTCATAGTAATCAGGGATGGATAAAACTCAGTTTTCTGAGTTGCTTTCCTGTTCACTGTGTCCATTCCCATCACCTCATAAAAACTTCCAAGATGAGCAAATACTGCTGATGCCCAGCAGCTCAACACCTGTGAGAACCTCCATTTAAAGGATAGAACTCTTCCCTCAAAATAGAAATTATTTTCCCCCCATAGAAGTATAACCTTACAGTCTGACCCCATGATTTAATACCTCCCATAAAGTGAGGTATCTGCATTGTTGATGAAGATGGCTCAGCAGGAGCTGAATTTCTTGCTATGAGTAACACAGAGAACAGATGATTCCTTTGACTTATTACAGACACTTATTTCAACATGAGATTAATCATCCTCAACAAATCCTCACTTCCCAGTGATTCTGAAGCAGTTGAGAGAAACAGCCAAGGCACAGACATCTACACAGTTCTCTCAGATAAATCATATCCTTTCAGACAATTCTTGGTCCTTTTCAGACTGTTCTTTGTTCTCTAAGACCAACTGATATTCTGGGTCATAACAGCATTATCATAATAATGATTATTATTCTTGAAAATTAAAAGGAATGAATAATGAAATACCTAATAAATTTCCATAAACCACTGTGTAAGTCCCCTTTAGGGCTCAGGAGGCCAACACATTTTTGCTGAAATCAAAGGAAATAAGATGTATTATTGTCATGGTTTCTTGGAACCTTTTTCTTTAGATCTTAGGAGAATTGGTGTTGTTGTACAGTCCCTGTAACAAAGAGAACCTGTACAGATTTTTTTTCTTCCTCCCTCCAATATAACTCAGGGTTGGGGAGAGCTTTTCCTGCTGGTTTACTCTTGTATAACTGGAAGCAGAATTAGGTCCACAGCAGGTGAGCCATCTAAGGCAGAGGATGGCAAATTGAATTGGAAGAACACAACAATATTTCAAACGCTGTGTCTTCCGTGGCTGCAGAGAAGTCAACACAAACTAGATGATGTGCAGACTGCTGGGAATGGTGGATTCACACTGCTTGAAAGCACACAGACTTCTCAGAGTGATTGTGAACTTCCCCTGAAAGTGCAGTTTTTGTACAAATAACAGCCCTTCAAGCTTGGCACCCGAATGAGTCTTTGTTTCCAGCAGAGAAACTGTGGGTTTATGGCCTGAGAATGACAATAGGAATGTGTTTATTGCTAGGGTCACAGCTGGGGATGATTATTACTTTTTTCTTTGTCAAAAGGAAATGCTACAGGCAGCTAAATGCGCTTTCAGGCTGATTTGAGGGAGGATTCTTGGTAAAAAGTCCTCTCTTTCCCTCTCTGCTTTGATTTTCCTTTGCCAGATCCAGGTTTACTGCAGCACTAGGGGGCTGGAGGCCCATCATATTTTCATTCTGACAGGAAACCATGCCAAATCTGCATGACTTTTTTTATTGAGGAGGCTGGAGAGATATCAGGGTGAAGGGTTTGAAGGATTAGGGATTATCATTCCTCTGCAAATTTACCTCAATGCCCGTGCATAGCAATGGGCGGCCAGAGAGTCTGTCTGAGCTGTGCATTGAAGTTTTTCTCCCATTAGGATGTAAAATCTGAAAGTGCTGGAAACAATCTGCTGGCACCAGGCTCCAGTGCTGGCTCAGGTAAAGCCAGCTTGGGGTGGTGAGAACACCCTCTAAAACAAACTGTCTGCAGCAGACCCCTCACCACAGCAAAAGGTGCTCTCAAAAGGACATTCCACCACCACAGTGCTGTGGCAGCAGCTCCCCTCTGCCAGCCAAGCCCAAAGGAGAGTATTTTTCACCTGCCAAAGATGCACCTCCCCTTCCAAGCTCAGCAGCCAGCTCGATGGTAAACTTAGCAAATGGCTGCTCCCAGCCTTTACATGAACATGAATGCATGTCTAAACATCATCTTTTTTAATTAATACAGTCCATCCCTCCATTCTCCCATCGACTTGGGGAGCTGAGATGTAATCTGATTTCATTCCTGTAACATAATCTAGTTTGGTTTTAGAATATTTCCCCCTGCTCATATTAAAATCCTTTTCATTTATGTGTATGCAGTGAGAGATGGATGTGCATCTGTGGGTGCACTGGAGATGTGGAGCAGCTGGGGGATGAAGAAAGGCTGAAATTCAGTAATTCAGGGGAGCTGAAATTATTTAAGGCTGGGAAAACCTCCAGAAAGGTGAGTGTCTGACGTGTCTTTCAGAAATGTAGCCACGAGATTCCCCAGACAAAGGCAGCTCCAGGAGCACAAGATGCTTCGTTCAGTTTCCCTTGCCTGACTACAGGCAATACCCATTACGTGTAATTCTAATTTCATAAGATGGACTTTAAGAGTCAGGAAGCCTCATGTTTCAGACTGAATCAGTTGGTGAACATCCAGATTGTAAATACAGGCTGGTGCCTGAACATTTATAGACATCTCCAGTGTAAACATCTTCAGCTGAGACTGTCCTTAGCATCAGAAGAGGGAAATAAGTTTTACTGGGAGCAGGTCGAGTCATGAGAAGGACAGACATTGCTAATGCATCAGAGGAACCATGCTTCACAGGGTTTATCTCCTTCTGATTGCAAACTGTTTATAGATCCCCGCACTGCAGCTGCTGGAGCTGCCGAAATCAATTGAGAACCTCTCATGGCTGGAACTGGCTCTGTGAGACACAGGGGAAGCTCCTGGCAGCTCCTCACAGGAGTCACCTCTGTATTCACCCCCTTGCCATAACCTCACCACCACAATGGGAAAGAGGGATTGGGATGCCCAGTAGGATTTTAAGCAGCTTCAATCTGGAGCTTCACCATCCCTGAGGGAGTTCAGAGCAGTTATAGCTCACCACTGATCCCATGGGGAAGGGAAATCTTCAGGCTCTAGACATCCTTGGAGAAAAAAAATCCACCTGACATGTCCCAAAAGAAACCCAATTACATCTTTAATTTCCCGAAACGGTGAGTTTCTTTCTGGAAATAATGGGTTCTTATATGGGAAATTCATATGCAAATGCCAGAACTGGGCAATTAAGTGGAAAGGCCCCTGCTATGTTATGAAATCATACCCTGTATCCTACTTCAGCAATTTATGGATATTCCGCCTCAGATGAGAAACATCATTTCAAGTATTATATAGAAATACAGTGAAGGACAAATCTTGTTTTGGCACTAAAATAACTTGAAACGAGATGACAAGATAAAGGATGTCAGAGGTGAAGAGCCTTTTTTTTTTTTTTTTTTTTTTTTTTTTTTTTTTTTTTTTTTTTTTTTTTTTTTTTTTTTGTGAAGCAGATTAGGAACAAAATCATCTCAGACATCAGACTTCTGGATCTTTTCTCTCCCAGGGGGTCATATTGCCTTCCTACCCTGTGTATGCTCAAAAGACAGCTATGGGTAATGAACTCAATTACTGTAATTAAAAACAGAGCCAGCTCCTACTCCTACCCTGCCCCCTGAGGAAATGCCTGGACTTTACTCCCATGGAATTGTTTGAATGCATTAAAATAGTGTGGTAAAGATGATATTAGAGTCCTGATTAACCCAGAGACAGAGGCAAAGACAGAGGCACACAGAGGTCAGGGATGTTGCTCTGTGTCTGGGCAGAACCACAGATTCAACCTCAGGGTCCATCTCCTATTTGTAGAGAAAAAACCTTTAACTCTGGTTTTATACACAGATTATCTCAGTTCCTGAGATGTGCTGACCCTTTGAAACCCAGCAGGATGAGGACAGTTCAGCCTGGGACTGAATGCATGTAAACACAGGTATATTATATCATTATATCATCTGTATAAAATGTTACTTCTTGCCTTCTCAAGACCAAGTAAAAGATAACAGAAATATATATATATTAATATATTTATATTGAGGGCTAATAAAAATGGTTCATACCTCCTCACTTTCCCTCCCTATAAGCATACTCTGACTGAAAAGACTTACTTTAAATTAATCAGTTTCCTCAAGATTATTATAATCAAGAAAGAAACCAAAACCCACCCCCCCCCAAAAAAATCTGCTGATTAAGTATGTACATGAGAGATGCTGCCTGTACTGCTTGATTTCCAATGAGCATTTTGTCTCAGACAGGATTCTTTAAAAATATGTTTTAGATAGGATTCTTTAGAATAAAATAGCCAACGAAAGCTTTTTCCCCCTAAACTAAAAAGCACCACAGCTGTTTTCTGTACTGCTGCATTGAACAGCAAGAAAAAATACAGCTGTTAAATCAGTTGCAGATCAGCGTGGCAGGCCTAAGTACAGCTAGTTCTGCTTGTCTTGTAATTTAATGTCAAGTAAAAGGAGGTGACAGTAATTGGGGTGGTTGGGAAATGAGCTCTCCTGAGAAGGGAGCAGCTCTGTGAAGCAGAGAAACGCAGCGTGGGGTGGATTGAGAGCTTCATGTGTCAACGAAAAAAAAAAAAACCCAGATTCAGGACTAAGGGGTGACATTCTACAGTTAATGAAATACACATCCGAGGAATCCCTCTGAAATATTCAGCTGGAGTCATCCTTGGCTTATGTCTGGGAAGGTAAAGAATCCTGTCTGGTCATAATCTCATTATATCCATGGATGGCGTTTTTTATATATATATTTTCATATATATATATATATATTGGTTATGGGATTTTATCTGGAATTCAGACTCACTAAAACGAGTCCATCATTGAAATCAGTCCAGATAAACAATTTCTGCTGAACTTAGCCACATGAAGTTCTGAGTCCTATTCACTGGCTCTCATCTTGGTCCCCCTGGATGAAAGTCAATTGATGGAGTGAGACATCAGTGCTGGGCATCCTCATGCAGCTCTGGGAGCAAACCAGGCTCTGCACTGCCCTCACAGTCAGGGCAGAGCTGTCTTTTGCTGTCTGTGGGATTCAGGGAGTGATTCAGCTCCTCAGAGAGATGTGTTTTGAGGTAAGCATTGGACTTTCTCACAAGGGACTCGATTCTGTTGTCCTCAAAAGGCCTCTGGTGTCATTCAAGATGCTCAGAGGTATCTGGATATCTGTGTAGGGTTAATGGATGGCAAAATCATAAAATCAGGGAATGGTTTGGTTTGGAAGGGATCTTAAAAAGCATCCAGTTCCACCACTGCCATGGGCAGGGACACCTTCTACTAGACCAGATTGCTCCGAGCTCCATCCATCCTGGCCAGGAAAACTTCCAGGGATGGGGCAGCCAAAATATCTTCAGGGAACAGTTCCAGTGTCTCAGCATTATGATTCCATGATTCTATGATTCTGTGACTCTGTGGTTCTGTGATTCCATGATTCTGTAACTCTGTGACTCTGTGACTCTGTGATTCCATGATTCTGTGATTCTATAACTCTGTGATTCTGTGATTCCATCATTCTATGATTCTATAACTCTGTGATTCTGTGATTCCATCATTCCATGATTCTATAACTCTGTGACTCTGTGATTCCATGATTCTATGATTCTATAACTCTGTGATTCTGTGATTCCATGATTCTATGATTCTATAATTCTGTGACTCTGTGATTCCATGATTCCATAACTCCGTGAATCTATGATTCCATGATTCCATGATTCTATGATTCATTAACTCTGTGACTCTGTGATTCCCTGGTTCTGTGTGAGGTCACAGAGAGCTTCTGAAGATCTCTGTCAGGGAGGACTATATTTAAAATCATTTTGTATTTGTAATGATTTTAAGGCCATTAAATTCCTATCAAAATCTCAGATGTTGATGTTCAATGGCGAGGAACTGACAATTAGTGAAATAAAGCATCCTTAGTATGTTCTGAGAGATATGCAAATTAATATGTAAATGAGAAGGCCTGGTTAAAAGGGTTCTCTCTGAACTCTAGATGAGTTTTGGAGACAACTTTCTAAGTTTTTGGTCAAATTTCCTGTTAGACCAAAAAAAAGGTATATAAAAAAGGGGAGAAAAACTTCTAAACATTTCTCTAAAAACTCTTTCAGTTTTTCAATCACAAAGTTTTCAACTGCTGCTTGATTTTTTTCCACAAGAAGTCTCTTGCTCTGTGCAATAATTTTAGTGAGAATGATGAGAGTTGGAGCTTGAAGCATTAACACACGTTAAGTGAGACTTCTCTAATTCTAAACTGATCATCCAATGGATGTATTTGATAGGGCTGAATGAAGTGAGATACCATTTGAGCTTTATTAATACACTCTATTAGCAGAAATACTGCTTCTCTCTAATGAACTGGTGATCGAGTGAGGTTTTTAAACAGTGTTGAAGCATGCACAGATGGATGCAGATGGTGCATGAAGCAATTCTAAGTGCATCAATCAACAGCTTCAAGTGTGTTTCATACACAAGAAAATACACATTGCTGAGAATGCCTTTGGATTACCACAATTATGCACTAAAGTGACGATTCCCAGTACGGCTCCTGTTACTCAAAGAGTCAATCAGGCACAAACTGCTTCCTGTGTCATTTAGGATTGCTGTGAAATTCTCCATCTGGACCAAACAGAGGGAAAAATATGAAACAGGAAAAAAAAATGTCCTTGCTCCCTTTATACCGTGGAGTGGAATAGGAAAAGTGAAAGGTGAAGTGTCTATAAATGAAACAGTGAAGAAGTGAGAATAAAGATCCACTTAGAAATGCAAGGAGAGGGTGAAAAGTAATTGTGAAGGTCAGAAATCTGTCTGTATTCGTCCATAAATTCCACAGGGCGTTAAGCCCTGTCCAGGGAAGGTTTAGGTGGGGTATTAGGAAAAGGTTCTTCACCCAGAGGGTGGTTGGCCCCTGAAAAAGCTCCCAAGGCAGGTGTCACAGCACCAAGCCCAACAGAGATGAAGAAGCACTTGGACAACTCTCTCAGGCACAGGGTGGGATTTTTCAGGTTTTCCTCTGCAGAGCCAGAGGTTGGTCTCGATGATCCTTGTGGGTCCCTTCCACCTCAGGATATTCTGTGATTCCTTGATTCTATTATGTTTAGGCAAGGCTGACATCACAGTTAGTAGTAGAATAAGTATAGATAGAAAAGAGCATGGTCCCACTGATTATTTCTTCATATTTTACCTTGTATTTCAGGACAGGAGGAACATTCTGATGTGATGGAGTCTCGTGCAGAGTCCAATTATTGGTGTGCTGAGAGAATTGCCCTGAAGAATTTCTGAGAGGTGTGATCATCAACTCACAGAATCATGGAATCAGAATCATAAAATCATGGAATCACAGAATCATAGAAGAGTCACAGAATCATGGAATGGCCTGAGTTGGGAAGAACCTTAAAGATCACCACATTCCAACCTCCTGCCATGGTCAGGGACACCTTCCACTATCCCGGGTTGCTCCAAACCCTGTCCAACCTGGACTTGGACACTTCCAGGGATCCAGGGGCAGCCACAGCTTCTCTGGGCACCCTGTGCCAGGGCCTCCACACCCTTATAGGGAAGAATTTCTTCCTAATATTCCACCTAACCCTGGCCTCTGTCAGTTTGAAGCCATTTCCCTTTCTCCTGTCACTCCATGCTCTTGCAAACTCTCCCTCTTCCTTGCAGGCACCCTTTAGGCATTGGAAGGCCACAACGACCTCAAAGCTTCTCTTTTCCAGGCTGAAAAACCCCAATTCCCTCAGCCTTTCCTCCCAGCAGAGCTGCTCCATCCCTCTGCTCATCCTGGAGCCTCCTCTGTCCTGGCTCCAGCAGCTCCAGGTCCTTGCTGTGCTGTGCCTCACCGATGGTACAAACTGTGCATCCACATGGGAATAGGAGCAAAGGTGATGAATTCACTGCTCTCACAGCCTCAGCTGCCCGGAGCACTGATCCTACTTCTTGCCTTTGGGATTAATGCTGCATCCCTGAGGAGCTGACAGCCAGCTCAGCCTTTCTGCCCGTGTGAATAATGCTCTTTCCAGGGAGAAACACGATGGGTGTCGGTAATTCAGACAGAGCTGCTGACTGCAGCCTCTCCAGCGCTGCACCTGGAGTGGATCTATCATCCCAAGGGGAATCTCCATCACAGCAGAGTGCTCTTTGAGGAGGAGAGGAGCCTGTGTCACTGACCTGACCTTTATTTCACTCTGCTGTTTACTCACAGGGAGGAACTGCAGGACAGAGATCTTCAGTTGTCCAAGCAGAAAGGTTAAAGGGAAACAACGGACCGTGAATTTGGATGTGGAATTGAAATGTAGCAGCTGAAAAGGAAACATGTATTTAGACATTGAGGCACAGACAAGAAAAATATGCTAGGTTTGAAAGAGATAGAGGGTAAGATTGAGAAATCCAGTGCAGTGAAAGCCAGCAGTAACAAGAACAAATTTTCAGAAGCAAACATTATGTAGCCATACCAGCATTGCAGATGAATCATGGAATAATTTGGATTACAGAAGTTCACTTTTGCCTGGAGTTTATCCAAATTTTTAAGTCTCTGAATTCAACCTCTTTTTCTCAGCTTGAAAAATTGTTGACCCAGCAAGGGTTTGGAGGCCATGTGTACTTTGCTAATGGCTTATTTTAGATCTGGACAACTTTTTGATCACCTTTACATTTCCAAAATGAAATGCAACACTGGGTGAAAACCAAGTTTCTCTCTCTCTGATTTTTCAAAGAGATTTGTCTCCAAGGATTTATCTCCAAGGTTTTTGATTTATGTCACTGAATTTATAACTTGTGTTTTTACTCCTGATTCTTTGCTTCAGGCTTAAAGTACCTGCAGGATATTGATATCTGAGATTCTTGAGGGGAAAATAAAGGTTCAAAAAAAGGAGAAAAGTGAAAGAAGTTGAAAAAATGTATTGTTGGGAATTGCTTTTATGAGAAGGCAAATATATGTGAATTTCCCATGTGAATATATGATGAATTGAAAAAGAATGCAAATTTCAGCAAGGATTTTTAACTCCCTACACCAAGCTCATTCATTCTGGGGCTCACGAGCAATGTGAGTTTTCACATTTCCCTCCCGAATTGTCCTGTAGTATTCTGGCAATATTTAGGTTAGGCAAGAGGTTGTCATTCAAGACCATGGTCTCCAAGAAGCATCTTCCACAATTTCTCATCTTCTCCAGAAACAGGATGAATTCTGTCTTTGGGAACAGGACTGAATTAAGTGACACATCCCCAAGGATTGTGCAGGTTTTCTAGCTGGGTGTGTCATTTTAAGCACCAAAGCAGACAGATTTTGAAGCAAATAACTATTTCCATGCTGGGTGCTCTACAGGAGGCCAAAGGAGGGAGCGAGACACTCACAGGGGAAGAATCTTTTTGGAAATCAGTTAATCACAGGAAAGACTTTGGATTTGGTGTGAATACACCCACTGACTCCATACTTGGAGTTTATGTGAAGGGGTTAGGGTTATATTAGCAAGTAAAAACACAATTAATATAATATAATATAATATAATATAATATAATATAATATAATACAAATTACAAAATATTTAAAATATAAAAATATAATAAATATATATATAATACTATAATAGATAATAGATAATAGATGATATATAACATATGATATATGATATACTATTATATACTATATATTATATACTACATAATATATATTATGTAGTATATAATATATAGTATATAGTATATGATATATTATAAATTTTCATATTATGTACTTGATATAATTCTTTTTATATATCAAATATTATACACTAACTAATAAATAATATACATTAAACAATAGCTATTAACGATTAGGTATTAAATATTATATATTAAATATTGTATATTAACAAGTAAATTTCACTGGGCATTGATTTTTGTCCCTAACCCACACCTCCCACATGCCCAAACTCCTGAATACTCCAATCTCTGTAAGGAGAAATCCCCAAAGGTCACAGCAATGTTCCTGGTGCAGCCTGGTTTTGTCTGTCTGGTATTTCTGGGAGAATGAAGAGAGTCCTTGGGAGCAGATTAGCTGCTCCATCACTGAACTGAGCAGCACAGCTGGAGTTGAGGTATTGCCCCCACCAAAGCTCACAGCTTCCATTTATCATCCAAACACAAACTCCATGGACTGTGCACAGCCATCCCCGAGTGAGCCTCTTCATCAGGACAACCTCCTGAGGTTCATTATCCCCCTGACAGCCTGGGAAAACAACTTCCCTGGGCTGTGCAGGGTGGGAAGTGCCTTCCTGCTGCATTAGTCAATCAGCACATTAAGGATGAGATTCATCTTCCTTCAGATCTCCACAGAGTAAAAATTATCAGCTGCAGTGTAGCCACCTGGACTTCAATTATTCCCTTAGCAGAACAAGCATTTCAGGTTATGATTAGTCTAATATTAGACATTTATTGTAAAACCATCAATATCACAGGCCAGATCGCCACTGACTGTAAATTCATGTCCAGGTGAAAAGCTGGAACCAGATATTCCCTAAGGTGCCTTCCAACCCAAGCTGTTTTATGATTCTATGATGGTGACCTCTCCAGTGCAACATGGCTAAATTTATCCAAACAAATTTATTAAAATCCCACATTTTTTTTTTTTTAATTTGTTTTTTTTTCCACCACTGGTTTAAAGCTCAAAGCACTCACCTGAGGGTTTTTTTACCACTGCAGTCTGCTTATCAGAGGACAGCATTCCACTCTAACCCAAGAATCAGTCAGCCACAAGTAAATTCCTCATGAGGCAGCTTTGAGCTAAGATATCAAAATCTCCACTGGAGCAACAGTGGAGCTGTTATCTCTGCTGATTCAGGTTGGGATAAGCAAGTTTTGGCAGAGAAATTATAACAAGAAGCTCCAGGGTGGTACTTTTTCCTTCAGTGCCTAATTATAGGAAGGAGCATGGAACAACTCCCTGTATTATCCAGCCAGTGGAACCAGAGAGGTTTAAAAAAGCTGAGCATAAAACCTTTATTTTTACCCTTTCAAATACTATTTTTTGTTTTAGTTCCTCATAATTTCTTTCATATTTCAGTTTTGTTCCAGACCCACAGAAGATGAATCTTGTCCATTCACTGCTTGAAGAAAATTACACTGAGATTACACTGATGTGCTCTTTATACACAGAATATTTGGTGCCATGCATAAATTGCTTCCTCCCCAAAAAAACTAATCAAGAAAGGAATGTATGAATCAAGAAAGAACAGCAGAATGAGTGCTGTGCTTCTTAGGGGTTCCTAAACATAAACTGGGGATATATTAATCTTGTAACAGGGTTCTTTTAGTGCTCGTGATCCTTAATATTGGAAACTCTCAGTCATTCTCTTTAAGTTTTGCTAATTTTTTAGACGGTTTTCCTCTGGACTCTGGTTTTTGGTGAGTAAAATGCTCCTCTGGGCAACCTGTGCCAGAGCCTCACCATCCTCAAGAGGAAGAATTTCTTCCTAAAAGTCAATCAATTCTTGACTGTAAGGAGTTTTTTTCTGTTCCTCACTCGCTGCACTGAGCAGGTCCTACTGAGATGTCAGGCACTCTGCATATTTTATGCTTAGGTTTGGGTGATAACAATCCTGTTTTAGTCATTTATGAGAGATTTATTCCACCACTTCTGCATTTATTTATGAGCGCATCCATGCGAGGAATCAGATCAAATCAAATGCTGTTCGTTGCTTTGCCGGTACATCATCCTCTGTTATTTTGATTTTAAATTCTATTGATGTAATTTTTCAGATTCGGTGGAAAGCAATCTGCCTTTTTGAGAATTACTAATACCCTCTTCTTTTTGATCTACTATTTTTTTTCCTGTTGTTTCATTTTGTGTTGTAGTTCTTGAAAGATGATTAAGATTTTCACTTTCAAATGTGTTTTCCTCTGATGAGCTGTTTGTGCACGACTAAATTTAATCTTCTGAAGTCCATTTCCTGCAGGTTCTGCTAACCTAAACACTGGAGGGCTTGATGAAAACCAGTCAGCCTCTTCTCCAATATGTAGCAAATTCTGAAACTCGTTTTTTTTCAGTTAGGGCTGTGTCAAGTCTGGACAAACTCCCCAAACCCCTTCTCTTCCAGAAGCTTTATTATAATCCACAGCCCGTGGTTATATCTGTGTGATCCCATTTGGCCCAGGTTGGTGCAGCAGATGCTGGGAACATCATTTTGAGCTGTGTGATGAGGTCTGTGTGTTAAAGCCGTGTGAGAGAAGTTAAATTTTTGAGCCAGAGTGAAAAGAGTGGACATGAGACAATATTAAAACCATCAGGGAAGAAGCAGAGAAGTGAAAAATGGCAAATCAACAGGACAAAGGGGCAAACAGGCCATCAGAGATGCTCTGAATGCCACTTTTAGGGTCACGTGTGCCTTAATCTTTCACTTGGTAGAGAATGGATCCTTGCTCTCCACAGTGTGTCAGCCAATAAATATTTGTTGTGAGCTTTTCTCTTGTCACTCCGCTCATACACTGTATTGGTGTATGGTAGGAAATACCCAACAAACCTGATCTCCTGAGCTGGGATTTAGGGGGTGATGGCAGCCTCACGCCAGGCACCAGCACGATGGACAACAGCTGTGTTGGAAAGGTCAAAGCAAAGGAATAAAAAAAAAAAAAGTTAATTGCTTTAATGGCTTTAAACTGAGAGTGAATTGGTTTAGATTAGAGATTAGGAATAATTTTTTCCCTGTGACGGTGGTGAGGCACTGGCATAGTTCACCCAGAGAAGGTATGGCTGTCCCTGGATCCCTGGAAGTGTCCAAGGCCAGGCTGGACAGGGCTTGGAGTAACTTGGGACAGTGGAAGGTGTCCCTGACCAAGGCAGGAGGTTGGAATGCAGTGATCTTTAAGATCCGTTCCAACCTAAGCCATTCCATGATTCTATGAATATTTGCAGGAATGACAGGCTCAGGTGTTTTTCCCTGACAAGGAAGCATTGTTTTAGTGAAATTTTTCTGATTGACACTTTATAATCTTCAATAAGAAGCATAACCCTGCAAATCTGTGCCCCTCTTGAATAGATGAAATTCATTTTGCAGAACAGCCCACATTTTTCATGTCTATGAAGAGTCACACGTGCAATCCAAAAAAAAAAAAAAAAAAAAAAAAAGTGATATTTTGCTTTGTGCTTTTGATCAAAAAGTCTTACTCTTCTGAGGCTTTTTAGAGCACACCTGATAAAATCCATTATACATTTTTTTCTGCTTCACTGCTGATCAAAAGCCTCAGACAATTGACAATAGCAAGGCCATCTGTCACTTTGAAAACCTGTATTTTTCGTGAAAGGAACAAATCAACCTCTTTTGCCCCAGTAAGGAAGTAAGAAACACAGACAGCTCTTTCCATACATAAAACATAAGGCTTGTGAATAACACAGGGGCATCCCATCATCCCCATTATCACAGCTGGAAGAATGGAGTACATGGAAGTGAAGTAACTGATGAGCATCAGGCTGAACAGCCTTTGACCTGAAGCAGAGGAAGAGCCTGAGTGTCTTACAGAGAGTGTTTGTGCCAAGGGTTCACAGCTTTATCAGTGGCAAACTGATCTGTGTGATCACCACTTCTGCTTTCCTGGAAGGAAACTGTACTTCAGCTCCCCAGCTAAACTTCAACTTCTTTTATTAGAACTAAAAAAAAAGGGATTGAATAAAGGCTGAAACTCCAGACTCTCATGAATTACTTCAAACTTTGGCAACTTTGGTTCCTGTCCTTCAGTCTTTTATCAAAAGCAGAATTCTCGGAACTCTAAATAGTCATGATGGTTTGGGGGTTGGTGTTATTTTAGCTGTTTTGTGCTTTTTTAAAAAAAACCCAAGGTCTGTAAGCATGAACATTTTGTTTTCATCCTTCTCCTGCTCTTCTACCAAGTGTGCTCTTCTTCTTGCTGTGCTTGACAGATAGGTATTTTTCAGTAGCACTTGTTTTCTTCTTTTCTCGGTGTTTTGAAAGGATCACAGATCGCTGCGGACTGGGTCCTAGCAAAAGATTTTTTTCTCCTGCTGCAGAGTTTGAAGGTGCTCAAAGGTTATGGGTAATCAACACCCTTGGGTGTCTCGTGTCTCTGACCAATTCTTTTTTTAAATTCAGTGGGGTTGGTGAAGGAGTAGGTTGGGGTGCTGGGTTCCATAACATAAACACACAACACACCCATGCCCAACACAGCTGCACTTTCAGCACCTTTCTTGTGCAATTTCACGTGAACTAAAGTGTGGGAAATCCAGGCAGAGAAAATTCTCAAAACCTTGTGCATGCAGGCCCAAATACAGGAATGAATACAGGGTTCAACTTGAGACCTTGGAAAAGGCTTCCAGATCTAGAGACCATAAGCAAGAATGTGGGTTTGTAGTTTAGATAGAAACATATTAAGCTAGGTACTAGAAAGTTTTAAGGTTTTAAAGTTTGGATATAGAAGTAGTTATAGAAATCGTAAAAAGTTTTAAGGTGTAGCAAGTAGGTTTGTGTGTCATTACATGATTGGTTAAGAAAGTCGGCATTGCGGCAAAAACATTTAAGACAAATTAATTAGCTGTTGGTGTGAAAGTAGAAACAATCTTTGTGGCAGTGGTTTATTGGCTAATAAACCTTTAAAAGACCTTGTAGCTCTAGATCTGGTGACCACTGATGACCACTGACCACGGACTTCTGGCTTATGTGGTGAAGATGTTCTCACCCTTCATGAGACTGTAGAAGATAATAGCAATAAATCATGTTTTAAGACATCTCCCAGTGGTCCCATCTCTCTCAATATCCCAACACTAAAGATTTCAGCCCAGCACATTTCAGGTTGTAGTGATGACCTCTAACACTTAGGAGTAGCTTCACATCTCCAGATCACTTTAGGTGTTGGTGTCGGACTCTGGAGTCGGAGTTGAGCAGAACAGATTAAATCCTGTTGCCGTGTAAACGTTAAAGTTTTGGATGCTAAAATACACAGGTGGATCTAATGCTCCAAAGCACCTGGCAGACCTTGTGTGATAAATGAATAATCCATTACTGCAGCCCACACAGTGCTGCCATCTCTTTATTTATTTATATAGAAGTAGAATTTATTCACACACTTGCACCAGGGAGAGGCGAGTTCAGTACTAGAAATAACCACACTGAGATACAGATGAGTAATATTATTAAGTCTGTTATCACATATTATCACATATTTTTTGTCTTTTGTGTCTTTTGCAACTCATGGAAAGTCCTGCTCTTCGCTGATGAATTTAGACAGTTTTTCTGAGCAGTGCAAACTGAAATTGATGTAATAAATCAAGAAAGTCTGAGCAGAATTTTAAGCATAATAATTATTCCAACTCATCACTTTTTGTGCTTGAGTTTTTTAGCAAAATCAGTATGTCAGTGCATTTATTTAATGCTGCAGGACAGATATCAGAAGAAGTAGGACTGTTTGTGAGATGTGGCACCTCCAGGAGTTACAGATTGTCACCTGTGCCTCACAGTGGATAAATGCCCTTTTTGTTAAGCACCAAATTCTGGATGCTGACTCTGCCTCCAGTTCTGGGGTCCCCAGTACAAGAAAGACATGGAATTGTCCAAGCAAATCCTGAAATGGGCCACCAAGATGCTCAGAGGGCTGGAGTACCTCTGCTATGATGAAAGACTGAGAGAATTTGGGTTGTTCATCCTAAATAAAGGAAAACTCTGGGGAAACTTTATTCCAGATATTCAATAAGTGAAGGGGAGCTTATAAGGAAGACAGAGACTTTTTTAACAAGGCTCAGAGTGACAGGATGAGGAGAAATGGTTTTAAACTGAAATAAGGTAGGTTTACATTTGACATAATGAAATTTGGGTTTTTTTACTATGAGACTGGTGAGGCACTGGAACAGGTTGCCTGAGAAGTCATGGATATCCCATCCCTGGAAGCGTGCAAGGCCAGGTTGGATGGAGCTCTGAGCAAACTCATCTTGTGAAAGGTATCCCTGTCCATGGCAGGGGAGTTGGGATGAGATTGACTTGAGTCCCTCCAAACCATTCTGTGATTTTGTGATGACATCCTAATTTATCTATTTACCCTTTCACAGGCTAGTGAGTCTAAGAGCATGAGGGTGGACACAAGTGACCAAACCCAATCTCACCAAGATCAGCATCCCACTTGCACTCGTGCTTGTTCATGGAGGAGTTTGGGGGAAGTTCAGCTGTGTGGTGATATCACCCTGCTTTGTTCTCCCAGCCTCCAGTGAATTGTACTTTGGAGACTTCCTGAAAGAAAATTTTGTCTTTATGCTAATAATCCTCAATGGACTTTGTCATATTGAATTTCTTCAGTTTTCTGTACATGTCAGTGTTTGACCTCTGGAACACCCTTTGTGAAGGATGAGGAATAAGTTTAACGAGAATTTATGTGAAGAAATTTATCCTTTTCCTTTTTCTGTGTGCATCACAAAAAGCTTTCACTTCCATATTGTCTATAAGAAGTAACTGCTTTTCAAAATATCTGTATTATTCCCACAGTTCAGGTGAATCTCCTGTCATTGTACCTGGAGAAACTTGCATGAATTTTTTCATGCTAAAACTTCATAAATATTGACAAATTTGTTTTTTTTTATCTCCAAGCTGATATGAATTTCAAAAAGCTAAACTGTCTGGTAAACATGTTTTTCTAGGGTTGTTTTTTTCTTTTTTTTTTTTTCTTTTTTTTTTTTTTTTTTTTATGGTTGTTGTTTATTTGCATTTTTGTTTTTGAATATTCTTCTCTTCCTCTGGTCTCTGTCAACCCTACCATTTCCTTGTCTTTCACTGTTTGAATGCTGAATTACGCAAGGGGGATTCTCCACCTCTAGCAATGCATACTCAACCAGAGAAATGTGGGGTTTCCCCTGCTGCCCAATTTGGATTCAGGAGACTTTGCTGCCCTTAATGGAGCCACCTCCATTTACATCAGCCAAGAAGCTCAGCTCCTTCCCAAGGATAATGAGAGCACTGAGTGAATCGTTCCTTGATGTGAAGTGTTCTTTAGGCTGGGAAAGCCCATTTCGTGTTGCTGCTAACAGCTCCTCTCTGATGCAGCTGACACAGTTCTCAGCTTCCTCACAAGCTGCAAGCAAAGAGGCTCCTCAGGAACAAAGTATGAGCTGAATGAAATGGAAGTTACGGCTGTGACGTTGCCATAGCAATCAAAGTTCGTGCCTGATGCCAAAATGGTACCACTATAATCACCCATCAAAGTGTCCAGTTGCCATGGCAACTCTGAAAGGCCCTGGACTCCCGACTTCAGTATCTCCACAGTTGAAAATAAATAAATAGGGCTGCTGGTGTTTTAAATAATTAGGGGTTATATCTTTACAGTAGCATTCTATGTTCACGACGTGCTGAAGGCAAACCACTTGCTAAACACTGTTAATAAATCCCACACTTTGTCAGTAACCACTGTGAGCACAATTACCACACTGGGCAAAGTTAATTTCTTTTTTTCCTCACATGTAGAAGTGTTCCATGGCCTGCTGCCTGCTGGAACACGTGTTGAGACATCCTGCTACGTGGTGTGGGGCTGGCTTTGATGGTAGCGTCTGGGAATATGCTGCCCAGGGACTTGTTCATCTGAGGTTTCAGTAGTGGTGAAAAGAATGGAGTGAAAAAAGCTTTGGTTACATAAGAAAATTTTGGTAGACATCACTTTAAAACCGCTGTTATTTTTTTCTTTTTTCCTTCCTGCATACCTTTTGTGTATATACATACGAAATACAGACTGAATGGCAATTAAGTGGGAGTCAAAAATATCCCAAGTCTACAGAGGAGAAGAAAATCCTTTAATTTAAAGTGCACATAATTGGCAGGGTGCTACTGGGAAGCTGGACTCTTGCCTAGCTATAACTCAATTTTTTTCCTGTGTCATATGCCCCAGTGATGATGTTTCTGACATTAGCATTTAAAGGACTGAGAGAGTAGAAAACCAAAGTGAAAATATTATAATTCCAACTACTTAATAGGGGAAAAAGATCTCTTCATCTCTCCCTTTCCTCTCATTGGTTTCTGTACCAGGAGAAAAGGAATATCTGTCCGTTTTGGTTTTGGGTGATCCAAACTGGAATCCCATGGAATCTCAAACTGGAATGCCATTATCACAATTAATTTTCAGTTTTAAAAGGCTTTGCCTGCACAGTCTCCCCCTTAAACGGCAAGTTCTTACAGTGTGTCTAAGGATGAGAGGTTTTTTACTGTATCTTGCAAATATTAAGCCATGTAGAAGCCATGTATGTTCTAATGAATTTCGGGCACAGAAAATATTTGTAAATAGCTTATGAGGAGCTGGTTCTTCATCAAATCATGAAATGGTTTGATAAAAATCATCCAGTTCCACTTCCTGCCATGGCAGGGACACCTTCCACTATCCCAGGGTGCTCCAAACCCTGTCCAACCTGGCCTTGGACACTTCCAGGGATCCAGGGGCAGCCACAGCTTCTCTGGGCACCCTGTGCCAGGGCCTCAACACCCTCACAGGGAAGAATTTCTTCCTAAACCCTAAACCAACTTCCACTCTTAAGTCTGAAGCTATTCCCTGTGTCCTGTCCCTCCATCCCTTGTCCCCAGTCCCTCTCCAGCTCTCCTGGAGCCCCTTCAGGCCCCAACAAGGGCTCTGAGCTCTCCCCGGAGCCTTCTCCTCTCCAGGTGAGCACCCCCAGCTTTCCCAGCGTGTTTCTTCATTTTCTTCCTGTCTGGAACAGGATGCACTTGTGTATCAGTGCAAAACACCCAATATTTGAATCATATAAGACAAGATTAGTTAACCTTGACGGTAATTACTCTAGTGATGGCTTTGCTTAATAGGTCATAAAACGAAAACAAATCCTAGGAGATTTCTGCCTTCTCCACCTAGAGCAGCAACCACTCATTTACCATTGCCCAGGGATTTTCAAAATCTTTCTAGCACCAGATTTAGATATTTTTCTTGTTGGCTAAAGCCACTGAGTTTGTTGCTAATGAGAGAAAACTTGGTAGAACTCCAGGCAATCATTTTTGGCTATTATATCCATATTCTTCCAATCCTCTATTTTTTGCTGGGAATATTGCCAAAAATGCAAAAGACAGCAGTGTTTGGAAAAGATATTTTGGGTGTTAGGCTCTTTCCCTTGTAAGGAGGTTACAGTTAAGTACACAATGACATATGTAATGTTTTTTATGAATCTGTCGTGATAAAATAATCTGCTCATTTTATATTATTAATGCTGAAGGAAACATGAAGTTATTTAATAAATTCACATCGATTAAAAACATTCACATTTTCACAGGATTATGCATTGAAATAGAAATAAATATTTTTGCACATTTTATAGGGCCCAAGGAGGTAATTGTAAATAGTTTTCATTCCTCGCAAAGTTAATCAAGTATTTCCTTATTATGATGTTATCCTGTATTCTTGCTTTTCATAAACCATGAATCACGGAGGTGAAAAATCAGAATTTAACATCCCAAGGTCCATGAATCAGCACCATGCTGATACTTTCATTTTGTTCTCCATTATTTTCCTTACAATTCTCAAATTTCAATTTCAGAGGTTATTATTTGTGCTGTATTTTTGTCATCTCCTACTCAATCAAAAGCCAACTGGTATCAAAACACCTTTCTCTAATCCCCCCAGCAGTACTTGTTCTTTATTCAATCAAATACTGTCATCAGTAAAATGTCATGGCACCATTCACCCTTTGCTGTTCTAAATCAGTTACAAATATTTTGACCGTTCCAGAGCACTCATGGATCCCACTGCCAACATCATCCATTGGGAGAAATAGTTATTTATTCCTATTGTCACTTTTCAAATTTTTATATAACTTTTCAACCAAATTATGTTCTTCTCTCTAATTCAGCAATAATTATTTTCTCTGCAGCCTTTTTAACAGCTGTTTGGCCCAAGATTTCAGTATGTAAAAATCCATGGTGAACAGAGCACAGAGGGTAAGAGTTTCCATAAAGTGAAAGTGGATCACATAAGGAAAATATGACATTTTGCCCAAGAAAGAGTTTTGCAAACAAATGCTTTGATCCCTCTCATGTTGGAAATGTTGGCATTCATACAAATTGTAGATGAAGAAAGCTCTAAACTGATACTTCACAATTTTACACAGATATTCACATTTCCTTGAAAAAATCTTTTATCAACATTTCTGCGTTCATTGTAGAGAAAGTCGTCATTTCTTTTCAGGGAAGATTCTGATTCACCTCTGCTCCTGCTTTTATTGGCAATTCCAGGTGGTTTTTATTATTCACGATATTTCATGTCTCTGTATCACCGATATTCTCTTTTCCTACTCATATAAGGTAGTTATTCAATATTGTATTAATTATGTGAAATATTGTACGCCATCTGTAAGGTTTGTAATGAAAATTATAATTTATCATTTAGATCCTTAGGTCACAGTTCCATCTAACAGGAACTCTGAGGAGAGGCATCTTAACACCAGACCAAAAACAACCATAACCTCGCAGAGCAAGAATATCGACTTATACAGAGATCCCCTTCAAATTTATTCCAAAAACAGAACAATGAAAATGACAGGGCAACATGTCCTGACAGTCTCAAAGTCCACTCAAACACCATCTGTGCCCTTCAGCAGACATCATTCAGTTTTCAAGACAGTAGTTGCTATAAATATGAAATCATGGAAGGGTTTTTTGATTCGTTTGAAAGGAATACAAGTGTACCCACACCTGGGTCGCATTAAATATGTTTTGATGGGCAATCTGGTGGTGCACACATCTTGCACCCATAAAAGCAGCCTGGCTTATGCATAACTTTAACCCAAAAGGA
>VZSR01002014.1:1228847-1243149 GCA_013398615.1 Brachypodius melanocephalos
GAGACTGGACAGAGATGGAGAATAAAGGAGATATTTATTAAAAGGCCTTTATGGATACACAGGAAAAGAGCCTGGCCAGGGCTACACCCAAGGTGGACACAAAATGGACACAAAATGGGCGCTCAGTCACGAAGTTTCACACTTTGATCAGTTTTGGTCCATTTGCACCGTGGGGTTGAATTGTCCAATTGCAGCTCCAGGTTCTGCAGTCCCATCCTTCTTGTTTTCTCCCTTCAGCCACCGTTGTTGGTGCTTTTGGTGCTGCAAACTTGTCCCAGTTGTCCTTGGTGTGCAGCAGGAGAAGGATTTGTTTTGTGTGCATGCTGTGTGCAGAGCTGAGTGACCCTGACTGTGAGGCTCAGAGCTGCGCCCCTGGGCACCACAGAACATGAAAACATGACAGCTAAAACTTAAGGCCTTAGTTGGATCATGATTTAGCCAAGAATTCTCTGTTTGAGGACTCATTTACACCTCATTTTTATCTGGGAGATAAGTGTTTGTCTCAAAGTCCTGACAAGTTATGTACGGTGGCAGTGACAGAATTTGTAATTGTCACTTTTTGGTGCATTGTGTCCTGTCCTCCAAAGCTTAATGACATCACAGATCTTTCCCAAATCCAGCAGAGAACGGGCAGGAATCTGTCTCTTCATCAAAGTAACACTTTCTCCCCCCATTTTCCCTTCCACTGACACCTACTCTGAGTCATGTGCTGAAGCAGCACAGGAGATGAGTGGTTAAAGCTTTGCTGAGCACTGAAAGATTCTCCACAGAGCAGCAAACAAGATGCCTTTGCATATCTATAGTGGCTCAAATGCATCATCCATTGGAGGGGGACAGCTTTCATTCAGAAATAACAGCTTTGGAGGAAGATTTCAGCTGGCGTGGCATTTTAGTAGAGCTTTGGGTGTGATTCATGTAAGAGTCAAATGTGCACACACACATTTATATATATATAAATACATATATATATGTGTTTGTATGCATGGCAGATGATTCAGGCTTTTATTTCCCAGATGGTTGCCGTGACCCAGCTTTTCTGAGGCAGAGATAAGATTTGTTACACAATTTGTTATGTAAGCAGTTTTCGCTGCCACTGCCTCATTAAAACGCTTGTGAAGGGAGTGAGAACAAGCTGAACTGGGTGAATCAAACCTTTGGGTGAGCACTTGTGAAAAGAGAATCCTGTAATTTTGCAGGGGTTTTTGTGGAATAGCTCCATCAGTGAAGTAACTAAAGGTGATCATTGAAAAGTTGGCCAGAAACAGCCTGAGCCTTGATTGATAAAATAGAAAAAAAAAAAAGAAAAAAAAAAAAAAAGAAAAAAGGCAGCGTGAAAAAGAGCTGACTGAAGATTGGATATCAGGAAGAAATTAGTCCCTGTGAGGGGTGAGGCCTTGGCCCAGAGAAGCTGTGGCTGCCCCTGGATCCCTGGAAGTGTCCAAGGTCAGGTTGGACATTGAGACCTGGGATAGTGGAAGGTGCCCCCGCCCATGGCAGCGGGTGGAATAAGATGAGCTTTCAGGTCCCTTCCACCCCAAACAATTCCATGTTTCTGTGATTCTGTGATTTCTGTGATTTCTGTGAAAGAAAGTTTACCAAAAGAGTGAATCTCTTGCAATTTCCTGAATTCCTAGTGTCTCCCAAGGTACCCTATATCTGCCCTTTACGTGCCATTTATTAAAATTATCAGACTAGAAACCTTAAAGTACAAACAAAATGTTGAGTGAGTTCGGCAACATTTGCCAAATTAGAAAACTGTAAGGAGATGGTGGGGAGTGTTTATCTCACTGTTATCCCTCTCCAGGTGAATCCTATGCTTATAAAAATGAGATCCTGAATGGGCTGAGACCTCTGGGCAATATGAACACTCTACATGAACATCCAAGTTGACAGGGAAGGAAAAGACACCAAAACAAGGCCTGCTGCTGCATTCCATCCTCCTCCTGATAAGAAACTTCAAGGCAAGAAGAAAATATAAAGAAGAGAAATTAAACTTCTTTAGTTTTTCTTATTCATGAGTAAAATGGTCTGGGAAAGGAATCATGGAGGCACAGAGGACTGGTTTCCACAAGAAAGAGGGAAAGCATTTTGAGAAGCTCCCCTAGAGTGGGAGGTCATAAACAGCCAAACAGGGATGGCACTCAGGTCCTTATTTATAGCAACACTTATTTAATTTGAGAGGAAGATTGAAATTCAGTCCTCGGCCAAACTACGGGAGGATTCAGAAAGGGCACAGAGAATGAAAAATGCTTGGAAGGAAAAAGCAGCAACCCCTCCAACAAAGAGAAAGTGCTCATGCCCTCAGCTCACCTGTCCTTTGTCTGTAGAAACAGCGTGACCTCAGGTGCTAAACTGAGCTTACCTGAGTGAATTGTGGTAGCCTGAGAAGGGAGGACCCCCGTGGATGCAGGAGCAATTACTTGGCTTGGCTGAAAACATCAATGGTGTGTGTCAGAATAGAACCCCAGAGCTGTGGAGAATAGAAAATATGAACCCTTTGGCTGAGTGTGGAACTAAAGATCTGCTGGGAGATTTCTGCTCTTTGTGGCTGGGGCTGTTGTCAGCCTGTCACTGCATGGGAATGAAAAGAACAGCTCTAAAGCATTTGTCAAGGTTGATTTTAACAAAGGCACGTGCTGCTTTGATACCTTGCCAGTGATTTGACTTTCCTATTAAACATTGTCTAAGCTCCACCTTATCTTGTATCTACCTGGAGGGCTTGAAAAGATTATTGCTGGAAGTGAAAACTTTCATTCTGAGGCAGCATTTACCCAGGAGAATGCAAATGAAATGAGGTTCCTCATAACATTGATCAGTATGGAGTAAAAAAAATCTGCAGCTGAAAAACATGGCTGAGCAAAGTTATGGCTCAGATTAAACCCTGGTGTAGGTTTAAGACCTTCAGGTTAAGTGAAGATCTTTTTCTCTCTCTGTGGATTGTTTCTACTCAGTTACTGAGTAAACCCCCATACAGGGCTATTTAAAAGTGAAATGGAAGCTACTACACTAATTAATAATCGTGATAATCACTGATGGACAATTTGAATCCGTACAGCCCAAAGTAACCGGGTCCCACCTCCCTATTCCCTCAGTGATGCTTTGGATGATCTGGTGTGAAGATTTTTGCTCCACCCTGTTGTGCTGGCTGTCAGTGCTGTCTCAGGTGTTCTGACTGATGGAATCTTGTGTGGGGTCAGATGTGACAAACCCCACAAAGGTCTGTCACCTCTGAGGGGCCTCTCTCACAGAGGAATGGCTTAAAATATTAGTGAGACAACTCCTCTGGACGTGCTTTGTAAAGGAAAAGGGTTTAATAATGACAAAAATAACAAACAGTATCAAACAAAGGAAATATAAGCTGAAAGCAGTGTAGAGAAGACTTTACACTGGCTAAGGCAGTCCAAAAAAAAGCACTTGAGCACCTCTGTGCCTCTCTTTAAGTATACAATGATTAAGGAGGAACAATTCGGCTTGCTGCCAATAGAAACAGCTACAGCTCTTGAGAAACATTTCTAAAGGCCAACCAGTGCCCCTGTGCTGGCATTGGGCCAGTGGGGATGAGGGAAGGAACAGAAAGTTCTGGTGCTTCTCCATGAAAGTCAGGAGTAAAACTGAGACCCCTCTTCCTTATGTGGAAACACCTGCTCGGGTGTGGGGTGCATCCCCACATCTGACCTCCCTGGCCCTCAGCTGGGAGCTGGGATGTGGCAATATTGGGGATGTGTGACAGAGCTGGGAAGTGGGGATGATGCTGCAAGAGCTACCTCAGAAATGACAGATCCTTCACCAGCCACCAGCAGTTAAAACTCCCTTTCTAAAGCCATGCAAACAATGAGGTGTCCGGTTAGGAAAGGAGCTCTGGGTCAGTTCTAGCCCAAGGCTGTGTTCTGACAGTAGAAGGAAAATTTCACGACCTCATTCACATCTTATTTCGTTTCTGGGCTTCTCCATGTAATGATAATTTAAGAGAAGAAGGTGCTAAACCGTCTTCTCCTCCAGAAATACATTACTGTAAAAGTCTGTTGGTTTTTTTTAAGTATGACTTGGGGCCATGTAGTCTGAAATGTCCAGGCACCCAATATATTTTTTTATTTTTCTCAAAATATATATTACAGTAGAGAAAATACTGCTATTACACTTCACAGCTGATTCAGGGTTGGATAGGAGAGGAACAACAAATATCTGGCAATTAGGAGCAGCCTCTAATACACGGCCTCAGTGCCCTGTTTTTAAGGGGGACAGAAACACACATTGCTATTTCTGCTGGAATTTATATATTTCCTGATTTCTCAGCACTGCTGTTCTTCTCTATCCTCTTTTTTTTTTTTTTTCTGGGAGAAAAGGAGCAGCTGAGCACAAAGAAATGGGCTGTTACATCTGCTCAGATGGCGGTGATTTGTCTTGAAAGGAAATGTAGTTCTTTAGATTGAGTGTCTGACAGAGTTTTCTACCATGTTAGAAAAAAATACAGAGTGAACCCAACTGAAATAAATAGAATATGGAGCCTCTTAGCATCACATAAAAGCTCTGACTTAAAATAGCAGCTCAAGATACCTCTCTTTTTAGCTTTTTATAGAGTAATAATTGAGTTGCCTGCTCAATTTTAAACTTTAAACCGCTATGTAGATTTAGGCTGCTAAATAAAAAATTCTCTTCGTTTTTCCTCTTTGGGTTTTATTTCCCTTCTCTTTCCCTTTGCAATGTATCTCAAATAAGGTTATTTTTCAAGCAGCCAGATGCCTCCCTTTCCTACCCATCATCTGCTTACTGGTATTGCTGATGCCACGCTGCGCTTTTCTGTTTATCTCAGGCTGGGCTTAAATAAAAATGCTGGGCTAAAATACTGTGAACTAAGCTGTGGCTGTATTATTTTTGCTTGAAAATCCAAGCTGAGCGTGTAAAAGTAAACTTTGAGAAATGTGGCTGCTTTGACTCCCAAAAATGACGAGGAAATGAGAAAGGTTTTTTGAGTTGGAGTTTGAGCCAGGCTTAGAGCTTCAGAGGAGAGGCTGTGACCCATATGCACCCTGAGACAACATGTTCCCCTAAAATCACACTGCAGTCGCAGTGCGAAGTGAAAAAAAAAAAAAAAAAAAAAAAAAAAAGTTTTTCACCTTGATTTGGGAGAGAAGATTCAAGGGAATATCTAAAGGCCAAAATCAACATTTTAGTGGATAAGCTGAACTCAAATAACAGGGATTTATTGGCATTTGGGGACAGTGCTTTAATGAAAAAAAAAATTCAACTGAGCTGAGGTATAAATCCCTAAGAATGTAATACATTGCAAAGCTTAAGTCCACCTCTCCCAAGATGAAAATGTGCCCTAAAACTGTGAAACAATTCTATCTTTTCTATATCACCAAGAGCTGGTGCATCCAAGCGTTTCCCTTTCGTGGTTGCAGCACTCCCTGGGAGGTTTCCCTCCAGCATCCCTGGTCCCTGCTGGTTGTTGCTGTGTGCTGATCTAAATCCATTAATAATTAACACAGGGCATCCAAAACGGGACTGTCTTCCCTGTGCTGCCCAAAGGCATCCTGAAAATGAGCCTTCAGAAAATCCTGAAGCAGTTTAGGACCTTCAAACACCATCTAGTCCAACCCCTGGAATGAGCATGGACATCGTCAACCACTGAGACTGCTCAGAACCCAATCCAACCTGGCATTGAATGTTTCCAGGGATGTTTCCAGTGCCTTAAAGGGGTCATAAAAAGGAGGGAAATGGACTTCCTCTTGTTTTAAACTGACACAGGGCAGGTTTAGTTCAGCTGTTAGGGAGGAATTCTTTACTCAGAGGATGGGGAGGCCTGGCACAGGGTGCCCAGAGAAGCTGTGGCTGCCCCTGGATCCTTGGAAGTGTCCAAGGCCAGGTTGGATAGGGCTTGGAGCACCCTGGGATAGTGGAAGGTGTCTCTGCTCATGTCCAGGGGTGGAACTGGAAGAAATTTAAGGTCCCATTCAATCCAAACCACTCTGTGATTTTATGATTCTACAATTCTCTGTGCGCTTATTACGCTGGTGTTCTGTGCTTGCTAAGAAATGGCAACTTCCTACATTTTGGAGCACTTCTAAGCATTGATCCCCAGACTCTTCACAAAATCTCCTTCCCAAACCTTTTATGTTTTTACCAGTAGCGCAAACAGTGTCAGATACTGAAATTTCACCCTTGCACGACTTTGTAAACAATGAGAAAATAAAAAAAAAAAAAGCAGTGATGTTAACATGACTAGTTTTTGCTTCTGAGAGCTTGTAATCGCTCATCTTTTGCGTCGTATTCCCAAAGTGTTTTCCATAGCAGGATGCTCTCCACGTGATCCTTGCTGTGTCTGCCCCTCCTCTGAGGGTCTGTGCAGTCTCACATGTAGTCTCTTCCACATGCCTGGAATTCTGTGTGTGGACATTTTTGTCCCGTCCCAAAATACGTTTCTCCCATGAAGCACGACACGGACATCTTGCCAAAACATTCTCCCGTTTCCCTTCCCATCTGCTGCGTCTTCTTCCCTGTTTGGACAGAAGCACCTAATTTTAGATAAATCCCAGCAAATTCCAGGCATTCAGCTGAAGCCTAAGTTAGAATCCTCGTCATCAAATTGCCTTCCTGCTATAGACAAAGGGTAAAAAAACGTTCCTATCTTTCCTTTTCTTCTTCTCTATCTTCTTTACCCTGGCTTCAGAGGGGATCTGCAGAGCTGGCCTTGCTTCCAGCTGGTTCTTTAGGAAAGATGAGATGAATACAAGATCAACTGTTTTGCTTTTCACTTTGTTTTTCCTGGTGTGCTTAAATTTATTCTTAACAATAGAGAGGAAAAAATTTTATTAGTGTGCAAATAGGAAATCTGTAGGATTTTCTTAAATTTTTGAAATTATGATTCTTGCTGTCAGAGCTTTGATTTCAGAGAGATGTCAAAAATTTCAGAGAGATGTTCAGACAGATGTTCTAAATAATGCTTTGTACAACTTGTATATAAGATAAACTTCATATTAAATAAAAAATAATCCAATAACACTACTTATGTCAGAGTTTGATAACCTGAAATATTCCAGGATGCTTTTTCCATTGGTCAATGTTCAGCTTATCTTTTATTTTTGTATAGCACCACAAAATTATTATTGTTGTTCAAAGACAAACCCACTCTAAATTTCTTTCTCTGAAGTCATCCAAAATGTCACATTCTAAGAACAATACTAAGATGTTCCTTCTTCCTACATGGAGCTGTAATACAAAATTTCACTCTCTTCTCAGTCAAAAGACTCTTTTCTCCTTTGGCTACTGCTATCAGTTAAGCAAATATATGCAGTTAAGATTTTCTCTTGGATAAATCACAGCATCAACTAGAAGCTGTTCAAGTATTGACTGGTAGATGACAGAAACAAACTCCTACCTCAGTTCCCTCTATCCCAGTAATGACTATTTATATAAACTTCCATATGACCAATTCCAGCCCTTTTATCTCATATTTTATCCCACATTCTAATGCTCCAGTTGTCCTAAGGTATGGATTGATTGGAGTTGGCAAACAAGGTTGAACGACTTGCGTTGACAACTGCCATGGAACTGGAAATCATCCCTTTTTTTGGATTTGTTGTTTGATGATTGGTGTTTTTTGTTGGTTTTGTGCAGTTTTGTTTGGAGGGGAGGTTGTTTGGTTTGGGCTTTTTTTTTTTTTCTGTTTTGTTTGGGGCGTTTTTGTTGTTTTGTTTTGGGGTTTCTTTTGGTTTTGGTCTTGTTTGTTTTGTGGTTTCTTTTGGTTTTGGTTTTGGTTTTGGTTTTGGTTTTGGTTTTGGTTTTGGTTGTTGGTTTTTTTTCTTTTGTGAGGTTTTGTGTTTTGGTTTGTTGTATTTTTTAATCACTGTCCATATGTTTTTTCTCCCTACTTGCCACCAAAGCCTTCTTTCTACTAAAGCCCTCATCACCTCAAATGCACTCTCTGCATGTGAACAATGCTGCAGCTTAAAGAAAAATGTCTTAAAGCTGTCAAGAAACTGTCGTTTTCCAGATGGCTGATCAAATGGGGGACAGAGACACAGAGGGACTGGCTCCAAAGAGATGGATTAATAACGGATGTTGCTCACTTGTGATGGAATGGGACAGAGACAAAGCAAAGGGAATGAAGCTGATACTGAGCACAATATAATCAGGACCTTTTAAAGCTCCCTGTTCCTTTTTTGAAAGCCTGTTGTTCATTTTACCTGTGCAAATGTCTTGATAGATTATTTAAGGGCTACTTGTGTAGAACAGCAACTCAAATTGCTACCAGGTTCTGAAGCCACAGATTTAACAACAGAATATGAAAATCTCAGCTTGAACAGGGAGCCTCTGTGGCTGAAGTGAAAATTCATAAATTAAGGATTATTTTTTGCTCATTCTCCTCCAGCTGAGCTTTGTAAAACCTCCCTAATGAAACCTTCAGTGAAAGATGGTTCACCCTGGTTTGATGCTTTGTAGGAAAGGATTTCAAAGGGCTGCATAAAGATAAGAAATCTTGGTGCCAGATCCTCAGAAGCTCTAGAGACCTCCGTGGCCACAAAATCCCACTGAAGTCACTCCAAGATCAAGCATCACAAGGCTCCTGGGAAACCAGGGAGGTGTAAGAACCCTCAGGATGGGTTGGATGACCTGAAGCATCAGTTGAAGCACTGTAGAGTTCCAATCTGAGTTGTCATCCCCTGTCCACTCTGTGCCTCTCTGGATATGACACTCGCCTTCACAAAGATACCAAGTGGAATCCATGCTTGCATCTCTGTTAGCACTTCATCCTATCATAGCTTTAAGCATGAAAAAATGTTGGTCTCATGCTCACAGACCCTAAATTAATGGTGTTTGTCTGCTTTCTCCTCCACAGTCTTGGCAAACTTGTGCTGAGATAGAAAAATCAACCATGGAATTGTACATGTGAGGGAGCAGGGCTCTGAGGTGTGAGGAGTGTCCAATAAACATCCACAATTCCATGGCAGAAGTGGAGCTAAATCCCCACAGGAATTTAAATGAAAGATGAAAAGCCATCTTATTTACATGTGTCTTCCATCTTTCATTTGGCCGTCTCCAGTACCAAGCCTGGCAATGCAAGAGTGAATTGAGCTCAACGGGGAGCTTGGTAATTATTTGGATTTCTGATTTATAAGCTGCATTATCCCTGCTATTGCTCCCCTTCACAGCTGTGACCTTCACACATCTCAGTCACACCTCTTGATAACCTCAGAATCTCAGCTGCAGGTTTTCTTCCCTCTCCCGAGGTTAGAAACTGAGATTCAGCATGAAGTTTATTCAGAATTATGGCTGAGTTTTGAAAAGTCCTGGCTTATTTTTTTGGGTTTTGTTTTTGTTTTTGTTTTGTTTTGTTTTTTTCACTTGATGCACACTCCCATGCAGTTCTGGCTTGATCATTTGCGTCCTTTGGTACCAGAAATTCTAAGTGAAATACAGGAGGATGCAGAAACGAATATTAACAATGAAAACAATGGTGCTGATTGAAGGATGAGAGAAAGCTTACATGATTTAAGGCAAAAAAGGTTCTGATTCGGTACAAAGAGAAATATTTCACCCATGAGGACACACAAGAAGCTAATAGGGCTTCCCAGAGAGGCTGTGCAGCAAAAAACCTGTAATTTATCTATTTCAAAGAACTGTTTTGCCTTGAATCTGGAAGTCTCACTACTCAAACTACAAAGGCAATAAAAATATTTTAATCTAAATATTTGGATTGGACAAATCCTTCACTACTTTTCTTGATTTGTCCTAAGACTTAAAAAAATGGAACGGACTTGAAACCTAAATGTCATGTTGCACTGAACTTAGAAGTGGAAGTTTTCTGTTTCAGTATGAGTTTTTTCTTTTCCTTTCCTATTTGAGAGGAGCAAAGATTGAGTAAAAAGGCGAGGTTTTTTTGTGCTTGAGATTTTGCAAAACTCTGTGCACGCTAAAAAACCCTTTTATTTTCCTGCCTTTTTTTTTTTTTTTTTTTAATTTACATAATTCTCCTTGTAATCAGTAAATCACCCAGTAAATCCAGGTAAGGCTCTTCCCTTCTTTAGTTGTCCTGGTTCTCTTGGACCTTTCCTTTCCCATTATCTGGAGAAATGAGAGGAAAATTCATCTTTCCCCTGGGGCTGAAGATTGGCATCGCCTTGGCACAGGAAAGGGAGCAGGGGAAGATGCTTGTGTTGCTTTGGTCGTCTGCGCTTTCTCTCCTGGTGCTGCTCATGTTTGATTAGCCTGCTTAATGAAGAACATCTTGTTAAAATTAAAGATCTGTCGTATTTAGCATAATCTTGCCAATTGTTAATTAGTGTATTGACAGGAGGATGGGGTTGGATTTCGCCTCGCAGCAGCATCCTCTCCCCTCCCCAGGCCCGTCCTGCCAAAATAAAGATCCTTGCAGTCACAACATGTTTGGGAGCCCATATGACATGTCTGTGGAGGCTGCCTTGGAGCACTGGTGCACAGGGAAGATATATAAGTTATTAGCAAAATCCAGAGAGAAGCCTCAAAGCACCGGAGACTCAGGGCTGGGGAATCCTTTGTGTCACTAATTTATCACATAGATGCAGATTTCACATCCTTTAATGCTGTTTTCCCTGGTTTGAGCAGGTTCTGGTATTCATTCAGGGTTTTTGAACGGGAGCCCATTGGTACAAAAGCTGTGTTTATAATCTCTGTTTCAGGAGCAAATGTTTTGTTTGCCTTCTTTCTGCTGACTGAGTTGCTTAGAATCTGGTCTTTAGCCTCCCCTAGGGCAGCTTTGGGGTTTTTGTGGGGTTTCACTCGTTCATATCTCTTGCCTGGTGCTTTCCAGTTGAAGAGAGAGATGTGATTAAAAAAAAAGGCTTCGACCTAAATTGCTGAGAGCTCTGCAGAGCATCACTGCCAGTTTAACATGGGATACAAGAGAGGTCTCAGAGGGTGTTGGAGCCCTTTTTGTCCTTTCAACCATCAGGATTTCTGTTCTGCCCAGTGGAGCTTCCAGAACACCTCAGGACGAGGGGAAGGAAAGTCTTTCCAACTACCCCTAATTCCACATGGATCTGCTGCTGCCTCTAGTCCAACTCATCCATTAAACCCTGGATCACGAGAAAACTGCTTTGTGATGAAAGGAAAGAAGAATTAATTTATTGGTTGATTAATTGATTGATTGATTGATGGTAATTTCAGGGAAAATTTTAGTGGGAGTTTGCTTTTAATTTCAGTGTAGCAAGAGTGTGGCTGGTGATGGAGCTGGTACCAATGAGGGACCAAGATTCACACACTTGGGAGAAAGACAAATGATGGGGATGAGGAGAACCTTCTGATGGCAATTGGCAGGTGAGGTTAGATCAGGGTTGCTGCCACTTTATATAAATCAGGGGCAATGCTTTGCATTTGTCTCTGGGAACAGCTGCCTCATTCCCTCATGGTGAAAGATGCTCAGGCCTTTAATGAAAACACCCCACTGCCTAAAATAAAATACTTTATTAGGTCTTCTATCACCTACCTCTCCTTGTAGAGTTTATAACAGCCCACCCTGATCTTAAATTTCTCTGCAAAAATTTGTTTTTCTGCTCTTAAATAAGTTTGCAAGTCACTTTATGAATAAAAGCACTAAAAAGGATTGAAAAGAAAGAATCCCATAGCAAGCTATATTTATTTTTCTTAGCCCTAAGATACCATGGTCACAACATTTGTCAGTTCTATCCATGTCAAATTAGACCTTGGCTCATTAATTTCTGCCCAACAGTTGGTGTTCTAATGGCTCAGTGATTGACATGTTGAAGCTATTATCCTCCATTCAGTTTGATCATCCCCAGGCAGGAGCCTGTAGGCATCTCCTCAGTGTTTGTGGCAGCTCTTCTGGGTCAGAGTGTGCTCTCCAACATGACATGGGAAAAGCAAGCCTTCATTCACAGGATGGATGTTTTACTAAAGGAATTTTTCTAAAGCAACATGTGGGAAAAAAAATTTAAAAAGAATAGATTTTTAAAAAGGATAAAAGGACACTTCAAGCAAAAAAGTTTATCTTCTGAAGATACATGACCATGGAGGACAAGGATCAATAAGAGCTGAGGTCTGGAAATCCCAACTGTGGAACTTTTCAGGGTTATTTTCTCTGGGACCTGCTGAATTGAATACCAGGCAGACAAATAGGGCAGGTTATTTGGAAAGTAGTTCCTTTCCAAGTGGTTCAAGATGTGGTAAAGGGGTCAGGAACTTTACAGGAAAGTGACTTCACACAGCAATGCTCAAGATATCTTGGACCCTAAGAACTGGTTCCATTTTGCTGTAGAATCCAAGAATGGTTTGGGTTGGGAGAGACTTTAAAGACAATCCAGTTCCAACCTCCTGCCCTGGGCAGAGACACCTTCCACTACCCCAGGCTGCTGCAAGCCTTATCCAACCTGGCCTTGATTCACCTTCTTTCCTCTTTTTTCCAAATCTCCATCTCCTAAGCAGAGATGTGAGTGTCTGATTCTTCTTACTAAAGAGCCAAGGTGAGCTCCCCATCTTCCACACCCTTGAGGCCCCTGAGGAATTCTTTTTTGCTGTGAAGAGTTCAGGAAATAGAAATCGCGAGCAAAACTGTTCCTAGTACATCTGTCCCCGTGTTGCAACATGACTTTTGGGTTGCCAAGAAAGCTGAGTCCCATGGGTGAATTCACTGTGATTTCTCATGAATGAAACAAGGGAGACATTTATGTCCTTTATTCTGCTGTCATCTCAAAAAAAGGGAAAGCAAAAATAACAGCAGGAATGTTATCCCTACGTGAAAACATCTTAAAAACTTCAGAGTGAGCAAGAGAAAATAAGCTGGCAGTAATCTCTGTGGAAAATAAAACCAATCACTGAACAAAACTGAGAAATCGACCTCCTGGATAGCTCAATGATTTCCTTTGCAGGCTTTTTTGGTATAATTCTGCAGTAAAAATGCAATTCACTGTGAGCTTTAATAGGAGGATTTAAAGCAAGAAAACCCAACCAGCCAGAGCAATTTGAGAAAAGCTCTCGTCCTGTGTGCTGTGCAGGGTTCGGCACAGAGCCAGCAAACATGAGCGTGATGTGTGCTCTGTTCCCTCAAAAATTAGCTTTGGACAGGAGCTGTTAAGCACTGCGGCCTGATCCATGATTGCATCCAAAAATATCCCAACATCTGGCTCTTACAATCTTGCTTTTTAACTCTGCTAATGTGTGGACATTTCTGGCTCTCCGAGCAGCAATAAAAACGAGCTGGGAGAGTTCAGTCCCTCTTCCGCTCCTGGTTTCAAAGCAGAACAAGAGCTTTGGCTCTGAGTTCATGCAAGTTTTGTTGCTGAGCTCAACTGAGAGCTTTGACTTGCTTCATCACCTCTCCCTCCTGCTCTGTCCCTGTGCTGGAGTTGTGCATTTCTTGTGGAGAGACAGGAGGGAATGGGGAAAGGCAGAAAAGGACAAGGCACTCCTGCTGTGGCTGAAGGGGAAAAACAGGTGATGGGAGTGTGTTACAGTTCTGTGTGCTTTATCTTGGTTGAGGTCAGGATGAAAGGCACGGGAAACATAGAGTTGAGTTTGGACTTGAAATGTTTGTTGTATCTTGTCTATTACAGTATTTACAGTCCCATGAGCAGTGTGCTTAACTAGCAAGCTAGAGAAACGAGGTGAAATGGAGAGCTTCTAACTCTTACCAAGGCTATTTAAGTGATAATTACCCAATAACCAGGTAACACCTGTATTATGTATACTTTTGACCCAACAATGACCACTCAAGGCCCACAATGCGAACATTTTTCACCCAATTAGAGAAAACTACCCAAATCCGTGAAGAAGAAGGAAGAAGAAGGCAAAGAAGAAGGTGAAGAAGAACCCAGACAATGTCCTGAATCCTCCATTTTGGTCCCCACACATTACTATATACTAAACCCCAAATCTAAATTCTTCCCCCTGTGAGATCACGCAACACCACTCAAACTACACATCCATAACTCCTGTGCTATCACTCAATCTTGGGAGCCTGTTCCAAATCCTCAAGTCAAATGCGGTGCCTTCCTGAGGGTCAGCACCCCTCAGCTCAGAAATTCTGAAATTTTCAGCCTGCAGGGTTCCAGCAGGAGTGGGGCACCCATTCAGTATCCCCTTTGAAAAACTGCCCTCAGTTCATAGAAACAAAGAATCACAGAATCATTAAGGCAGGAAAAGACCACAAAGATCATCAAGTTCAACCATTAACCAACACCGCCACGTTCACCACTAAACTCTCTTCCCAAGTGCCACATCCACACAATTCCTTGAGCGCTTCCAGGGATAGTGATTCCACCACACCTGGACAGCCTGTGCCAATGCTTGACAACTCTTTCCAGGAAGA